>CM036538.1:12561747-12921747 GCA_020745685.1 Tautogolabrus adspersus
CCACACTTGAGCTCCTCCCCTGTAGTCAGACTGATGGCGTCCTGAGTGAACGCTGTCACTTTCTGCAGCACACATGCAAAGGTAGAAACTGTGTTTTATATTTTTTAAACAAATAACTGTATTTCATACATGGTGGTGAGCAGTGATGTTGGAAGGTTTTCAATCAGTGTAATTGTAATGATAGTAATGGTTACGTATTTTTAAAACAGGAACCTTACGAAGAAATTTAAAATCTGGTTGGCCTAGAGACATTCCATGAGTGACGACAAAAGAGAACACATCTTTGGGACTTTTAACAATATGTATCACTCTTCCTAAAGCCCAGCATACACTGTGCGATTGTATGAAAGTTGTGGTGAAAGTCATCTTAAGCTGTTCGACTCCTGAAGTCGGGGAATAGGCTCTCGGTTCTGCTCTCACTGAGTAAGTGTGTGTAGTCGTATGACTATGAGTCCACCTTCAAACATGCCAGAAATTCATCTGAGCGGTCTGGAGCAGCTGATCTGGCTCTCCTGCAACCCTGTACACTGCAAGGCTAATAAGGTGCAATTGGGCTGAAATGAAGCCTGACTTCAGAATCAGTTGTGCGACTCAAAAATTGGGTCTAAATCAGCCTTAAATTGTACAGTGTACATCACGTTTAAGCCTGGAGGTTTGAATACTTCTAGTTTACATGTAGAGCTGACAGTGCTTTTCTTTATTAATCAATATCATACCCCAAAGTCAAACAGAAGACTCTACAAGTTGACATTTGGGGTTACAGAATAACCTGTTTATGATTTTAACTATTTACTAATATTTTCTGCTTGTATAATATGGAGCTATTATTGTGGCAAAACTATTTGAAAATACGTACACAGATCCACAAATGCCTGAATAGATCCACAAATGCTCACACAGATCCAAAGAATGCACACACAGATGCAGAAATCACCATGGATATTTTAACAAACTCAAATGAGGCGAGAGGGCACCAGACGAGAGGACATGAGACGAGAGGCTGCAGCTATGCCCGTCTCAGTGGTACGCAGCCACTTGTGGATCCACTTCGTGGATCTTGCAGTGCAGGAGTGTTACAAAAGTCATGTGTAAAATGACGGCCAATTGAGAGGCCTGCCTCAGTTGTAAGCGATGATTTGTGTGTATTTTCAGGACTTACAGCAAAAAAAGCAAACTTTTCTGCCATTAATAAATCAGAATTTTTTTTGCAATTGGTATATTTGCAGATCAGTACACGCATTTGTGCATCTGTGTGTGCATTTGTGGATCTGTGTACGTATTTTCAAATAGTTCTGCCACAATAACAGCTCCAAAGAATAACTGCTGTATACAAGCAATATGACACTTGAGGTTGAGATGTTGTGCTGGACATCAGCACTGCTGTGATTCTCTTCGACATTTGGCCTGTAGCCTTCAGGCTCATGATTACGACCGAATGATAGCATTGTGATATTCAGTACAACATCACATTTAGGTGTTACACATGTTGTGTAGTACTGTATAAGCTTGAAGGAACTTTTTAGAGTGACATTCATAAATAAAAAGTACTTAACCACAGGTTGTCTGTGTTTCGAATGATTTCATTTAGCTACATGCTGAGGAAATAAACTGGTTCAAAATGCATTCTGGGGGCATAACCAGTTAGTGTTCGTTTTTTTTTTTGGCCAGCAAGGTCAAATAGTTTTTTTAATTTACATGATTAAACTTTTATTTGTTGTTAACGGTGTACCATTATTGGGTGCTTCCCCTAGGAGCATCTAAAGTGACATTTTGTATTTCATTATATCAAAGTTGCAACATCACTGTGTGAGCAATTGCCTTTGTGGCAAGGAAAATCTTGTGCAAAGTGTCAGAGCTCACATCGATGAGGAAGACAATTCTCTCAGATGCGTCAGATGGTGGCCCACTTCCATATCTCTCCAGCTCTGCACGGGTCTGTTCTAGCTTCTCCTCAATCTGCTCTTCAAGTCGAGGCAGAGATTTCTGCAAATCACACAAGGGTCAAAATTTTAACTCCAAATGTGAAATATCATGATTTATATTGTAAAGACATTTTTTTACGCCTTTATTTGAGAGACAGGAAGTGGATAGAGTCAGAAACTGGCAAAAGAGTGAGGGGGGAATAACATGCAGGAAAGGAGCCACAGGTCGAATCCAAACCCGGGGCGCCCGCTTTGAGGACTGGAGCATCTGTATAAACTAACCACTAGGCCACCAACGCCCCTAAACTGTAAAATTTTAAGAAGTAAATCACCTCAATATGATGCACCAACTCAAGTGTGAGTTTCTCAGCCAGTCTAGGAACAGTCGCATGATCTTCATCGTAGAGAGTTCTGTAACATGAAAATAACACTACTAAGTACATTATGCTAAAAATTGCAAACCACAGCACTGTAAAAAAAGAAAAAGAAAATATGAGTCAACCAAAAAAGCACAAACTTACTGAAAGTACACATGTTCTTGAAAGAAGGCTTTCTCTCTTTCTATCGCTTCAGGAAGAGACACCTTGTCAGTGATCTCCTTCTGCCCCCTGCACTTGACGATCATGTAGCCCTTTTGGAGGGGGATCACCTCGTTATGGACAATGTCCAGCACCGTCTCTTCGGTGCCTTTGTCCACCAGATCAGGCTTAGTCAAGATACCTAAGAGGGACAATGGTGGAAACTATATAAGAGTTGGATAGACTACATACAAATTTTCCTTCTCTGTTGCAAAATCAGCTTTGTTTACCCAGAGTCCTCTCTCCTTCAGGATCCACCTCCTGGGCCATCTTCAGGGCCTCTGTGGTGGCTATGTCCACGTTACACGGAACAACCACCAAGCTGATGGATTCTTGTCTTTTGATAAACTTGTGGATCAGCCTCTTGAGCTGAAAATATAAATTCACATTGTGATAAATGAACCTATTCATTTTACAGCTATGAAATCACTGTTGTCCTCAGGTCTATAATTTATCATAAATTTATTGTATAGCCCTGAAAAGCTGTTAGCCTTGCTAGTGGCCATGTAAGGCATGTTTATTTTGTAGATTTTCACAACAATATCAATTTCTCTTCAGTCATTGATGAGATGTTGTGTATGGGTTGTATATGACTTTTGTCTTCTGCCAGGCCGTCTTTGTAAATAAAAATTTGTTCTTAAAGACCTGCCTGGTTAAATAAAGGTAAAATAAAAATAAAAATAGATTTCTGTCCTGGTCAATCAAGATAATCCACAGACCTCACTGTCAATTTGACTATTCTTAAAGAAACTTTCTACCAAAGAGTCTATCAAAAACAGCTGTTAGCTTGTTTTGGGACACTGAACAAGTTCACCTGGTCTCCGATGTTCTCCGGTTGTCCCTTAACAGCCACCCTTGCGATGCCGGGCAGATCAATAAGCGTCAGGTCTGGAACATCAGGAGAGGCGATTTCCAGACTGATGAGTTCATCGCTTATCCCGACGCCGACCCCGGCCATTTCATCCTGAGCTGTAAGGACAGGGCACAAAGTATAACCATCATACAGTCCTTCTGTTTTTAATACTGGGATTAATAATACTGTACACTGCACCTTCTCTTATTTTTTTCTCCACATCTGCAGGGTCTTCTATTTCTTCCTCATGGTTCTGGTAGCTTATCCTTCCGAACCATTCCTCTCCTTCTCTTCTTCGCTTCATCTTCAATTCAAGAGGGCATCTTGTTACAATGCCTGAATGAATATAGAGTGAAAAAGACAAAAAGGATATATTCTGAATGAAAGAGGATATATTCTGAATGAAATCCAGTGTGCTTAGTAAAACTGTAAAAGCAGTGCGCTAACTCATATAGGCAAAAAATACTTTTGTTTAAAGGTAGGACCAATACTAATCAATCAACCAGTCAATCAATCAATCAACCAAAACTACATCTTCAAAATACGTTCTATCTAGGATACAGTGAAAGGCAGCGGAAATGTCAATGGTTTCTTGGCAAACTCAATTCACTCAACTCAGCAACGAGGCAGGAAACAAGGATATATGTTTTAAGAGACAGGAGACGTCTTTTCCTCCAAAGCTTCAAGTGAAGCGATGTCCGTTTGTAATAAGATAAGATCAAATCAACGTTATTGTCCCAGTAGGAAATAAACCATACAGACCATTTCTACTGACACAATGATTATTATGTTAAACTTTTTACTGATAATATAATTATAAGTAATCACCAGGCGCTTATTAAACTTGGTGCTTATTGATTGGCCAAATGAGAAACTTTAGTGGCATCATGATGTGCAAAAAATGTTTTCTACTGACTGAGGGACTCTCAGATATTAATTCTCTACATAATATAGAACAGGGGAAAACATATATCGTGAAAAGAATATAGAGATAGAGAGAGGTTATAAGCAGCACATATAAAGTGTTTATTAGCCTATAGATAAAGCTCTATATTAGAGTTCTCTTTTGAAAGTAGGCTTAGCCTACCCCATTGAATGTTTAACATTGTTAAACAGTGTTGTTGTTGTTGTTTTTTGCAAAGGTGCATAGTGTCTCAGCATCACCTCTTGACCAGTGACGACATTGGTAGCCATTGTTTTTGCCTTTAATGAGCCTCAGCGCAGCTAGTGAGCCTGAACTCTTTTAACATTGTGAATGTTTTCTACCTCTGACATTAGAGAGAAACAATCTCTCTTTAGGACTAATGTTACAATCTTCTTAAGACGTCGTGGATATATTTTGTCAAAAAGTTTCTAAATGGATGATCTTCAAACATAATGTTTATTTCAACCAAAGACCACTAATGCAGCGTTTCAGACTGGTCGTAGGCAATAAGAGGTCAATGTCTAGTTTAGAATTCATTTACAGTCGATTTATATCTGTTCAAACAAACAAACATTGCCTCTGACTGTCTCTGCACCCAGTGCTCCTGTATCGAACAGGAAGTAGCCTAATCCGGTCCGACCACTTTAAGAATCATGCAACGCTCTTATTACAAAAGGAGGAGAGAGGAGGAAGGACTGAGGAGTGATGAGCGAGGATAGCCTGATAGAGCAGACTTCACGGAAGTGTTTTTACTGACAATTGCTCTCTTGCCGGATTTCATTAATTGGACGCCGCAGTGGATCAGACTTCAATTAATCTGATCAACATCAGCAGAGTTTAATTTAGAGAAAAAAATGCCCCCCCCCCCCCCATGTCGCTATGTGAGAAAGTGGAATCACAAAAAATGGTTCAATGAGTATCAACAACGAAATATTGCAAATAACTTTAATAGAATCAATATCGAGTAGGCCTATTTCATGCACTTATGATTCCAATGATTCGTTTTTTGATTCACCAGTAACACAAACATCTGTTAATCTTAGCTCTTAAAATTAAAAGGATCACAAAAAACTCCTATGTTATTATAATATATAACATACTCACCACTTCCCCTCGGCAGAGCCACCCCGGACAGCGCCTCCAACACGGAGCTCTTCCCCGAGCTCTGGTCTCCGATCACGGCGATAGCAGGCAGCGCTAAGTCCTTCTCTACACCCAGAGAGCGAAGAGAGTCAATGAGGTCGATGCAGGGACGCACCTTCTCCTCATACTGCTGGTTCAGAGTGTTCATGGTGATGTTTTCTATCCAATAACGACAAAAATGTTTGTTCAATGAAGAAAAATACGTGAAATGAAAGTTCTCTCCGTTGAAATCAGCTTTGTTGGTACTGAGGTGTGAAAATCAGTGCTCAGTCGCAGATGGGTGCAGTGTTCTTGTGGCCACCAACAATTTGCGTTTGGAAACAAAAGGTGAAGTTAGGTTTCGTTTCGTCTCCTCTCAACCTGTTTCCTGTCTACTATTGTGGAAAAACCTTCGCTCCCAACATGACTAAAGTTTCGTTTCTCTCTTTTATTTATCTTGAATGTGTGTGAAGTGTGACTAAATTGTACAGTATCAGGACCACATGCAGATGTCAAAACTAGCATGCTCAGAGTCAGATTTTAGTCATACAGTCTCTGGTTTTAGTTGTGTGTTAAACTACGCTACTGTATTTTTAGAAAACTTTTTATTTTTTTTTAACTCTGAAAGGTGTGTGGTTGAATAACCCTTTAACAATTCCTATGACATCTTTAATAGGCTACATTTACAATGAATGCTTTTCTTTCTCAGTGGTGACTCGAGTGAAAATCACTGCGGTCAAGCCAGCCGTGGTTCGCTTTTGCTTGGTCAAATCAGACGCACGTTTTTTTCCAGTGCGCGAATCTACTAACATTTACGGTAATCGTAATGAAACCGCTCTGAAGAGCTGCTGGTAGTGACTGTGGGGCAGACTGCAGTCTCACAATCAGAACCATGACACATACGATACTTTTTACAGAAATTATTCCCGGTGATACTTATTACTTCCTAGACTACTTGCATGAATAATATGAAGTACTTTCACTGTGTACTTTTCGAGTAATCCTGTGTCAAAATCCCTAACAGAGCACAAGATTAAGGATATTTCATCCAACTTTGATGTGGAATAAAAAACGTTTTATCCATAAGTAGTCCACGATTCATATACTGCTGAACTAAGTACTTCCTAGACTACTTACATGAATAATATGAAGTATTTTTACTGTGTACTTTTTGAGTAATCATGTGTCAAAGTCCCTAACAGAGGACAAGATCAAGGATGTTTTGCCCAACTTTGACATGGAAAAAAAACTTATTTTCCATAAGTAGTCTATGATTCATATACTGCTGAACTTAGTACTTCCTAGACTACTTGCATAAATAATATGAAGTACTTTTACTGTGTACGTTTTGAGTAATCCTGTGTCAAAGTCCCTAACAGAGCACAAGATCAAGGATGTTTTGCCCAACTTTGACATGGAATAAAAAACTTAGTACACAGTACACAGTAAAAATACTTCATATTATTCATGCAAGTAGTCTAGGAAGTACTTAGTTCAGCGGTATATGAATCATAGACTACTTGTGGAAAATACGTTTTTTATTCCATGTCAAAGTTGGATGAAATATCCTTAATCTTGTCTGCTGTTAAGGATTTTGACACAGGATTACTCAAAAAGTACACAGTAAAAGTACTTCATATTATTCTTGCAAGTAGTCTAGGAAGTACTAAGTTCAGCGGTATATGAATCATAGACTACTTATGGAAAATAAGTTTTTTATTCCATGTCAAAGTTGGGCAAAACATCCTTGATCTTATGCTCTGTTAGGGACTTTGACACAGGATTACTTGAAAAGCAGACAGTAAAAGTACTTCATATTATTCATGCAAGTAGTCTAGGAAGTACTAAGTTCAGCGGTATATGAATCATAGACTACTTATGGAAAATAAGTTTTTTATTCCATGTCAAAGTTGGGCAAAACATCCTTGATCTTATGCTCTGTTAGGGACTTTGACACAGGATTACTTGAAAAGCAGACAGTAAAAGTACTTCATATTATTCATGCAAGTAGTCTAGGAAGTACTAAGTTCAGCGGTATATGAATCATAGACTACTTATGGAAAATAAGTTTTTTATTCCATGTCAAAGTTGGGCAAAACATCCTTGATCTTATGCTCTGTTAGGGACTTTGACACAGGATTACTTGAAAAGCAGACAGTAAAAGTACTTCATATTATTCATGCAAGTAGTCTAGGAAGTACTAAGTTCAGCGGTATATGAATCATAGACTACTTATGGAAAATAAGTTTTTTTTCCATGCCAAAGTTGGATGAAATATCCTTAATCTTGTCTGCTGTTAAAGATTTTGACACAGGATTACTCAAAACGTACACAGTAAAAGTACTTCATATTATTCTTGCTAGTAGTCTAGGAAGTACTAAGTTCAGCGGTATATGAATCATGGACTACTTATGGAAAATAAGTGTTTTATTTCATGTCAAAGTTGGGCAAAACGTCCTTGATCTTATGCTCTGTTAGGGACTTTGACACAGGATTACTTGAAAAGTACACAGTAAAAGTACTTCATATTATTCATGCAAGTAGTCTAGGAAGTACTAAATTCAGCGTTATATGAATCATAGACTACTTATGGAAAATAAGTTTTTTATTCCACATCAAAGTTGGGCAAAACATCCTTGATCTTGTGCTCTGTTTGGGATTTTGACTCAAGATTACTCAAAAAGTACACAGTAAAAGTACTTCATATTATTCATGCAAGTAGTCTAGGAAGTACTAAGTTCAGCGGTATATGAATCATAGACTACTTATGGAAAATAAATTGTTTATTCCATGTCAAAGTTGGATGAAATATCCTTAATCTTGTCTGCTGTTAAGGATTTTCACACAGGATTACTCGAAAAGTACACAGTGAAAGTACTTCATATTATTCATGCAAGTAGTCTAGGAAGTACTAAGTATCACCGGGAATAATTTCTGTAAAAAGTATCGTATGTGTCATGGTTCTGATTGTGAGACTGCAGTCTGCCCAACAGTCACTACCAGCAGCTCTTCAGAGCGGGTCCATTACGATTACCGTAAATGTTAGTAGATTCGCGCACTGGAACAATACGTGCGGCTGATTTGACCAAGCAAAAGCGAACCACGGCTGGCTTGACCGCAGTTGAAAATCACTGTAATTTCAGAGCAGATTACTTATTTCTTATCACATTGTCATTAAATGGACATGCGCAGGGGGAAAAAAGTTTCAGATGCACCAGAAATTATCTTTTGCTAGCCAGAAATGTAAATATATAGGGTACGCCACAGAAATTGTTTCATGAGCGCAAGAAAGTTTCCCATATTCACAAGGTATTGGGTCCGGCATTATCCTAATGACAACTTATTCTTTGGCCAACTACTGTTCACATGACCCTCATTCATGTCATGCACTGCTTTGAGGTGTCATCAAATAGTAACACAGGGAGCCAAATATGTGCTGTTTTAAAGATCAGTTTATTTAAATGTATTTTTTAAATTAGATATCGATATTTGGTGCCATTGATTCAATAAATGGTGTCAGGGCGACAAGTCAGCAAGACCATATATATATATAAACAGTAAATACAAATGCTAATAAATAATAAATATATATATATATATATTGCCGTCTCGATATTTTGTCTTACCCCATGGATAACAACTACATAGGTCTAAAGAGATAAATATCCATCCATCAATCTATCTCATCTTATTTGAAATTGGGTCGCAGTGGCAGCAGGCTAAGCAAGTCAACCCAGACATCTCTCTCCCCAGCAACATTATCCAACTCATCCTGTGATTCTGAGGTGTTCCCAGGCCAGATGGGATATATAATCCCTCCTGTGACCTCTGGGTCCACTCAGGGGTCTCCTCCTAGTTAGGTGTGCCTGGAAAACTTACCTAAGAAAGGCATCCTGGAGTCATCCTAATCAGATGCCTGAACCACCTTGATTGGCTCCTTTGGATTCAAAGGAATAGAGCCTCTGAGCTCCCCCAGGATGTCTGAGCTCCTCACCCTATCTCTAATGCTGAGCTCAGCCAGCCTCCAGAGGAAACTTATTTTGCCCAATGGTATCCACAACCTCATTCTTTCAGGCAATACCCATAGTTCATGTCTGTAGGTGAAGGTTGGAACAAATCGACTACACAATCAAAATAAAACATTTGTTTTAAAGGAGCAATATGTAACTCTGATACCTAGCCTTAAAATTGTTTACTGTAGACCAAATTTAAAACATTGAAGAGAGCTGTCTCCCACCGCCCCCTCCTCCCTAGAGTTGATGTGTAGATAGGTTGACTGCTTGATGTTTGCCTGGCAAATGGAGGTGCGTTGAAAAAGGACAGTGTGGGGGTGCTGTAAAACCGCCTAACTTGTCCGGTCAAAACAAAAACAAACCATTCCGGACCGGAATCGAAACTTTAAAAGGATGACATACTGGCTGCCGCATTGTTGACAGAGAAGCCAGCACTTCAACATATCATGTTTCCTAATCTCGGATGATATAGTTAGGTCCTTGGTCCTTTAAAGCTGAGCTCCCTCCTCGCCGACCATCTGGTACAATGCCTGCATTACTGCCATGCTGCACCAATCCACCTGTCAATCTTACAATTCCTTCTTACCCCCCCCCCCCCACACATGCAATGCACCCTACATAACCATGGCCTTGGACTTGCCTCCATTTTTACAAGAGCACCTGAAACCAGTAAAACAAGATGAGATTAATCCAGATAGTAATTATCAGTTAGGAAATGTATCATCTTTTATTCCTAAGTAGCATTCCTTCAGTGTTCCGTCAACACCGCACCCCATCTCCTCTGTGCACCCTCAAAAGCTAGCCCCTCACTTACATACACTAGCGCCATTGCTCCAGAAGCGGACCTCAGCTCAATGCTTGCATTGTGTAGAAACTACGTCGTCTCATGTCTCATTTAACAATAATTAAACTCTAAACTTGATCATAATACATGTACAAAAAAAACTATTCTATTTTACTACTCACAACGGCCAACGACAAACTCAGTATAAACTCTGTCATCGGTGACGCACTTTGAGTGTGGGCTGGTGCAGAGTAGAGAACGAGCAGGTAGACAGGGAGGCATGATAGGTGAAAACTGATACAGATGACGGATTTTCTCGGTTCCTTTTTCAGAGCACATGAATGATTAATTTCTGTCAGGACCTGAAGACAATTTCAACCAAATTCTTAAAAAGTGTATCTGGAGAAAATTATCAACCCTGCCTTTAATATAACTTTAGTGTAAAAATAATAATGTACACTTAGAGGAAATAATAACCTGTTACAACATGTTTTCAGTTTTATTTCACAAGAAAGGTTATGCATAGATTACAATGTAAGGCATTGTTTTAATGTCTGGATTAACATGTAAAGTTGTACACATCTAACAAAATATGGAACAAAGATATGAAGGGGGGGGCTCATTGCATTTAAAGAGACACACACACCAAAACGGAGCATTCTGAGAGAGCTGGTTTATACAGGGTCATAAACCTCCTCTGGTGTTTGAATCACATTGTATTTTGACCAAAACACAGCACAGATGTTTCATTTTGACCACAGGGGACTGTTGTAAAAGGTAGAAAAGAGATATAATTGTGTCCTCTTTAAAACACGCAATAATGAACATTGTTACCCTTCCGTCATTTGAATTGACCTTAAATAAAATAAATGACTAATAATGTCAAGAGTAAAAACTGCAAAGGAAACAAAGAATGTGAATAAGACCGGTCCTTAAAGTTCAAATCTGGCATGTACTGCAGTCTACAGTCAGAATGTGTCTTTGGCCATTAGAAAATAACTTATTTTTTCCCCATCCTGAAAGTACTAACACATAAATAGACGTAGCTAAAAAATATCTAAGCTGAAAATAATTTTTTTTTTGTAGGCAGTGATGAGTTTGGACTGATAAAGCAGGAGGGGCAGCTCTGGTGATTTGCAGACCTGTGTGTGAAGTTGGGAACCAGCTGATCAAAACTCCATTTTGACCTAGGACTACACTTTGGGCTGACGTTTTCCTGATTTTCGTTCTTTGACTGGGTCAACATCTGGTTTCCGTGCACCTGATTGCAGGTGAAGGATCAGTGGACCAACAGGACTGCTATACATTGCACCATTGTGTTGTATCACTGGTTTTGCTTTGAAGTTGTAAATGTTCATACCAAAATGAGTTAACAGAAAGCGTGCCTTTGACAGGCGCTTGAGGCGGCTCTGAAGGCGGATTCTCTCATTTTTTATACGCGGGTCTTCTTGAAGCAGGGACTCTGTTATCTCCTTGTCTTGAAGCATCTGTAGCATCTCCCTCTGCAGCTGGATGGCAGTCTGCTGCAGCATCTGGTAGCGGATAACCAGGGGGATCTGATCAGCCAGACGCCGGCCGGCAATCTGTACATTTGAGGAGATAGTTTTGGGATGTTACACAGCTCCTGTCTGTTATCATGTTGTGTCACAGAAATATCTATATGTGTAAAATGTTGCACATTCTTCCTTTATTTACATTACCTTTATTCATATCTAAAGTGTGTTTAATGCATTTTAAAGTCTACTATAATTGTAAATGACACTCACTTGATAGTAGGATTTGAGGTGTTTGATCATCTCTTTCAGGGTGGCTCCGCCCCCTGTGCTTGTGCTTTTTAAAACACTTAAAGGAGATGCGTTGGCCAGCTCTTCCTCCCTCTTCCTCTTCCCGAGCTTCTTGCTGTATGTGGTGTCCTGAGTGTAAACGATTGCCTCCATTTGAAACTGAGTCCTCAGCATGGCCTCGGCTACAGCCTCCTTCTCCTGTCTGATGGATTCAATCTTCATCTAAAGGGGAGAAAGATTGATCAGTATCATTCAATTGGGTTTATTGATATTTATGCCATTAGTAGCAATGGATGTTGAAAATTAAACCTTGGCTATATTGATGAGGTTAGAAAATCCAACAAGGCTGTTCTCTGCCACCTTATGCAGCTCTGTCTTCACAATTTCTAAGAAAGAAAACACAAAACAGACACAAATTTGAAAGACATATTCCGGTCTGGCCTTTTACCATTAAAGCATCATGATAACACATGCCTGACACTTCTCTGAGTTTCTGGACTGCAGGCGCCTCCAGCAGTTGGATCTGCTCTTTGACCATGTCCTCAAAGGTCTTATAGTTGATGAAACCCGGCAGTTCTCTTCCTCTGTACTTTCCTTCATACTGAGCCACCTCTTTCTCGATGTTCCAGTTGACTGCAGGAGTGATGAATTTGTGAAACATAAACAAATACAGCTGTTTTGTAGTAAAATGCAAACTTAGCTGGTTTACGTCAACATCATTTCTAGTAAGTAATAGAGGAATATGTCGTTTTTATAAAAAGGTGGAAAAACCCATTAAACTCATTAGTTTACTTCACATGTAGGCAGGGGCGTGTCCAGGGGGGGTCCAGGGGTGGTATGGGCCCTTCTTGAAATCTGATTGGCCAATCCCAAAATTTAAATCTATGATTAGCTATTTGGCTAATCAGAGGCGGGACTTAAGTTGAAATCACATATTCTGGCTGTTTTCAACAGGCTGCTGGTAGTTTTCTTAACCAGTAAATGTAGTACATTTTTTTTGTTAGTACTGTCAGTTGTAAATTAATATTTGCTCTTTCAAAGCAAAACTCGTGCACACTGTCTAACTTGCAATCGAGTGAGCTGATGTGAGAACACCGCAGGATATTCTCTGGAGAATTCACTTCCAACCAATGACGTTTCTATACTGTGACTACTGCACGGTGCATATTGTGTCTCCACGCAACCACTAAATTGAACCACTGAAGTTATCAAGATATTTTCAGGAGTGCATATGTGAAAATAGCTTATGACAGCATACAAGAGTTTGAGCACAATTTTCTAAATACTTTAAATTGTGACTTTGCAGATCTTTGTTTTTGAGTCAGGCTAAGGAGATTTATATGTTGCCAAATTGCATTACTTACATATCATCAGTGGGGATATAAAGGGTAAATAAATGAAA
The DNA here is from genome assembly GCA_020745685.1 of Tautogolabrus adspersus. Taxonomy (NCBI): domain Eukaryota; kingdom Metazoa; phylum Chordata; class Actinopteri; order Labriformes; family Labridae; genus Tautogolabrus; species Tautogolabrus adspersus. The sequence continues at coordinate 12,575,131 of CM036538.1, forward strand.
TTTCTTTTTGTGTGTCCTCAAACTTCATGCCACCCCTTCATAAGTCAGTGCCCCAAGTGGGCCACCCCTGTCAAATAAAAATGTCTGGACACGCCCCTGCATGTAGTCTCCAGTTTAGTATCAGCGAACCACAGCAAAAATATAGAAATTGTTGATCAAGTTGGTGGTAGGCTTACAGCTTACTCCAGAGCGGTCGATCAAGTCTTTCCAGGCTGTAAACTCTTTTCTGAGAGTAGAAAACATGTTGATCCTGGTTCCTCCTTTGAGTTCCTCCCCTGAAGTCAGGCTGAAAGCATCCTGTGTGAACGCTGTGACTCTCTAAAATATAAAGAAAATTAGTTTTTCTTTAACTCAAGTCAACATTGTTACACTCATAGTTTAGAGGTGCAGTTTAATGTATATGTAAACGTAAACTCACATCGATGAGGAAGCTTAGTCTCTCGCTCACGTCAGGTGGGGGTCCGTTGCCGTATCTGTCCAGGTCTGCCTGAGTCTTCTTTAGTTTATTCTCTATCTGCTCTTCCAGTCTTGGCAGCGATTTCTACAAATAACACAGAGGTAAAACCTTAAACGTCTGAAGTAGGTAAAGCAATCTGTAGTGAAAAAATTTAAGACAAGAAGTATAACAGTGTTTCACACAGTCACAGAACTCCTGAAAATGTTCAGATATATCCAGTGTGAGCTGCACGTGTGAACGCAAACAGACCATTTTTTCACCAAGAATTTTCCATGCTAGCCCCCTAAAGCTCTGTGTGAGGACGAGGTGATGTGTGAAGCCCAGAATGAAATTCACAGTGAATGAGTATGACCTTTGTTTCACGAGAAACTGTCAGGATCAGGCTGTCCCTGAAATTGTCAACACATTTTTAACATTGCATATATGAAAACGCCTTAAGTTATTTACCTTGATATGATGCACCAGCTCAAGGGTGAGTTTTTCTGCCAGCTTGGGAACAGTGGCAAGGCCTTCGTTATAGAGTATCCTACAGCAAAAATAAGATGTTAGTGTGCTCATGCCTCAGAATCAGCCACAATGTAAATCATTGTTTTAATAATTTCAGATAAGAATCAACTAACTGGAAATGCAGATGATCTTCAAAAAAGGTTTTCTCTCTTTCCATCGCTTCAGGAAGAGACACCTGGTCGGTGATCTCCTTCTGACCCCTGCACCTGACGATCATGTAGCCCTTCTTCAGGTGGATCACCTCGTTATGGACAACGTGCAGAACCGTCACTTCTGTGCCTTTGTCCACCAGATCAGGCTTGGTTAAGATACCTAAGCAAGAAAAAAAAAGACGAACAGACCTTAAATATCTAAGAGTAACTTGAACAAGTGGCCTTTTTCTTAAATCACTTTGACTTTACCCAGAGTCCTCTCTCCTTCAGGATCCACCTCCTGGGCCATCTTCAGGGCCTCTGTGGTGGCTATGTCCACGTTACACGGAACAACCACCAAGCTGATGGTTTCTTGTTTTTTGATATACTTCTCGATCATCCTCTTGATCTGAAAAGATCATTTCATGTTTTAAGTATAAAGTTATAAACTGCACATGTATCAAATCACTGTGGAGGTTTATTCTGTTTAAATCAATAACAGAGACGTTATATAAAGATGAGAAGTCTACAGCCACACGTACAGACCTTTATGAGTGTAGTGTAGTATGCATTACACAGGAGATTTTTTTTTGGGATGGATTAAAAACAGAAAATCCTAAATTTGTTATCAATAGTCCAGTAAATGTAAGGAGGTGACGACAGAGAAAGTTTAAAGGGGACATATTATAGCCCATTTCCACCTTTTCAAACAGTCCCCTGTGGTCTAAATGAAACATCTGTGCTGTGCTTTGGTCAAAATATAACATGAATCAAGCACCAGAGGAGGTTTGTGACCCTGTATAAACCAGCTCTCTCAGAGCGCTCCGCTTTTGTGTGTGTTTCTCTTTAAATGCAATGAGACCCCCTGAGTTTCACAGTAGACATCATTCCTCTGTAGCAAGAATAAAATTGGCAGACCTGCGCAAAAGTTTTGCTCTAGGCTGGGGGTGGAGTCCATGGGTGGAGAAACCAGGGGAGGGGAGGGTATTTTTTTTACCAGAATCCAACTTGTGATGTCACAAACTGAGAAAATTTGAAACGGAGCACTTTTCTCTGTGTGGTAAGACTTATGCAGACCACAAACAAAGGACTGGATGGATTTATTTCAAATTTTGTGGGTCGATAGACACTCAGGTTACCCAAATATATGTTCAAAATCACTGTAGAAGTGGATTTTCATAATATGTCTCCTTTAAGGTGTAAGTATGTTGTCACCCCACTTAGCATGTAGGGTTGGGACAAAAAATCTGTACGGCAATATATCGTCATCCTAAACCATGTGATGCAATTATTGAATTGCTGGTGCCAAGACATTTTTATAGACGTTCTAAACAGATTCTACTGCCAATATTCCTCACTGCCTCACTACATCATGACTCCTCACAGTAGCACTAGTGGCATGACAGTTAATTGGCCGAAGAAGAAGTTGACATAGGGATAAAAGAAGAAGAGGATGAAGAAAGAGGGATATTGTTGGACAGTAGTGATCATCTTCTAATAAATCAATTAATTATCATTATCGTGGGTCACCTATCGCATATCGTAAAGTATCGTGAATTAGCCTGGGATTCCCACCCCAATAAGCAAGACTCCTCCCCTGAAACAGTGTTCCAAAAAGTACTTGCTAAATATTTAAAAGGCAAGAATGGGGTTCAACCTCGGGTCACCAGCTAATTACTGACTCCATACTTCCTCTTTTTAAACAAGCCTCAAAATAATAGAAAGCGTAGTTTCAAAACTTTAAATGTGATTATCCCCAAGTATTGAAAGGCCACGTGTTATCCACACTGCAGGGCTGCCAAATCAGTACAAAGTGATCTGCCATTTGATCTGCAGACTATTGTCTATCAGCAAATTTCATGGAAATTCAGTCAACAGTTTTGAGGTGTCCAAGTGGAATTGAGGCATGTTTATGTCACAGGAACACCTAGGGAAGATCATGGCAATCTGTCTGATAGATGTCAAGATATTTCCTTCTGGACCAATTTACTGAGTGCTGAAAAAGCTCACCTGTTCTCCGATGTCCTGCGATTGTCCCTTTACTGCCACCCTGGTGATGCCAGGCAGATCAATGAGCGTCAGATCTGGAACATCAGGAGAGGCGATTTCCAGTCTGATGAGGTCATCACTGATCCCGGACCCTTTCCCAGCCATTTTGTCCTGAGCTGGAGGTACAGGACACAATGATTGGTGACTTTCTATTACCTCCAAAAGTATTTGTTATTGTTTTGGTCCTCAAATTGGATTCTGTACCTTCTCTGACTTTTATCTCCACATCAGCAGGGTCGTCTATCTCTTCCCTAACGTCACGGTAACTGATTTCTCCAGCCCACTGCTCCCCTTCTCTCTTTTTCTTCATCCTCAGTTCAAGAGGACATCGTGTCACAATGCCTAGAAATTGAAGGGTGACAGATGAGACAAGCAGAATAAAACAATCTATGTGAAATACAGTGTACTCAGTTAAAAGTTAGATCCATGACTTATTGCTCCTCTCCAACATCTCTCCTTAATCTTTTCTAAAGCTCCTGTGAGGACTTTTTTGCTGCTTATGAAACAAGACTGAAATTATTACTAATGCTTCAAATCTTTATAACAAAAAATAATTGATAATGTTAAATTTTGTATATTGTTTATCACAGTTTTTTGCGTTTCCCCTCAGCAAATCAGAGTCAATATGCGGGGGGGGGTTAGTGTCACTATCTTAGTGGCTGTTAACAGGCTGCTTGCATGGTCGACGCTTGCACACTACGTATATCAGATAAGTGACAGTACAGTTTTATTTTTAAGACATAATAGGCTAACTTAAGGAACGGACCATTCCTGTTGGGATAACTTTTTTTAAGCCATTATAAAGTTTCATCAAAGAACCTACCACTTCCCCTCGGCAGAGCCACCCCGGACAGCGCCTCCAACACGGAGCTCTTCCCCGAGCTCTGGTCTCCGATCACGGCGATAGCAGGCAGCGCCAAGTCCTGATCTACACCCAGAGAGCGAAGAGAGTCAATGAGGTCGATGCAGGGACGCACCTTCTCCTCATACTGCTGGTTCAGAGTGTTCATGGTGATGTTTTCTTGCCTCCTGCAAATTTAAAATATGTAAAAAAGAAAACAAAATCGTTAAATTAAAGGTATCTCTGCTGACATGAGCTTTGTCGCCGCTGACGACTCTACAGCACCAGCTGTGAATGCTGGACTATAAATGACTGGGTTTGGTCAAGAGCCTGCAGGCTTTCCAGGCTTCAGTCATACTGAACAACACTCTTGGCTCAGGTCCAAGATGTAAAAGAAACAAAGTGAGGTTAGGTTTCGTTTCCTTGCTTCTCCCATTTGTTTCCTGCTAATGCGGTAAAAACGCATAACAACATATTAAGGTTTCGTTTCTCTGTCTTTCATTTCTCTTGTCTTGTGTAGCCTGCAGTGCGGCTTTGTTACATCAGTATGTCCGGTATCAGTTTTCCCATGTCATGCTTTGAGTTTCTGTTATTGTAGCCCAGGTTCATTTACTGTACATTGCATTGCACACAGTTTAAAGAGAAATACATGGCCGACCGGGGTGTGGCCTTGGGTCAATCGTTACCTTTTATAGCCTATTTTTACATTACAGTTAAACTCCTCATAAAGCAGGGAGGTTTTCGGTTCAATAGTTGACAGCATTTTCAGGAACAACACTTAAAAAAAGTCAAACTTTTTAAAATCAAATACCCAATGACACCTCTGGGTTGTTACCTGTCATCTGACAAAACCCTTGTCTGAGTGTCTGTCGTGAGATCTTGCAAACTTTCAAATGTAAAATAAGTCTACTTCTTCACCCTTTCATTCATTGATACAATAGATTCATATTCCTCTATTGGAGCAACCATCACAGACTGAAGGAAATAATCAGGGCACATATTCACTGTAGCCACAAGATGGCCTCATTGCTGCGTTTGTTTGCTAAGTTGCTACTGTCACCATTACAACTAGGCCTATATCTTTGCATGGATGTAAACTACTATTTTGTTCCATAAAACAACATAGGGATTTCCGACCCAATCTTTCTATGCAAAATGTGTTTGACCGAAGTTATATTGTGTGTGGTGGGGACTCTTCTAGGATCAATGCTGAGCACATTATGTGAGTCTTTATTAAATGATAGATAGGCCTATTGAAACTGCTCAGTTTGGACAATTAAGTCTCTAAAGGAATTGCAAGTTGTTCTTTCACACAAGTTGTAGATTCGCAGTGGGTCATTTTATTTTCTGGCTAGTGCAATTTTCTGCAATTGGGGCCAAACAGTTGGGGCGCCGATAGCTGCATGGTTGTATCGTGGCGGACGTGGGTTCGGGTCCGAGCTTGGCCCTTTGCTGCGTGTCATTCCCCTATTCTCTCCTCCTGGTTTTTCCTGTCTCTCTTCAGCTGACAATTCCAGTGAAGGCAAAAATGGCCCAAAAATATCTTAAAAAAAAAAAAAAAAGGAACAGATATACATTTAATTCACTTTTAGAAAAGAGCACGGAAGAACAAAGCACAATCACTAATCAAATGAGTCACTTACTAATGAAGTTGAGTCTGTAGTTTGATTTTTTGTCTGTAAAAACTGCACATCAATATTTCAGATAGAGCAAACACACCCTGCCATTGATGGCTTTTTGTTGCACCTGACAGAGAAGCATCAGACTATCCCTGTTTCTATTGAAAACAAGTAAACAGCTCAAAGGTCACAGTTACATGTTCAACACAGATTATAAAATGATATCAGAACAGACTCACAAACAACACTTCAGAGCAAATTAGAGCATCTTTATTAGCATGAATGTCACTCATGGATCTCACAACATTAAACATAGGCTACATGGTTGTTCAATCTGCTCTACACCGATGCAAGCTACATGCTTAAGAGGTAAAAAAAAAAAAAAAACAGGGTTGCACAAGTGATATCAATGTAAACAAACAGCATCCGAGCATTAGCCTTTGAACATTACACATGAACTGCACAGATTTTGTTAAACGTTAAACAAAGCTTAATTTTTTTGATTAAAAAAAAAGAAGAAGCTCAGTATTAGTAACGGACATGCAAGTCCACTTTTCACTTTTTTTTAATGTAATATCACTGTGGAACTAGTGTGCTTTTTTTGCTGGGCTTAGACATTGAATGTGGATAGTCTGGACATAGTTTAAAGGTGCACTATGTAGTTTTGGTAGAGAAATGTGAAAGTTGGAGAAGTGTACAGGTTCTGTTATTTATGTTCATAACTCTTTACGCAAACTGTCCTCAGAGGAAAATTTGGTCCCTGTAACACTGTTTGAAGATAAAATGATAGGCGAGAAGTTATGGTGGTGGGCGGTCCGCAACAGTGAGACCGTAACTCTCCTGATAGCTTTTTAGCTCCAAACAGTTTCCAGGGACCCATTTTTTCCTTTGAATTAAGTTTGTGTATACAGTTCAGAAAATATAGCATAGAATTGATTCAAATTTCACTACCTAATCTACATAGTGCACCTTTAAAGAGGTAATACATATGTTTATGATTTCCCTTTAATATATGTACACAGTAGAAAACGGTCATTGCAGTGTAAACAATGAAGAAGACAATCCCCCCTCTAGACATGATTCATATAACATGACAGTGTTAAAAATCGTCTGTGCAGATGCACCAAAAAAAACATGCTGCAATGTTTGGATTGTTTTTCCTCTTGAACAAACAGTTTGAGTATTTAGCAGTATATGGTTATTGCTTTACATTTCTAGAAGTTCTGACGTGACCTGTGTTTGACATGAGATGTAATGTATGCAAATACAGAATATTTCCCAAATTATTGCCAAAATCACTTTCTCTATTGGAAATACCCATCATCAAAATATAGTCCTTATTGGATTGAAAATAACAACACACTGATATAAAGAACATCAATAATGAGACAGGGTAGTGTGGATTTTGTAAACTTCCTTCGATAAAATGCATTTCTTTTACACGTTTTACAAAGAGAGCACACATAAAACATCATGCACTTGGTCATCACCGTGTTAGAAATGTGAGCTTTATACAAACATAGAGCACTTTCCCTTTGACAACAATGTAAACCAGTTTGAAAAAGACATCCAGTGGTAACAGTGAATGTCTTTTACTAAGCACAGAGAGAGAAACCTCTTTTTAAACAACAAGAAATACGACGTATAGCAAACAGCACTTCAGACAAAGAATGAGTAAAAGACTATATCTATTTTTTGTACAATACACAACAATGCCTGTACCTACAGTACATATTTTTTATGCGCTAACAAATTAAAAACAAACTGAATAAAGGATAATTGTAATCCTAAACTATCTTCCTGGTATCACTCCCTCCCTGATTGCCCTATAGTTTAAAATGCAGTAGTGCCGCTAATGTAACAAAAAGGCACGACTACATTTGATTGGAGTAAGAGGTCGGCCCTCCCACCTGGCTGTACTCAGACACCTGGCCAAGGGTTCCCTGGGAGCTGTAGCTCCCTGACTGGTCAAAGCTTCCTTGGTTGTAGGGCTGTTGGTTAAAGGTGCCGGACTGTTTCTCAGATGCCCCACCTGCGAACTTTGAACCCCCCTTGTGCCAAACGGTCTCCTTAAAGACGAACCAGATGTTCCCAGCCCAAAGGACAAAGTTGAGAAAGCCAAAAGCCTGGAGAGAAAGAGAATGAGAATGAAATTCTAGCCAGTGATGCACACTCATACTTTCATTTTGATTTCATCATTTTAAATCCTATCGGAGATGTTTTATTTTTTCAACTACTTCAGCATGTTCAGCCATAGACTTCAAATGAAATCCAATGACAGGTTAATCTTCCACTGAAACTTTAAATCTCTTTAGGTTTAAGGATTTCAACATAAAATGTCTTCCCATGAATCACATATATTTGCCAACTGCTTTCAGTGCATACAATTCAGCTGTCAATCTGACAGCTGTTTATAGTATATATACCAGAGCCCGACCGATTAATCGGCCAGCTGATAATATCGGCCGATATTAGTATATCCAGTAACTATCGGTATCGGCTAATTTATATTGCAGATATTGCGCTGTTACTACCAGAGTTAATCACCAGTCAAATAGCATTTCATTTGTATCATTGTGTAGGAGCCATAATGTGTGTTTTACCTCAGTTGATTATTTGTTGTATTTTGCTCCTTATATGGTTTGATATTGTTTCCGGTAATTAGCAGTGGGCGTGGTTTACTTTATTTTTACCTGTGCATTTGGGGTGGCGGGAGGCTAGACAAAGAGGGTGAGTGAGTTTTGAAATATTTTCTGTTGACCGTCATCGTCATCGTCATCATCACCTTTTGGACTTTTTGTTTAGAAATACCTTATCTCCGTTAATAAATCTACAAACACATCTGGACTTTTGGAGTTTTTTGCACGAACGAGTCACAGATACAAGCCCACTTAGCCTCTGTGCGGCACTTTAAAATCTTACGCCGCCACAATACATTGTATTACACTAGCAGTTTTCTTTCTGGCTGTCAAGAGCCGAGTGTGCTATATGGATTACAACAACAATCACTGCCCTCCAGAGTGTCAAGCGCTGATGCATGTACTGTACATGCGCAGCTACTCTCAAGTTGAGTGACCATCTTTTCTTCATTATATATCTTTTCCACAAGTGAATTTGAGGGATCAGTGCAATAAATGTATATATCTATATCTAACTATCTCTACAGATCGAACATAGGTATAAAAAAAGATATTGGCCGATATATCGGTATCAGATTTTGTGTCCACCCAATATTGATATTGGTATCGGCACCAAAAATTCAATCTCGGTTGGGTCCTAATATATACCCGAACTGGCCCTAATTTCTCTCAAACATTCCACAACAACTGAACCAAGCAAGCTGTACTGTGGCTTACAAAAAAGCCCTTGAGAGAGTCGTTGAAACAGAACAGGACACCACCGGCTCAAGTTATCTTCTCTCTGCTATCTCTGTTGGAATCTCTATTTGTATTTCTGCATTGCATTATTATGCAAAAGTTAGTTAAGTCACACAACTTGTGTTCTATCGTTTAAAATAGTTATTGCAGCAGAACATAGTTTGTGTTTGTCTTCTAGGCTCCGATCTTATCACTCCTCACAGTTTTAATTTACATGCAGACATTTGAGGAGTGATGGGATGATATCTTAAACGTATGTTCTGTGCATGCGTGAGAGGAAATAACTCTCCATGCCAGCAGGCGACGGTAGTCCGTTGTTATGATACGAGAAGACCATTTTCAGGCCGCTGTCGTGCACCACTAGTATTATAGGTAATCATTGAGAATAATGTCTGATAAACAGTTGAAAGTGGGACTGGTGTTGTCAGCCCTTGGTCTTTTAGTGGAAAAAGAAAAGAAGAGGCGGAGACGACATACAGTATAATGAGAAACCACGGTTTTTAAACCGTGTCAGCCTGTCTGAGTTTCACCTAATCTTATTGCTTTAATACATGGATCGAGATATCCAAATTAAAACAACAATGGAATTGGTTAAGTCATTCGAGCTGAGCAAGTGTCTGAAATAGCTTCCACATTCATCCCTCAAGTGACTTTTTTTAGACAATATCGGTTTTGTTAAAATTGGTCACTACATTTATGTTGGTGAGTTTTATTTGTCTTCCTACTGAGATGAGATGATTCAAATTTTGTACAGCTTTGCGATGATAATTAATGGCATTGTATTGAGTTGTCTTGTATTGTATTTTTGCTTTTATCACTGACACTTCTGCCAACATTTCAGGTTCTTTCAAAGTTTGAATGTCAGCTGATTCTCCATTGTCTCTCAGTGTCTGATACTTCTACATTCATCACTTACACTTAAAGAATGACATTTTCTCTTCTTCCAAGACTTCCATCTATATTTCTGCTATGTCCTTAAACAAAAATATGTTGTGCGCACAAGATTTAAAAAAAAAATTGGAAAAGAGTTTTGGGACTTCAGGAGCTCCGTACAATCTTATTTTAAACCTTTTGAATGCATAATTTCAGCAGCAAACACACAATGAAATGTATTTTCTTAAGTTCATTCATGCATTTCATGTGTTTTGGACACACAGCTTATGAACCTACCACTGAGGTGTTGAGTCCGGACCAGCGTGCTCCATGTATAGAGCCGCACTTGTTTGTCTGGAGTTTGCAGGCAGAGATGAGGAGCTGCACCTCATCTGGTTCAGTCGCGAATTTCACCTCAGACAGAGCCTTGGCCCAAGCAGAAGAGCTGACCAGCCACATGAAGGAGAAGACCACTGTCACTACAAAGTCCTGTCAGTGTGTACAGAGACAAAAAGGTTTGGCAGAGTTAATGTAAGCTTATGAACAGAGATTTTAAAGAGTATAAGATGTCACATTGTTTCAAACAAAACAAAACAAATGTAAGAATCCACTGTACTCACAATGAGGGGTCCCCTATTGTTTTCACGGTATTTATTCTGAAAGAAGACGTAAACAACGGTGGCCATGAGGGAATACAGGAAGGCGAAGACTGCAATGGTAACAAAGAACTCTGCAGAGGATGAATAGTCTCCAATGAGGAAAACACGCTCCCTCCTCATAGCCTCACACGCTGGGGCCTCAAAGGATACCTGATACAACCTGATAGATACAGAGGGAGATACAGAGTTCAAATCCTTCTCATTCCTAAAAATGCACAATTTTATCAGTGTATTTTAACCCAAGGACATCAGAGCAACTGGATCATTGATGATTGATTTTCATTAGATTTTTCCCTGACTTTAAAGGGATACTTCACCCGTTGAAACATGAATCTGTAGTGAAATTGGGTCATATATGTAGTGGAAATGTGAAATAAATTTTGAAGTTGGTGCCTTCTTGACCGAGAAAAGGCAAAAAGTGTCTTTTTGCCTTTTCTCGGCAAAGACAACACCGCAGGACACGCCCGCTGAAGGAGAGGTGCATTCATGTGGTATCGGAAAAATGAGATTCCTAGTTGTAAAATGCACATGAAACACCTGCTCAAGTCGGTTTTGTGTTTTGTTAACATACTTTTTATTCATGCACGTATTGCACATCAACTTTTTGCTTAAATATAACTTGACTATAAGATTCCTCCGAGTTGGTAAGTCGGAAGAACGACTTCCCAACTCGGAAAATTGGACCACCCGAGCAGCACCTGAATGCAGCATTACTCGCGGACATTTACAACAACATATACGGCCGTTTCCACAACTGATTCAGAGATTTCTTCCAGAAGGAATTGGCATCTTGGAAATTCCTGGAAGAAAACAGACTCTATGTCTGTGTCCATAGGCAAACAGTGACAGCACTGACAACACAAGTCTGCCCCGGCTCCTTCTTCCTCTCACAGCCGCGGACCTAGCCAGCTAGGCTAGCTAGCCTGCCTGTCAAGAGAGTCTGTCGGCACCAGCAGCCAGCTCGCCGCTATATTGCGGCTCGTAGAAAGAACCACAAACATCCGATTCAAGCCCGAGACCTTCAAAATCCCCTTCAGTCATATCAGTTTGAAGTTGAAACATACGTTTTTCGCCATTCTTGGTCCATATCAGGTTAATCCGTAGAGACACCCAGCTTGAGCCCGGCTCAGGCTCACTGTACAGCCGCTGTCTGTCTGCAGAAGCCGCCTGGCAGATATTGCAGCTCGTAGAAAGAGCCACGAACATCTGATTCAAGCACAAAACCTTCAAAATCCCTTTCATCCATATCAGTTTGAAGTTGAAACATACTTTTTTCGCCATTCTCGGTTGTTATTAGATTTCTCCATAGAGCCTGGTAGCATAGCTTTCAAGCAAGATGGCGGATGTTAAGTTTCGATTCTGGCAGTGAAGCCCCGCCCACTGATCTGTAATAGGTCTGTAGCTTCAGTGGTTGAAAACAAGAGGAACTAGCGATGTAGTTTCACCCCTGCTAACAGCCGCGAGTGACGCAATATGATGATTTTTGCATCACTTGCGGCAGCATCTCAGAAAAGAAAATACAGATTTTTCCCGTCTCAGGGGGAAATGAGGGCTGGATGCAGGACCATTCCATAAAAACACAAGTTTACTACTGATACAAAGCTTAATGCAAATGGGTGAAGTATCCCTTTAACTTTGCCTGACCTTTGTCCTTATTTTTTCTCCATGATACGGTGCCCCTGTCAGTATTGATATGATGGGAGATGTGACATCCTCTGACTTTAGGCTGAATAGTTTCAGCAGTAGGTAAAGACAAGGAGCAACTGTTATTGTTTTTGCAGATGAAATCAGTATGTTCATCATAAAATAGTTTGTTGTGTGAGACAAAGTGATAACACATGACTTCATAGGGCTTTCACACTTGCAGAACTTGACCTGTAGTTTCTCCTGCCAGACCCCTTGTACTGTTTCTGCAGTAAGTCTGAATGGGCTGAAGTGCACAGCAGGATATTTTCCGGAGTATTCACCTAGAGCAAGTGGGGGGAGGGGGTGGTGACTTTCCAGTCATGGTGAAGAGTGGTGCATGGAGCATATAGTGTATGCACGCAACCCCTACGATGTCTGTGAACGTAAATTAAATGGCTTCATCATGTTTTCTGTTCTCCAGTGTGTTTAGTTTATTTGATTATTGTTTTGTGGACGGTCCCCTTTAATTAACTAGTCAGTTAAAGGAGCAGCTTTAACCTTTGCAGCTAATTTCCAGCTGTAGTCCCTGGCCAGTTGTCAGTAGGCAACCTAAAATGCATTAGTTAAAAATTAAAATACAATAAATTAAATTATATTTATAATTACAGCAGGCCTACGCAAAAGGAAGAGAGATATACAACATGTCTCACACAATAGGAGCAAGCACATACAAGCAAGCACAGATGGAGCAGAGACATCAAAGCAGTTCATGCAATAACGACAATTCAGGGGAGACAAGGGAAAATAATTAGGCCACATTGAAAGCACATACAAGACATAACATGGAGGCAGACAGCAGAGACGGAGCGGCTGCAGCAATGACTATGTCACATCGAACACACACATCACATCTGACAGAGATTAATGTGTGCAGTTATAGTTGTCAGACAGCCATGTTTTAAGGTGTGTTGTAAAGGTGGAGTATCTATGTATATCTTTGATAGTGGTGGGCAGTGAATTCCAGTTTTGTATTGCTCTAACAGAAAATGATAGTCAACCGAATGTGCTTTTCCTAAATGGCATTAGAAGGTCACCTCGTGTGGTGCTTCTAGTGATACGTTGGGTTATGAATGAGTTCAAAGGAGGAGGAGCAGTGTTATGTAGACTTTTGTAGACCAGGCATATGTTTTTGTATTTGATTACATCTTCCCAGCTCAGCAGTTTACGATTATTAATTATAATACAATGATGTGAACTGTTCTTCTTCGCTCTTTTGTTGATATTGGGATTCCGCTAAACTACACAAAATGATATTAAGTATTCTCATTATAGTGTCGTTAGCAGACTCTGCTGCTTTGCCTGCCACTTCTGCGTCGTCTTTTTTTACACCATGTCTGGCCTCAGGAGACCCTCCCGTTTGACAAGGATAGTTTCCCTGGTAAAAGATAATATTTACTACTTCGTCCACAGGGGGTGCCAAAATCATACAAACAAAAACAAATCCTCACAGGGGCTTTAAATATAGAAGCAGGTTTTCTTTTACCTTATTTCTTGCAATACACTGTACATTTTTCCAGGTTTTCCACTGCTCTTACAGAAATTATTCTGATATACAAACATTATTTTAGAATTTAGAATTGAGTAACTTTCAGCTTTATATCATAGTGTCCTGGTAAAATCAGGCAACAAAATGCTGCGATTCTGAAAGCAGAAAACATTGATTTCAAATATATTTACTACCTTGGCTAAAGCATCTTTTTATTTATGATTAACACTTCATAAATACAATGTATTCCAAGGCTTTGAAAAGATTTCATTGTAAATTATGATTTAAAAAAAAACATATTCTGATGGTCAATGAACTACGTCCAGATTGCAACGGTTTATTTGCCGTAAGAAAAACCCTCCATATTCCTGTGAGCACAACTTGGAATGGTTATCATCAGAATATAGAGTATAAACACCTGTATAAACATGAAACATATCTCCTGCCATCAAATAGAGACAGTAAATTATTCCCACTCACCTGAAGGGATAAGCAAAGTCAATGGCAATGCTGAGGTTGCTGCTGGCCTTCTCCATGCAGTCCACACTAACCCGCAGCTGTCCAGAGTAACCCCCACATGTTGCAAAAGCAAAAATGGCAAAAAGCTGTAAAAGACAGAAAACACAACAATTATATGCAGGCTCTGAAAACAGCCACTTACCAAAAATGATGCAGGGAAACAGTCACAACAGGTTGTTATCAGGAGATGTTTTGCCATAGAATTGATAACTTTAATACAACACTGTTGATGACTATTTTTAACAGCATTTATTGAAATTGTTGACCTAATGAGTCAATCAGCATTAAAGTATAGCATTTCCAACAACTGAAATGTTACTGATTGTTTTTTTAAATCACAGATTTATATTACAAGAGCAGTGGTTCTCAACAGGTGGGTCGGGACCCAAAAGAGGGTCACTGAGCCGTTTTCAGTGGGGCGCAAATGCACTGCATGGAAAAAAGATGGTGTAAACCGTCTGTGAAGCGCTTTTGTGTTTCATGACACATTTTGTATTGTCTTGAAGTCCAAACTGCAAGATTTACATTAAATAAATCTGATTGGTTGAAAAATCTCAGAAATTTGGGCCGGGATTTTTCATGAAGGAGTTGTTGTTGGGCTCCGAGGTTAGACCTGTTGAGAACGACTGTACTAGAGGACCAACCTGGGGCACTGACATGTGCAGGGCTGGCATGAAGTTTGTTTGCAAACAGACACAAATGACACTTTATTTACACTTTCTATCTCTATCTTGTGTAAGTACAGCACAAGCAAGGATACAGATAAACAACGTCAGTAAGTGCAAACACACATCCGAAAACAGGTGCTGACAAGCAGTGCACAGAGGCACTTTAAAAATAAGCTTCAAAACTCAAAAAGATGTGTGTCTAAAGTCACAATTTAGAGAACTAACTAAATGAAAAGAACATACAAATGCAAGGATAGCTCATTGCAGCCAGTTGAAACACAGCCCAAATAGTTGATTTGAACATACAGGCCCAGGCCCCCACTTGCCATCCCGTGATCTGCCCCTGACAATAGCGTAGTGAAGCTTCATATGTTTGAGACTTAATATGATTCATTTAAAATTAAATGCTTTGCTATCCCTGTCATTGTTGGCGGCTAGCATACAAATGCAACGTTAGCTGAGATACCCCGTTTTTACCCGAAGCTGTGAATGCAATGCTTATTGATGGTCATGTAGCGAGAGCTTGTTCCATATTATTACAGAGATAAAACAGGTGTGGACACTCAAAAAATCTTGACTGGTAACAACCATCAACAGGCGACGCTTACACTGCGTGTAAACAACTGAATAAAAATGCTTATCTTTGTAGTAAATATCAAGCTCATGGCCGATTCAAATACAACATCAGAAAAGGGTTTCAGACACTTGAACAACAACATTTCTTATTCTTTCTTCTTATTAATACTTCATTTTAATACTTTTAGAGGATACATATTAAGTAAACAAGACTTTAAATTGCAGAGTTAGTATTGGTTCTAAGTCACAGGAAACAGTCAAACTGTACTGAGTCATTTTTTATTATCTTAAGAAGAGGAGATTGAAAATCAACAGCACCATCTTTTGAAAAAAAATTGCTTCAGGGCATGTCAAGAATTTCTCTACCATGAAGCCAATTTAACACCCACCGATAGCATTTTGGCCACATCAGCATATGGACTATTATAGCTGCAGTGAGTTGAGCTGAATCAGGACAGACTGTCTAAAGAGTCTTGAAGAAGAGATCACTTTATGAACACCCTCCATTGGCACCTGATGTTAAATTCACCACGAGGCTTTTTACAAACAAAATAGAGATGTTCAAAAATGTCCTTCAGTATTTTCCTAAATACATTTTACCTAATTCAGATATAAAGACAAAAAGGATCTCACTTCTGAATACTATGCCTTCAGCATGGGAATGAGTGAGAGACTATTGCCAGATATGTCTGGTAGACTGAAAAACCAAATTCCCCTTTATATATATTAGGGTGAATGAAGTTGTCTGAGTCTAAAATGTCAAATATGAAATATGAAATATCATCCATCAGTTAAACTGTTTAAGAGAGGTAGCAGAGAAGGATGACAATAAATATAGTTGCAAAAGACAAAATCCAATCTTTAACCACATGAATAACATAACACATACATTACACATCTTACCTGAATTCATGCTTGTTATTTGTAGCTGCGGATGCCTGTATGTGTGTGCACTTCAAGGTGAAGCTTTACTAATTTCGTTGTACAACCTCACAGCTGAACTTCCATTACCAGCTGTAGACCTTTGAATCAACTCATTGAGAAAGAAGCATGGTGTCATACTTTTTAAACTGTGCACTTTTTTTTATCCACAATAAAGCATCATGCTTTGTTAGATCTTCACGTGTGCTGTGTGTGAAAGATCGACCCATGGATTAGTATAAGCTGCTGTCTATAGAGTGCAGAAGGTAAAAAAGGTTCATCATTTTTGTTCTAAAAAGTAATGGAATTTAATTTCATAAGATAATCAATTGAAAACAATCATTGTAAACAGGTTGAAGCATAAGTATCTCCATGCATCATATGTGAAGAGCACACGTGTAAATACAATGTAGTAGACTCTACACACAACACACAGTTCAACCTGCCCCAGGAGCTGCTGATCATGTTTTACACCGCCATCATCCAGTCTGTTCTCTGCACCTCCATCACTGACTGGTTTGGATCTGCAACCAAACTGGACAGACACAGACTGCAACGCACAATCAGGACTGCAGAAAAGATCATCGGTGTCGACCTTCCTCCCATCCAGGACTTATACCGGTCCAGGGCCAGGAAACGGGCAGGTAACATCACTGCAGACCCCTCACCCCCCGGACACAAACTTTTCAAACTCCTCCCCTCCGGCAGGCGTTACAGATCACTGTACGCCAATACAACCCGTCATAAGAACAGTTTCTTCCCCCAGGCTGTCACTCTGATGAACGCTAAACAGTCACAGAGTGTCAGACCTGTCGCTGTGAAATAACCCTGGAACAAAACTGTCACTGTGAATGTACATATATGCAAATATATATTTTTTATCTTATTTAAATTACCATCTGCACACTCTCTAATGTAAATACTGTAAAAAATAACTACCTCATGTTCACTTCAGCATCTTTTTTGCACTACTCACCACTGCACTATTATCTTATTTAGTCTTGTACATATTAGTCTTTAATTATTTGTTTATTTTTTAGCTTATTGTTGATATTTAATGTTTTACCTTTGTACAAAGAGAGCACAGTTTACCAAAGTTAAATTCCTCGTGTGTTAAACATACCTGGCCAATAAAGCTGATTCTGATTCTGATTCTGACATTACATGAAAAGGATAACAAATGAATAAATCATCATACTGATTTGTAAGAGCATGTCGAGAAAGAGTCTGCATAGTTTAGCCTTCTGCAGGATCTGCTGGTTGCAAAGAGTATGTGGATCACTTTTTCACGTCTATGATCAGATTGAATTGTTTTTGTCTACTGTGAGACAAAATATATGGGGAGGTTGAGAACAAATACAATAATTAAGGCTTTAATTAAAAAATTATGAGGATATATAGTTGAGGTCCTGTTGAGGTTTGCTATTTGCAGCTTCCTAGTTCAAAAATTGCGATATTCAAGTGTTTGTTTTAGTGAATTTATATCTGTCAGCCTGACTTCCAATAAGCAAAATACATTATGTAAATATGTAAACTTAAGTTTCAGGATATTGTATTTAGTACACTACAGTCCTCAAAGAAAATATAATTATTTATGTTGTGCACTTCATATCACATATAGAAGAGAAAAAGTGTTCTGCTTTGAAAAGACAAAAGTACCCTGTTCCTAAAAATATGATTCACTCAGCTTTTTATCTGAAAGTCACAATCATTTTTCAAATAATACAAAATGATCAGAATAGGTTAGAATAATAAGCTTTTTTAGTGAAAACTGGAACTTTGTACTTTTGATGCTGAACCTTTTTCTCAAAGACAGGGTTGGTCATTTTCCCCAGATACACTTCTTAAGATTTTGGTTGAAATGTCTTTAGGTCCTGACAGAAATAAATAATAATTCATGTGCTCTAAAAAAGAAACGAAGAAAATCCAACTTTATGAAAGTTGCACCATGTAGTTTTGGTAGAGAAATATGAAAGAAATGCACAGATTCTGAGGTATATGTTCATAACTCTTTACACAATCTGTCCTCAGGGGAAAATATGGTTCCTGAAACACTGTTTGAAGATAAAATGCTACGTGAGTAGTTATGATGGTGGGGGTCCGCAACAGTGAAACCGTAACTCTCCTGGTAGCTTTTTTAGCTCCAAACAGTGTTCCAGGGACCCATTCTTTCCTTTGAATTAAGTTTCTGTATTTTGTTCAGAAAATATAGCATAGAATTGTTTCACTTCTCCAACTTTGAAATTTCACTACCAAATCTACATAGTGCACCTTTAATACAGAGATGGATGTTAAAGACCTAATAAGCTCCTGATGTAAACAGAGTGAGGGCTTTTTTGGAGCTATTTATGCACCTTTTTTTTTTTTTCTACAAACATAAGAGAGAGTAGAAAAACAGACAGGGACTTGAAGTAAGTACCAGTCGAATAATAAGCCTCCTTATTGTAATCAACAATCATACCACTCAAACACATAAACACACCCCCTGCCCTTAAAATGCTTTATCTCTCAGCCCACGTTTTCATAAAAAGCTTTTATAGCCTCAAGAGTTCTAGCAGCCATGATCACCATAATAAGACCTGACGCATGGTTAGCATGAACCTCCCCTCTTCTATGCTGGTGTGTAAGAATGAGGCCTGCACGCTTTCACATTATCAGGTGATTAATGCCACCTTGTGGCTAAATGTTGTTATTGAGTTTATGGGACAGTCATTGTTATTTTTTGATGATCTAAAGAATAAAGTGAAACTCAGACCTGGTGTTTCCAGAGCTGAGCTAGAAATGATTGTTCATGCTTTTGTTTCATCATGGCTTGATTATTGTAATTCTATGTTTACATGTCTTAGGTCGCTTTCACATATAAAGTTTGGTGGACTCGGTGCGATTCAGGGGTAACATTGCAACATTGTTGCATTTTTCATTTGTTTTGGTTTGCGTTCAGACTGCACTTTGTCAAGCGCACCAAAGCCTGTCGAATTGTGTGTACCGTAGACACGCGTCACTAGTTGGGGCTGTAGTTGCATTCATGTGGTGTCGGACACATCTAAAAAACAAGTTTCCGAGTTGTAAAATGTACAGAAACACCTGCTCAAGTCGGAACAATAAGTTGGAAATTGGGGAAATAATTAGGTGCCCGACTTGCCGACATTTTCGTCATCAACTTGGGGGGCAAAAAAAGTTTTGTTAATGTTAAGATACTTTTTAATATGCTAATTCACGTATTTTACATCAACGTTTTGCTCAAATATTAGGCTACTTGTAACAGAGACATTACACACATCGTCTTTGTAGCATCCACGCTGTCTGTTGTTGTTGTTGTTACGAAATTTCGACTTTTAAAACTGAAAACACGTGAAAACACTGAAGTCGGATAAATGACTTCTCAACTCGGGAACTGTGACCATCCGAGGAGCACCTGAATGCAGCATGCAGCTCCGGTCAGTAGCTGCTGCTGTCATCCAGCCTGCACTACGACCTCAAAGTAAACAAGATAGTGGAAGAATGGCATCCCGTAGCGCGGCACAGGTTGACAGTAGCCTATTTTCATTTATAAAATGGAGATAAATTATATGTAGTCTGTGTCAGGTTAAACTGGCATATCGGCCGGAGCGATGTGTCACCACCATAGACTGTAAATAATACTGGACGAACCCTGAGTGACGTATCCCGTCTGTGACGGAGGCTTAAAAAGAGTCCAATCGACGGGCGCTTCCATATTGGATTTGTTGTCTCAACCTAACTTGGATCAAAGCGGGATCAACCTAACGACAGCGTTAAGGCGGGACTAAAGTCCGCCGATGCTCGACCAGCTCGACGCTAGCTAGCAGTCCACTTCACAACAATGCTAACGTCTGCTTTACATCACCCCCTACGGCTTTCCTGCTCCCACTCGTCCAGAGATAACTCTATAAACAGTAAGTTAACATTAAACTTTTCTACAACACAGTTACAACGAATTATCGTCATCCCAAATATATCATTTAAGTATTAAAACTACACTTTTTTTAAATATATAATTATGGTCATTAGTTATTTGTCACAGCAGTTAGTAGACCGGGTTAGCAGAGCAATACATTAGCATCGTTTTAACATACAATTTAAGAACCACTTTGAGGCTGATCTTTACAAATAAATTCTCCTATTGTGTTACAAATCATTGCTTGGGTGTAATTACATATTAAAGGATAAGAAGTCCGTTTTAAAATGATAAAAGAGCTTTGTTGTTGTTGTTAAACTACTGTTAGACCATAGACTGTAAATAAATGAGAGACATCCAGAAGAAATCAATATTAAATGCATACAGTTCATGGTTGTTACTGCTCTGACAAAAAGAGGAATGTCTGTGACTTATATTTACTGATAGCGATGTGGGTGAACATGACACTTGAAAAACAAATGCTTTATATTTATCATAAGATATTTATTTTCTATAGAGCCCTGAAGTCATGGAGTCTGTGGCCAGTGATGACGAAGGGTCAGCTGCACACCCCAAAAACTGTAGGTATTAGAAATGTATCTCAAGTCTGGCATCTATTATTATGAGTTGTGCCTACCTTGTTCAATATTATCCCTGCAGATGTGGCTAATAACAAAACACACCCTGAGCTGTCACGTGTAGTGAACTGTACATGTTGCCTTATCTGAGGCATTCATTGAACATTTTTGTATTTCTTCTATAGACAGTGTGGATTATTGGTGACAGCTATGTCCGTCCATGTGCCCAGAGAGCTGCAGAGACAGAAGAAGAAACCTAGACCTCAACATCTGCATTTGTTGGTTCTGTTGGGGTGGACTTCGGTTGAAAGGCCTGCTTCCCTTCTTCAACAACTCACTGCGAGGCAGGTCTCCCCCGGATGGCCTGAGAGATGTAACCCACTTGTTCCTGCATCGATGGCGGTCTCCATGTTGGAAGTGCTCTCACCATAACTTTCAGCCAACCTAACGACAGGCTGAAAGCTGGAGCTGAGGCGGGTTTTAAGCCTCCTGACAAACCGTTACATCGAGTCCCTTATTGTGAATAACAATTATCCTTCATCAAATGTTTTTTTGTACCGAGCCGTAAACATGTTAACTTCTGGTGTAAAAACAGGCTTTCTTGAATGTGTTTTTTCAGATTAAATAAATATTTAAATGCTCCTTTGTTTCTACTTCTGAGTATACATTTTAGATTTGAAATGACTAAAATGTGCATTAATGCTCAACTCAATAGCTAAGTTTTTACTTTTACACAACTTTTGACCAAATACTAATGCAGTTCATTTCTGAAAATGGGATGGAACAGAGTCATTGCAAGAATATGCCCTTAGACACAGCCCCATTCTTAAATCAAGATACATACAGAGTAAATACAATCAATAACTTGTGAATAAAAACACAGTTCAAAATGTCTTCCCAGATCAATATCACATCATATCAGCTTTCTCCCATCTAAACTAGACAAAGGGTTTAAACATGTGAAGAAAAGGGTATGACTGCAAGTTGTTTGATGGAGATTTATTTTTATTGAACAGCTTCTTACACCACAATTGTTGTCAAGATGCAAACCCTCCTTCTCCTGAAGCTTGTGGAGCTCCTTGATGTACGGCCATCTCATCTGCTGGCCATCTTCTCTCAGCAGAACTTCTACTGATGAAAAGACTGAAGAAGCTTGAGCATGTGACATGGATCCAGGAGAGACTTTTAGTGCAGGGTCTCCAGGATGACAGAAAAAGACAGAAAATAGCAGTTATCCATTAAATCCATTTGTGTGCATTTTCTGTTTTCATCTGTGTGTAAGAGTGCATTTATAAATTCAACCGTGTACTACCCAGACAACAAAGGTATGAAGGAAAACAATATGGAAATGATTCTTTCTATTCTAAGATACACCTTATTGTAATCTATCTACTGTCAGCTCTCTCACTCACTTGCAGAATGATATTCCACATACAGCCACAGATTTAGTGTAAGGAAACATTAAGGCATTTATTTCGTATAGTACTTCATCTTAACATGAAATAAATACTTCAATGATTTAAAGATAGATAGATACTTTATTGATCCCGAGGGAAATTCAAGCTAATATAATAACCGGTCCCAACTCTCTGTGAGCATCACAGTCTCTGGTTAACCATCGTGTTGGGCCTTTAGTTTATAACATCACACAAACTCTTTCTTTTCAACATCTAAACAATTCAAATTCTAACATTTCAGACTTAGTTTAACCCTCCAGTTTATTAGTCCTGGATAGCTATCTATGTTTCATTAGCATCTGTGTCTCTTGATCGGCTAAAGTTAAACCATTGACCGTAAATAATGGGCTACACTGAGGCCAGTCTACATAGATACCGACACCTCCCGATGAGTATGCAGTACATTTAACAATATCACTATATCATTAATATTTACAGTCTATGTATATCACCAAGCTAACGCTAAACAAGCTAGGACCGCAAAAATAGACACCGTAATATTTACAGTCTATGATACCGACACGAGTATGCAGTTAATATAAAACTACTTTATCACTTACCGTAAAATACTGAAGCATCACAGTCTTGGATGGTCTGTTAATCCAATTAATCGCACAGCAAGCCATATTTGTTGCTAGACAAACACTCCAAACGAAGAAAAAAAGTCCGACGGACCAAGCTAGTGCTGCTAGCCTCCTGCTATGATGAACTGCTTCTGACCTGAGACAGCTCAGCGCTGCAGCTGTCAATCAAATCTCCACAACCCTTATATGGGCATGACCGTTTTCCTTAATAACAAAAAATCAGAGGAGTTAGAAAAAAATTCACCCCCCCCACAGTGGGAGCACATGATGCCACTAACTTATCAGATGTATTTCGTTTTTTGTACCAGGCTGTAAACGGGTTAATTTTTGTAGTGAAAACGGCCTTTTTTGGCTGGGGGCTTATGGAACTTCCGGTGCTTCTGGAGCCAGCCTCAAGCGGACAGTCGATGAACTGCAGTTTTTTGTACTTCCGCATTGGCTTCATTTTTTTGGAACGGAGGTTGCCGCTTGGTCACCACATGCGCAGGCATCAGCAGGATAACCTGCAACGAGGACTGAAGGCTGGTATTGTTAGCAATGCTAATGTTTGCCATGCTCGGCAAAACCCGATTGTCATCGTTTACAGATGGCCAAATTCAACCCACAATGCACTGCATTTTGGTTCACTTCCCTGATTTGGTCCGGAATGCGTTCTCACCTACGGCGAACGGAACTCTGGTGCACTTGGAAGCGAACCGAGACCCCCGTTTTTAGGCGGACCAGAGTTCGGTTCTTTGGTCCGCACCAGAGTTTGTTTGAACATTCACACCACCCCAAACCAAACAAACTATCCGACAAAGCTCACCAGAGTTTGTTTCAAGCGGACCAAATGGCTTAGGTGTGAATGCACCCTTAGTGTCACTTCTGTGAACCTCCAACAAGTGGTCCAAAATGCTGCTGCTAAGCTGTTGACTAAATCAGGGTTCTCAAACTTTTTTAGACCATGGACCCCTTTCAGGTGAGACATTTTTCCAAGGACCCCCTCATTATTGTAACGGTGATAAGCATATATTAATACAATGTATTAATGTACTATGCAACGATAGAATTAGGCTACATTTATACTTTCCAAGTAATTCATTTTATAAACTTTAAGAAAATGTGGGCTCCGAGGTGGTTTTTATTTTGAGTTTTTTTTTTTTTTATCGTTTCGCACTATGAAGTGAGAGACATGTCACGATCATATCAGAGTTGATCTATTGGTACAAAACTAAAGTGGGCGGGACATTGGACAAAATAGCTGATTTTATTGGTGCAAGAGGTCCCAGTTTGTAGATATCCTTTTTAATGATACCGCACACTTTTTTACAATTTTTTGTAAATTATTCCGCGGACCCCCAAGCTATGGTTCGCGGACCCCTTTGGGTCCTGGGACCTCACTTTGAGAATAACTGTCCTACAGGAGCATAAACCATCGTTTTACACTCGGGTAGCTCGTGCTCAGTCTACCTGTGATGGTTATGACATTATGGCTAATAATCAAATCGGCTATGGAGAAAATAAACAGGATTTTTACTTCCGGTACCACACTGTTGAGCTCTATTGTCCTCAGAGTAAAGGCCGGGCGTACACTGTACGACGTCATCTCACACTGTGCGAGTATATTGTTCCCGATGTACAACCAAAGTTCACGATAATGTTCTCACACTGCACAGTCTGACAGTCAGACACGACCTGAGAGCTCAAAACACGAGTTAAATCAGGACAGAGCATTGATCCGTGTGAATGAAGTTTCCTTTGTAAGCTCCAAAAGACGGAGGTTGAAGTGCTTTTATTTCAGCCTCTTAGAACTGTAGATCAGTGTCGGGTTATGCCGAATGGAAATGCCGGGGCGGCCATTTTGTTTATGTTGATTTAAATGATGCTACGTTGTCATGGTGATAGAATGTTTGGGAAAAATAAAGAGATCAAAGGAATTCTGGAACTCGTGACCATCAAAGCCATTTAGAATCTCAGCCTTCAAGCATAAGTACCACCGTGACCCAAAACCTCATCAATTCACGGATCCAGTCTGAGACTATAACAGTTCACAGATTATATCTGAGACACAGTTCACAGATTCATTCTGAGATACAGCATTGTCGAATAGACTCTTCAACAGCAACACAGAAGCTGTGTCCCATTCCAACGGCCGCAGCCTTCGACGGGCGTGGTCTTCGCGGTCCACGGAGCCACATCCTCCGTGGACTGCGAAGGCTGAACCGAACGGTCTTCGAAATGAGACGGTCTGGTCTACGAGAGGACTTCCTACTTGCGTCACTAACTGTTTTGGTCTCCTAGCAACCAGTAACAGCGTTTTAACAATTTTAACAGATCTGTTAAAATCTAGCCTAACTAACTTTTTTAAAACTAATACCTAAAATGGAGCCATCAGAGATTGTTATTATATTTCATTTGTTACTAAAATTACTTTTACTATTGATGAAAGAGAGAGAGAGAGAGATGGAGATTGAGATGGAGAAGGAGATGCTTCACCGCCGGCGTGATTTTTCTCCGGCTGAGAAAGCACCATGGCCAGGTAAGTTTACTCTGAGATTGGCTCACATGTTTGTACTTTAGCCTTAATTTTAGGCCAAGTTAGTTAACAACAACAACAACAACAAACGTAGTTTATATGGCTAATCAATCAATAAAACTTTATTTGTATAGCACCAATTCACAAGTGTTATCTCAAGAAACTTCAGAAAAAGCAGGTAAAAAACCTTACTCATTGCTATATTATATTAGGACCTAACGTTAATCCATCAGGACCGTAGCACTTAGCAACATTTAGCAAAAGTTACAGAGGCAAGAAAAAAATCATAATAATATAATTATTTATAATTAGCCTAGGCCTATGTAATTATATAATTAACCTCTGACAATTTCATATTTAAAACCGTAATGTTAGACAAAATCAACTAGATAGATAGATAGATAGATAGATAGATAGATAGATAGATAGATAGATAGATAGATAGATAGATAGATAGATAGTTAGCCATTAACTATTTATCCTTCTCTATCTCAGCTTTTCCACATTTAATCTAGTTATTGTTTATAAAGCAAATTTCCTTCTCTGTCTTTCCAATAGACTAACCACCGTAGCCTGTACTGCAGGATAAACCTCAGTGTACCTGTGCTGGACAGGTTTTTCAACCAGCAGGAGGACACACGGCCTGATTTCCGGCTGAGCAGGGAGGCCCTGGAAGTGCTGCAGGGCCTTCTCTACCAGGATCGGGGACACGGATGGGGGGCACAAATTGAGACCCTGGTGTTCCTCTTATGGCTGGCAAGTGGAACATCATACAGGGTGGTCTCCAGAGCATTTGGGATTCCTCGTTCCACTGTCCACCGCATCGTCCACCGGATGACTGAGGAGGTGGTGGCCATTCGCCACCAGGTCATCCACTTCCCCACGACCCCCGAAGACCTGGAAGCAGTGTCCTGTGGGTTTGCAGGGCTGGCACTCCCTACAAGCGGCCAGTACGAGGTGTGGGAGCCCAGCGCTTTAATGGCCATCACTCCAGGGCACGCTCCATTATAGAGCGTGCTTTTAGAATGATGAAGACCAGGTTCCGTGCCATCTTCCTGCAAGCGCTGAAGGTGCACCACACCTTTGTACCACATGTAAGTAATCACTCAATAGGATGTTTTACAATGCTTAATAATAGTAAATCAAACAGGAGGATATATTTTTTTCAGAAGGTATAATCTTTTTTTTTTTTTTCCACCATTTTACTATTTCAGGTCATAACAGCATGTGCCATCCTCCACAACATCTGCCTTGGGGCTGGTGATATCGTGGCCCCAGAGGATGAGGCTGAGGAAGATGGGGCCGAGGATGAGGGGGAGATGGTTTGGAGGCAGTCAGTGGTGCTCCCTGGCGGGACCAGCTGTCTGCAGAGGTGTCTGCCCTGGAGGAGGTACCACCAGACCACCATTATGTGTGACATGGCAGCCGTCAGTCGACAAACCCGGTTATTGGACGATGCAGTGGTCAGTGGACAGATCCTGAACACTCTGGAGACCACCACTTGCCAGCCAGAAGAGTGTCTCCGTTTCCTGGTAGAGAAGGCCTAGCAGTACTAGAATCAGGCCGTGTGTCCGGCTGTCCAGCACAGGGACAGGAAAGGAATCCTGCAGTACAAACTCCCTGCTGTTTTTTTTAATTAAAATAACATACCCAATTATAAATATTGTATATAGACTTTAAATTACATAGTATTTACCTTTTTTTTTGTTAATAAATCAAAGTTCAGTTTAATTTGATTTCTGCTCATTGTTTTCATTATAGCTTTACTTGTTCATGTTGATCATTTACACAATAGAGGTTACAGTTTGAACAGTATTGTACTGTGAAGCAGGGTTGTAATAATACTCTTCATACTGATACAACCATCAGGTTTAGGTCATTTTTCTTAATTCCATCAGAAATTCCATTTCTCTATAGTGCCAGACTAACTGTAGGTATGTTGGTATATATGGAAGCTATGAGGATTGGATGAAGTGAAAGCACAGCTGCTTCCAACTTACTCTTTCATGACTTATATTCTTACAGTACCTTTTTTTCCTGTGAGAAACTACAAGCAGCGTCTCCTTGATACTTATTCATCACTGGGACTGTAGCTTTCTGTAGATTTAGTCACATCATTTTATTTATCATTTTAAATATTTAAACAAGTCTGGTTATGTTCTGCTCTCTGAGGAAGCTGGCAGTACAGTAAATAATGTGCAGTTTAAATATTGTCTTGGTGGAGGAACAGCAGCATGTGACAGCGTGAAAGGTCAGATTATTTTCTTGTGATTTAGTTTGCACCTGTAGTGAATCATGCTGCATTTCTCCAAAAAAGTGAATCAATGAATCATAAGTTTTCATTTCATCAGTTTCTAAGGGAAATTTAAAAAGTATAATAAAATAACATTAAACATAGCAAACATAACAAAAAAAAACAATTTATATTTCAATTCGAATTTTTTATTTAAATTATTTTTCTATTAGACGTTCCAGCAGGGAGAACATCCTGTCCATCTGAACCTTGCTCTCATTGGCTCGTTTCTCGTTCTACTGCGCCCTCTTCTCTGCTGCCTCCCTCTGGAACCTCATGTCCTCTTTGATGAGGTCCATAAGCTCCCCATCGAAGTCCCTCTCTCTCTTTCTCTTTCCTCCTGCCTGGCTTTCCTCTCTTTCTCTCCCTGACCTCTCCTCCTCCTCCTGGTTCCCCTACTGCCTCGCTTGGCCCAGGTGGGTCCTCAGGGATGGAGGCGATTAGGACAGGGGGTGTGGTGGAATGCCTCTGTCCCAACACCTCATCCATGAGGACAAACCAGGGCCAAGTTGCGGCAGTGGGTTTCCCATTCATGCCCTCTCCTGACCCTGGACACTTGCAATCCTAAGGCAGAGGAAATCAATCATGGCAGTAGACAACAATAACAGCAACAGCAGCAAACACAAATGTTAGCAGAAGTCAGTTTATTCATTTGTATGAATAGAACTAATATAAATTCAATTTGAATGCACAGATTACATACTTTGTATTTCTTTTTAAGGTTGTCCCATTTCTTTTTTGCCTGTAATGCTGACACACTGCCAGCCAGGCCCATTGTCTCCAAAATAGTTCTTATTACAGAGAGAACAGAACAGGAAAGGGAAATCACGTTAACACACATCCCTCAAAAATCATTTATGTTGGATTTAAAAAAGAAAAGTCAACAGTTTGCATCCATGAGACACCATTAACTGGGTGTGTTATTATTGTGGGCTTAACATAGGATGAGGACTAATTATAGCCTTAAGTACAAGATGGTCAAACGACGATAATATGTCCCGTTGTTTTCCTTAATGTTACCTCCAAGCAAAGCTGGCAGTGTTCTTGGCTCCTGTGAACAAATGATCATTCCTCCCCCGCAGCTTGATGAATTGAGCAGTATGCTCTTTGCTCCCTAAAATAAAACGAAATATGTTTAAGCAAAAATAACGTTAAATGAAGCTTCACTCTAAAAAACGTTTTATCCGAACGGTTGTAACCGTTTGGCTACTGGAGTAATATTAAACAGAAAACCAAACAGAGTTCACAACCCGTCTAAATGTTTTTAACTTGACCATTTGTGTACGTGGCAAAGTCTGTTAACTGAACTAAAGAAAAACAAAGTAATGTAAAGTAAAATAAAGGTAACTCAACTAACGTTAGCTGCTAGTTAGCCGTTATCTAACTTATCGCTAACCTTACAGCATTAACGTTACGGCTCCCGCAACATCAGTGAGCAGGAATCAACAAATATTAGGCTTTTAAGTCGCCTTCCTTTTTAAACATGGTTATCGTTAGCTATGCGAATGAAATACAACCCAATACTTGCATTTAAAAGTGAAAGTTAGATCAGCTGCGGAGGTCGGGGTTGGGGATGCCGGGGATGCCATTGTTGGTGTTTTGTTAATGTTGAATGTCCCTTGCGCGCAATGCATCTTGGGAAGGGAAGGCTGCAAAGGATCCAACCGTTGAAGCCTCCAAATCGGGGAAAAGAAGGCTGCATTTCTCGGCCGCATTCGGAGGAGCCGCTGAATTGGGACAGCACTTGTCGCGCCGGTGTGACGCATTCGGTCTTAAAATGCAGCCCGCGAAGGCTGCGGCCGTTGGAATGGGACACAGCTAGAGAGTACTACATCCAAAACCCTGTTCCAGCTACGAACAGTAATTGACAGATCCCAGAGCAGGGATGCTCAAACTTTCCATCAAAGGAGGGAGGGAGGGAGCTGGCAGCACCACTGGCAAAACCAGGATGTTCCCCATCGCCCATCATATCAGAGACGCCCACCCCACTGGCAGATGGTCGCAGACCTGAAGAATGAACTGCAGGGTATGAAAATCCTTCTG
Organism: Tautogolabrus adspersus; assembly: GCA_020745685.1. NCBI lineage: Eukaryota > Metazoa > Chordata > Actinopteri > Labriformes > Labridae > Tautogolabrus > Tautogolabrus adspersus. Next base: position 12,604,886 of record CM036538.1, read on the forward strand.
AAAAAGGAGAAGGATCTGAACACAGCAGGGTCAGAAAGACATTCCCTCAGTCAGAGCATCATCGAGGAGTTGGAGGAAAGGTTGAAGTTGAGTGCGAAAAGGAGAACAGGATGCTGAAAGACGAAATGAAGCACCTGAATCTGTCCTTTGAGATACAACCAGACATGCTTGATTACTCCTCTAAAACCAAGGAGGAGCTCATCAGTGTCATCTCAGCACTTAACAAAAGGCTCCAGGAGAAAGACTCAAGTGGACCAAAGCAGCAAGAAACCTTCGGCAGCGGCATCAAGACCTCCAAGCATACTCTGACCTTGAAGAACCAGCTGGAGGAAAAGACGAGCAGGTGTCAAGAGCTGTCCTCCAAACTGGCAGCACAAGAGGAGAACAATGAGAACCTGCAGAAGAAGGTGGAGGACCTCCACAGGAAAGTTGATCTTGAAATGTTGAGCGTTGACGTTGTCCATACACAGCTGGATGAAGTCAACCATCAGCATTTAGAGGCAATCAAGAAGAACCAGATGTTTATCGAGAACCTGGCAGGTGTAGCTGAAAAGCTGACCACAGAGGAGGACTCCCTGGTGCAGGAGATTGAGGAGATGAAGGAAGAGGTCCTAAGTGATGAGGCGTTGAAGAGCAGCTGCCTTGACCTGTCCTCCAGACTCAGAGCACAGGAGGAGACAAGTCAGGCACTGCAGAAGAAGGTGGAAGACCTCCAAAAACAAGAGGAGGCCCAATGGTTGAGGGCTGAGAGCCTCCAGAAAGAACTAGAGGAGGTCAGGCTTCAACACGAGGAGAGTCTTGAGCTGTCTTCCAAACCGGCAGCAGAGGAGAAACAATTGTGCGAGCAGGAGGAGATCTCTACATGGAGGAAGATCAAGAAGGCCTTCACTCCAAGTTGTCGCCGCCAATTCAAGCATCAGAAGAAACAGATGCTGCTCCATATGTGACCACCCCAGCCTCTCCATCCCCTCCCCACGCTCGACCTCCCCCCAACACATCGGCTGTAACAGGCCAAGCAGTCACAGTGGGAACATGTGCTCCTGACAGACGGAAGCCGGCTGGTTTCTGCCCGTCAGGCCTTGACATGTTCACACTGGGTCTGCATGGGTTTTTTCTCCAGGGCGCTCCGGTTTATTCCCACACATAAATTCGGACTTAAAGATTTTGCACAAATTTCAATAAAAGTTTTGGTAAATAATTTAAAACGTTGTGAAATAAGCATTCTTTCTGTATTTAAACAGCCAACGGTTAAAGTCTCTAAATGCATGCATCGTCATTTTGAAAAAAACAAAGTACACAATGGGAACCACAAGGTTTTTAGATTTATGTGTACATTTGTTCAGAAAACATCTTTGGAAGCTCAGCTTTGGTAAAATAATTACAAACAATTTGACTCGAGAATCGATCTACGATCTTCTGGTTGGAGGTCCTTCTTCTATTGGTCCATCTATTATCCCAATCAAAGCTTGTTAAAGACTTCCTCTTTACTTCTACTACATCAACAGTAACCATGGACTGTAAATATGAATGTTAGAAGCCTGAGTGTCGTGACCCGTCTGTTCCTGCAGGGGTGCTTGAGTCCCATGGATGGCGGTCTCCATGCTGGAAATGCTGTCTCACCCTAACTTTCAGTCAACCTAACGACAGGCTGAGAGCTGGAGCTGAGGCGAGTTTTAAGCCTCCTGACAAACCACTATAACGCGCCCATCTGTCAATCAGGTCAGCTACACGCCTTATTGTGAATAACTATTATCCTTCATCAAATCAAAAGGGATGAGTCATCAAAACATTCACCCCCCGTACAGTGTGTGCCGATCGAGACATGAGCTAATCAGACCTATTTGATGTTGGAGTCAAGTACAAGAGAGGACACAGAGAGAGAGAGAGAGAGGAGGGCTTAAACTGTTGCATTCAACTTTTTCAGAATCCAGTTTAAAGTTCTTATTATTGTGTTTAGCTCCGTCTTACGTCACAGAGCTGCTGAGGCCTTATAACACTATAGCAGGTCCCTGAGGTCCTCTGACCAGGGTCTGCTGGTTGCTCCTCTCACGAGGCTACAAACCAAAGAAGAATGTGCCTTTGAGGTTGTGGCCAGTGGCGATTCTAGAGCCTGTTGGGGCCCTAGGCAAAAATCTATTGGAAGGGCCTCCAACCCAAATTCATCAGGGCTGCTTTGGTTTAAAGTTTGTAAGCCCTCACAGACCCCTAAGTGGCCTGGGGCCCCAAGCAGTTGCCTGCCCTGCCTGTTGACAAGCAGCGCTCCTGGTTGTGGGGCCTACATTTTGGAGCTGTCTTCCCCCAGGACTGAGAGCCTTGACCTCTGTGGACACTTTTAAAAAGCAGCTAAAGACCCATCTGTTCAGACTTGCCTTTGTTTGATCTGTCTGTATTTGATTTTATGTGACTGTCTGTTTGTAATATCTCTGTTCAATTCTTTATTATGAAGCACTTTGACATCTGTTCTGGAAAGGCGCTATATAAATAAACTTTACTTACTTACTTACTTACAAAAAGAGTTTCCAAAACAACACATCAGCGTCATAGAGTTAATATGAGTCACTGAGCACACATAGTCTGTAATGAAGAACCAATCCAGCTCAGAGCTTCTCGACACTGTGCTCACAGTTAAAGGCAGAGATGGTAATTTTCGAAAACTAGCATGATGTAAACTAGCACCCACCCCCTCCCCTCTGTGCTCCCTCAAAAGCCCCTCACTTACATGCACAAGCGCCATTGGTCCAGAAGCGGATTTCAGCTCATGCTTTGAGTGTGGGCTTGTGCATGCATGAGGTAGAGAACGAGCAGGGAGACAGGGAGGCATGATTGGTTCATCAAATTGGTACCTCGTGGCAGACATTGGTCAAAGTTTTTACATGCTGACAACTGCTACAGATGATGGATTTTCTTTGTTCCTTTTTCAGAGCACAAGAATTATTAATGTCTGTCAGGACCTAAAGACAATTTCAACCAAAATCTTAAAAAGTGTATCTGGAGAAAATGACCAATGCCGCCTTTAAGACTGACAAGTGTTTTACAATCCAGCATGCTTACCCTCAATCCAATTGTCCATCTTTACAGGTAAATTAATTGGTACAATGTAACATCATAGCATTGCCACGGCTGATAAAGCTGTAGCAACATATACATATATATTAATCCAAATGCAAACAACCATAGAGATTTCAACTGATAGACAGACTGATATCCACGGTGTTTGCTTTATTAGGCGGCTACTGTTGAACTGCAGAAGTAAACACACTGTGCCAGGTGATGCTTTGAGAGGCTAATCTGGGTCACAAAGGGCTGAGCTAGCTTTGGCTGGTTAATGTCAGCCCAGATCAAAGCCAAATGCTGAACCACACACCAAGGGCTCAAATGTCCACTCATTTCCCGCAGCTATGGGCCTCAGGTGGAGACTGAAGGCTGCCTACCCGACTACTGTGATGCACACACACTGGATAAACTGAAGTGATTTCAAGTGATTCTCTCTTTTCAATTTTGGATGGTTTTGTGGCAAGATAGGGCACAAACAAACAAATAAATCTGTTCACACATCTGCAAACACGCTGAACGAGTTCACATATGCAATGAAATCATATGCAGCAAAAAAAACAACAGATAAATACAAAGCATACAGACTGTGGCATGTGCTTATCTGAACAAACAAATGGTAGAAAAGTGACCGGAAGAGAGAGAGAGAGAGTCGATACTCTCTCCTAATTATCACAAACACCCGCAGATAAACATCTCCACTCGTTCTCTCTCCCTCTCTGTATACTCTCTCTCTCTCTCTCCTGCAGCTGCCTCGTCTCTCTGTGATTTTCGGCTTCGGTTTAGCCCCTCTCATTTCTGGCAAGGGCCTTTGAACAGGAGAGCGTGGCATTGTGGAAGGAGGGTGGGTGCTAAGCCCCACGCCCCCGTGTGTTTATCTGCCTCTCCCAGCTGGGCTCCTCAGGGAACAAGAGAGAGAGAGAGAGAGAGAGAGAGAGAGAGAGAGAGAGAGGAAAAGCAACAACAGAGACAGATACAGGGAGAGGAAGAAAGAGAAGGTAGAGGAATGAAATTCATCTGCAATGCAAACAAAGCTCTGAAGCATCTCCCCATTTGCCCTCTTCTCCTCTGACTCACATGGCATTTAAGACTAATGCATAGACCAATGTTTTTCAATCAATGTAAGTAGTATTTCCACTTATAGACTTTAAAACACAGCTTGTGGTACTGTCTATATGTGTTAGTGAGTGGATGCAGGTCTGGAGGAACAAAGTGTAAGAGCGGAGGCTGGTCGAGGATTATGAAACTGATCCAGAAGCTTCAGGCTTAACCAGCAGCAATCAAACCCAACTGTCGAATACACACAGCCTACACTGTGACAAACAGGAACAACAAACAAGTGAGAGTAATAAAATGAACCAGGCAAAGACACGAGTGAAAGAGACGAGTATTTAAGGAATGGTAACTTGCTAAATAAATCAAATAAGAGGGATGACAAGAGGAGAAGGAGGAGCGGCTCAAACAAGAGACTGTGCAGATTTCTCTGGCTTTGATAGGTTTTGGAAATATTTGAGGCGATGTAAGTACTCAACTAAAAAATATATATAACATGGGTTTAGTCAATTTTTAATTTAAGTTAGATATTTTAATGTAAACATTAGCATGCAATTCTACATACTGTACCTTTAAAGCAGGTTCTGGTAATGAAAGGCAGACTGAAAACACGACAGTTGATTTGTGGTCTAAACTTATCAGCAGTAGAGCTGAAAATACAAACTAAACTTGGAAACTATGCCAATACAGTAAACAGTTGCGTGGGGAAAGTGCAACTCAGAGCGTTAATGCTTGGCAAAATTCAAAAGGCTACACACCGCTGAAAAGTTTTGTTGGTGAAAAGCAAAAATAAGCGCTCCTGTTGATTGTTGACTGAGCGAACCACGATACATGAGGTTGTAATGTAATTGTTTCCTCTTAAAAACACATAATACTTATAAATTGAATTCATATTTTGCACTGCCATATCTCAGGGCTTTGTTTCATTTTAGTATGAACTTTTTTTCATAAGGGACTGTTTCAAAGATTAAAACAATTTCTTAAGCTGTTTTCACACATGCACTCCTGATAATATCTAGATTATTTCTGGAGGACTGCTCCGGAGATTCTCCTGACCTGGATGTTCACATATGGACCGACCAGCGGGAGTCTATACCTGTCAGACGGGGGGGGGGGGGGGGGGGAGGTCTGAGCCATCCATTGCTTCTGACTGTCATCCCAAGTGTGTTTTCATGCTAACCTAACTATAGCCCGATTCACAGTGCTATCCTGAACATTTCCAAACATCGTGTAGGTGGGTTGCATGTGTGTACACAAACAGAATCTGCTCACCCCAGACTAACTGGACTTTTTTTTTCTTCAAGCCACCTTGTAAAGTGTCTGACGGGTTGTCTGAGCAGATGTGAGAACACAGCAGGTAATAGTCTGGAACATTTACGGTGAGTGGGTGATGACAACATTCACGTAAAGCCCATTTTCTTGGCTTTATACGTTTTCCTGCTCGCCTCAGATGTCCGTATATTGTTCCAGAAAGGATCCAGAAAGGAAACTAGCAGAGCTCTACATTTTGAAGCTTACAGCCACTGACCAAGCGTTCATATTTGAAAAGTTAAAGCTCCTTTGAGGAGTTTTAACCTGGTTATTAAACACACAAAAATTAATAGAGATGTCTTCTATATGACCTTCAAATGCACACACGACCAACAGCAACGAGAACGATTTTTTCTATAAAGTGGTGGGTGGGGTGCTGCTATGACAGTCTTACACATACTGTTCCATCTACACATACGTAAAAGAAAAAATACTCTCAGGTGGCAGACAGATTTTAAATGGTACATCCACAAAGTTACCAAGATGACTGAATTCATGAAAATTCGTACTAACAACCATGTTCTTAAAACGAGGTTGATATCATACAAACTTGTGTCTCCTACAGGAGCATAAACCATTGTTTCACAGCTCATGGTCAGTCAACCCTAGGTTGGGTGGAGACTTGTGATTTAACACTTCTTTTTTGTGTTGATGCCCTTACAGTCAATGAAATCAACAAACTGTTTCTTGATTGTATCTGGATAGATAAAACTCCCAAACTTAAAAAAGCTTTTCTATCTAACAGCAGGACAGAAGGAGGTCATGAAGTTCTACATTTCATAGACGTTGAAAATACTTTCAAAATAAATTGGCTCAAAAGATGTCTGGTAAACCACAGTGGTTCTTTATCCCCAGTTATATTTGTTGACATGCTTTTGTTTTAACTTAATTACTCACCTAACGGACTTCCTGCTTCATTATCCAGGTTTCCTCAGCAGTCCTTTCTTGCCTGGAGGTTAAGCTCTGTCCCCGGTTCAACCCACTAGCTGTTTGAAAGGTTTGATGTCAAATATGAGAAGAGTTCCCAGAGTGTGGTTGTTCCTTAGACCTCCAAAATATAAACATAGGCTAATTCTGTATTCTTTGTTTCCTTTTTTCTGAAAATATATTAAATGGAACAGCAAACAACACAGAAAACCGACATTAAACTAGAAATCAGGACCCTTGAAAGTCGTGCAGCCCGGACATTCAGGACCATGGACAGTAAGAGAGAGAGTGTTCAGTTTAAACCAGCAGCAGAGCTTTGGTGGGACTCAAACCTTGGCAAAACATCAGGAAGGTTACACTCTAAAAAGTGTATTTCAGCAGTAGTTGAAGTAACATAAAGTTCTGAGTGAATTTCATTCAGATTTCTTCTTTAGTGGAGGCAATCTACATTTGTGGAGTATATCAACTTGGAATTACATGTTGTTCCCTCAGTACACATGTAACCTGCTATTCTCACTTGAGTGAACCTGCATCAATTAGGTTTCTCGTGATGCTGTGCGTCTGACGTCATGACGTCTCCGCCTTCTCCAGAATTTTCAAACGGCAGTTGAGCCGGCAGTTGAGCCGCCAATTTCTCTGCTCCGACAACGGAAGAAAGTGAAGAAGATACTGAATCGTCTTTGAAGGTAAGTCAAAGATAAAATATTTTAATATGTTAGATAAAATTGTACAACTGTATTGTTACATTTCGTACGTTTTAGTAAACTGACTGAACCAAACCAGCTATCATATTCAGTCATGCTAATGTTAGCAAGTTTTAAATTAGCATAATGTTAAATTCACTGATTACATTTACAAGATTAAATTTAAAATACAAAAATTACATTTACATTTACAAAGTGTTTCAGACTATTCACCCGACACTTCGAGTAAAATTATACCCCACTGATACTTTAGCTGGTAAGTAAATTAGCTGTACCCTGCCACTGCCAGTTAACGTTAGCATTCTGCTAGCAGGCTAACCGTATCTTAAAGTTAGCTGCTAAATATCAGACCAGTTGGTTGTTGCATTTGGACAGGTAGATTAGTAGTTAGCGGGCGGGACTCTCTTTGTTTAATATCGTAATGTTAGCTTAAAGTTGTGTATTCATGCAGTGTGTTGGTGTTGGCTTAGTGTTAGTTATTCATTAGCATTAGCACATTATCACAGCAAGCTGGGCCCGCGGTTCCATTCAGACTACTTCCGGCGCGCGCATTTATACATGAGTGTTGATTCACATGCCTGTCGGCGCGCACAGTTCATGGGTCACACTTTTTGGATTGTCCTCACGGCCACGGGTGATGTGGGAGGTAAGGTTAATTATGCTTTAACTGTGGTGCTTCCAGGATGCGTGAATTTACTACCGCCTGCGTTGTTTTGAACGTACTTAACGTTAAGAAGGAGAGGAGATAGGGTGCTCGTACACGCACGGCTGTGGGGGAGGGAGTAGATGGTGTGCGGTGGCAGGGCTGCTTTCGTATTTACGCTGGATATTATCGAGGAATGGTTGTTAAATATTTGCTGTGTGAAGAGTTTCCCAGCTCAGTGTTGTTATGCCAGTGTGTCAATAAGCACCTCTGTTAGTTTGCATATGAGCGTGAAGGGGGGGTGCAGCCCCTCTTGGGGCCGGCTGGCTGATACGGACTGCTTCCCTGTTAGCGAATATGCTGCTTTGCAGACCATTTCCCCTGTCAGCTGCTACACGGTACCGTTTTGCTGTGTTGAACTTTATGTGTGAGCGTGTGTGTACAACTCCCGCTCCACACTCTTCTGTTTCTCGGTTCGGTCCGCTCAGGGAGGTGTGTCACTTTGACTTGGGTGAGTGCTTCAGCAAGTAGCATAAACTTTAGAGCAGCCAAAATAAATAAATGATGAAGCCCGAAGCCCGGCCCGATGTGAGCCCGAATTATGTATTTAAATACAAAGTCCTACACGGCCCGAGTCCGATGTCGGGTTCCGGGGTTGTTGTTGTCAGACCACTAATACTGTCCTTCATCAGACGCTTCATCAGCAACACACCGTAACGCAATGCCACGTTTGGTGCCATGTAAATCCATGTAAGACATGGGTTTATTCCACTGCGGCTGTACAGTGAATGTTTGTTTATTCAGCACAAACGCAGGGTGTGTGTGTGTGTGTGTGTGTGTGTGTGTGTGTGTGCGCGCGCGCGTGCGTGGTCACCCACTCAAAACGTCTTCCCACGTGTCTGTTAGTTTGTGTCTGCTGCTACAGACTCCTGTCTTCCCTGTCCTAACCAGTTACCAGGTGGGGTAATGAGCAGTGACAGTTATACAGTGATACTCCTTAACCATGCACAAATCAAACTTAACACTGGAATGAAAATGTCCTTTTCCTTAATATTAATGGATTTCTAATTGTATTTGTTTTATTTTTTTCAGAACTGGCGGTGGTTACTTTAGGCCAGGACACAACTAGGTAAGTTGCACTCCTAGAATAGAATGTGCTACAGAACAGACTGAAATGTGGCTGTATGTAACTTACAGGATGGTGTGTTGAAGTGAAATAAATATCTGAAAAATTAAAGTTATTTAAACAGTTACAGTATATATATATGGTGAAATTGATTGTTTACAGGCCTGTTTCAACTTGAGCTGTAACAATAACTGTTATTGTACAGTACTAATAGTTTTGCAAAAATGGTATTACAATTTTGTAACAACAATTAAAAATATACAGAAACAAATTGATAAAACACATCATACACACAATGGTATAGTCAGCACAACTCAGTCTTTGTAGAATGGAGGACAAATGTCTATAAATCGAAATGATAGAAAACCATATTAGACTATTTAACACAGAAAATAGAGCCGTCATTTCTTGTAGGCCCAGCACACTTCCAGTATGAGTCTGAATACATATATTTAAGTACATGGATGCAGATGACACTTTGTGATAATATGATTGCACAAACTAACTCTAACATATCTTTAGCCCTCAGGACCTCTGTACTCCAGAGCTTCCTTTCATTCCTGTCATCCTCTCCAGAGAGGTGTCTGCTGATGGCAGCAAGATTACACAAGCTCTGCTTGGGACCCTGATCAGTTCAACAACCTTTGGCTTGCTGTCCAATGTGACGGCCCCCCCCCACCTGGCCTATACTGTATTCTCAGCTCTCTGACTACTAGTACATCAAGAGGGACAGTCCTGTGTGGAGGTGTGCCAGGCAACTTGTTTCATCTCCTGGGTACCTTGGCTTCATCAATAACAAAGGTGTGTAAGCCCAAAATAATAATGTCTCATTTTAACTTTATCTTAAAGGTGTAGCTAGTGATGTGGCAGAAAACGAAGAGAAAGTTTGTTGATATTTGTGTGAAAACCAAAACCGAGCCTCCCCCTCCCTTCCTGCTCCACCCCCAAAGTTCATGGATGTGCATTATCGCTTACTATACTATCACATCATGATTTTATTCATGATATTCAAAAGCTAACAAGAAATCTAGTCTCATATCACCATATAATAATATTTCCCAACCCTACTTGTTTTTCCAAAATTATTTATATACGCCCAGTAAAGCATCTCTTTGTTTCTCCAGTGCTGTGCTTCATGTGGAGATGCAAGGACTGTGGGACAACATTAACAAAAAGATCTGAACTGCTCAAGCACTACAAACTGATTCATAGGCATTACGGACGGGGCCATTCGTATCCGTGCACTTATTTAAATTGTGCATGCAGGTTCAAGACTTGGAATGCCCTACTGAGCCATCTATCAAGAAATCACCCTGCCCAACAAGCAGTCACCAAAGCTGTGTCCACGTTCACATGCCATATTTGTGGCCATAATCAACTCTCCATAGAAAGGGAATATTTTCAACATATCTATCAGCATCTTAAAAATAAGGAGACTGTGACATGTGTGTTCCAAAACTGTGAATATAAAACCAATGTCTATGAGAACTTCAAAAGTCATAAATACAGAAAACACTCTGGTACAGTGAACACCTTTAAGCCTGGGTTAAGTTCTGTTGAAGAATCTTGTGCCAGTGTTGCCAGTGATATTTCAGATGGGGATATAGAGAGTAATGTCAATTTAAATTCTGCTTTTAACAATGGGGATTCTGTAAACTTGGAGAAGGATATTGAGCTTAAACTTGCTTCAATACTCCTTAAGTTGGAACACATATTTCTTGTGTCTAATGCAGCTGTAGATGAGCTTTTGCACAAGTTCAACTATTTGATTGGTTCTGTATCTCTGCCGATTACCCAAAAGACTATTAGCCAAGTTTTACAAGACATTGGATGCCAATTTGACCAGTCAGTTGTTGAAAAGCTAGCCAGTGTACTCTGTGAGACAAACCCTCTAAAAAAAGCAATTGGAGACAAAGGTCCACTTTCCAGTGCTTGGAGGCGAAAAGCTTACTATAAGAGCCACTTTAATGTGGTGGAACCAGTGGAATATATACTTGACCGAAAGAATCATAAGTCATTTCAGTATATTTCAATTTTAAAGTCTTTGCAGCATATTCTTGACTGCCAGACAATCTTGGATCAGGCTGTTAATTTGAATACCGGTACTGTAGATAATCATCCTCAGAGAACTTGTTCGCACTTATACAAAACTATCTTCGATGGTGACTTCTTCAATGAAAATGGACTGTTATCTAAGCAGGAAAGCATTTCATTGATATTATACATTGATGACTTTGAAATATGTAATCCCCTTGGTACATCCAGGAGGAAGCATAAAATTTGTGGTTTGTATTGGATTCTGGGTAATTTGCCACCAGGCTGTAATTCTACTTTGTCCTCCATCTATTTGGCTGCTTTAATCAAAAGTAATGATCTGAAGTGCTATGGGTATGAGAAAGTGTTAAAACCTGTAATTAATGATCTTATAATTTTGGAACAGAATGGGATATTTCTGTCAAAGTTGGGCAGAACAGTAAAAGGCACAGTTCAGTGTGTGGTCGCCGACAACCTTGGTGCACACGGTATTGCTGGATTTGTTGAAAATTTCTCAGGGACATACGTGTGTAGATTTTGCACTGCAGAAAGATCAGAGTTCCAGACTAAAGAAGTCAGAAGTGAAGTCTTTACTTTAAGAACAAAAGACATTCATGCAGATCATTTACGAATCCTTGAGGAAAAGAAATTGCCCAGTTATTGTGGTGTGAAATCAAACTGTATTTTGTCAAAGCACCTCTCATATTTTGATGCGACCACTGGGTTTCAACCAGATATTGTACATGATCTTTTTGAAGGAATTGTTCCTTTTGAAATTGCACTTTGCCTCAGTTTGTTCATCAAAAAAAAGTATTTCACATTGTGTACATTGAATAAAGCAATATCATCTTTCAACTTTAAGTGGGCTGACAAAACAAATCGACCTCATCCTGTGGCTCTCAGTTTTGCATCTAAAAAAACTGTTTGGGGAAATGCACATGAGAACTGCTGTGGGTTGCACCAGCTATGCGCAAGTTCAAACGTAGACTAGTTTGAACGTAAATTCTAACTTACGACGGAGTTTACGCTGTACCTTAAATTAAGGTGTTGCACCAGCTGACATAGTTCCAACGTAGGTCTAAGTTATAACTTAAATCTTATACCTAGCTCCTAGTAGGTGTAAAGTCCTACATAAAATCTGGTTGTCATGGCGCATCGTTTTGAGAGGTGGGATAATGTGGAGGATGAGGAGGATCGGAGGGTTTTACCGGCTGTTTTGCGTCGGCAACGAGTTCTACACGACAGATTAAACCCATTAGAAATGTATGATGATTTCGATTTCGTTTTCCGCGAGCTGAGATTCAGAGGATCACCGAATTGTTGGCAACGGACTTGAGACATGAAACGGACAGAAACAGTGCCCTCAGTCCTCTTCTCCAAGTGTGTCTGGCATTGAGATATTTCGCAACTGGGTCATTTCAGAATCTGGTTGGTGACTCAGTGCGGGTACATAAATCGACTGTGTGCAGAGCAGTAAGAGCTGTTGCAGTTTCTTTATGTGGGCACTTCAACCAGTATGTACGCTTCCCATCAGCTGAGCAACAGAGCATCACCCGGCAGAAGCTGTACAGGACGGCCGGCTTCCCCGACCTCCTTGGCTGTGTGGATGGCACACACTTCAAAATTAAGAGACCATCTAGAAATGAGATTATTTTGTAAACAGAAAAGGATACCACTCCATAAACACGCAGATCGTGTGCGACGCTGATCTTATAATTACTAATGCAGTAATTAAATGGCCGGGAGCAAAACATGACAGCTTCATCCTCAAGCAGTCTAGCCTGTGGAGAGACTTTGAGGCAGGGAGATATCCCGGGAGGCTACTGGGAGACTCAGGTTATCCCTTGAAGACGTGGCTCATGACGCCCTACCTAAACCTGACTACCGTCAGTGAACGCGGGTATAATTCTGCTCACACGAGGACCAGAAATGCTGTGGAGCGGTGCATAGGTGTCCTAAAAAATCGATGGGCCTGTTTGCAAAGAGGTTTTCTATTTTTATTTTATTCAAACAGAAATATCTACCATATATTATATGCCTATATGCCTATTTTTCAATTCAGTGTTAAAAGCTGACTGATAGGCCTAGTAGCTTACATGTTGGTCTGGCTTTGTGTTGTAAAAGTTATTATAGGCTACATTACATATTTATATCTATTATTATGATGGCTGGTGAAAGTGTCATTGTGCAATAACGTGTTCCCCGACAGATCAATATTAGGCTACTGCGTAATTTATATTGCGTTATAGCTTCTACTCTATAGATGTTTGAGGTAATGCATATTTAACTGGTATACTAGGCTACACGCTATATACTGTTTCTTTGGTTAATTATCCGTTTACATTCACATAGGCTATAGACCTTAATGTATTTCTGTCTCTAAAGAGAACAGCAGACCCTGAAGCAGTCTTTCTTAAGCATAATTAGGCTCTAAATTTTCAACAGCGTTTGAAGAACTTAAATAGCCTTATTGTTTTCAGTTTAATTTTTTCATCAAAATCAAATAATGCTTCATAATAAGGGTAGGCCTTTCATGTAGGCTAAGTAGGCTAGTCAAACACGCAAAATTCATAAATGAACATAAACGTTTAAATACAAAAGGCAACATTCAATAAGGCCTATTTATGTCATCAAAAATGTACTGGAAACATAGGCTTTACGACTGTAGGCCTAGGGCTTTATGTTTTCGAAGTCTATTTATGAAAACTGTTTATATAAATTGGCCTGACTGTTGTCTCAAGTCAACTCAAAGCGCTCACATAAGGGTAAACTCCCTCTTGTGGTATAAGGAGGTAACAACGTGACTTATAGCGTATAGAAAAACGGAGCACAGACACCTTTTAAAATTCCTTCACACAAGGATGAAAAGTTCATAAAAATAGAAATTCAATTCCTAGGCTATAAGGTGTTTATTTTCTTTTGTTTCATTAAAGCACAATAGAAAATACAGTTTGAATGTTTAGGGTTTTCTTATAGTGATTCACCCTATTCTATGCCTCAAGCTAATACCTACCTTCCCTCGGTCACATATAGGCATCTTAATGGAGCCCGACAGAGCAGCAGCTGTAGCTGGTGCCTGCGTTGTCCTGCACAACCTGGCAATGACATGGAAAGTCCCACTAGTGGAGGAAGGACAGGCAGATGAGGGTGACATAGGGATTCCCTTTGGCAACGAGGATCTCATTCCAACAGAAGCTGCCACTGTCAGGGCTTACCTTACTGCCACAATTATGATCCCCTACACAAGTTTTTTACGTATAAATATGACAATTTACAAAAAATAATCAATTAAAATATGTATTTATTTATTTTACACTCTACAGAAATATTGTAAATAGAAACTGTACAAATAATTAACCATTTTAAAATATACTGTAATAAGTTTGTTCACTGTAATATATAAATAATCCTCTCATCTAAAATATTGTAATTAGAAACTGTACAAATAATTAACCATTTAAACATCTATTTTCAATAATACTGCTTTACATTAATAAATTCCTTGAATGTTTTCTGTTCTTTTCAATGTCTCTCTACAATCATCACAAATCAATCAAATATCAGTAAGTGTTATAGTGTATCCCTGTGCTTTCAAATCTTCTTGCATTTTAAAAATTTCAAGATTCAATTTAATTTTTTCAAGTTCAATTTTTTCTTTTTCTGCTTGGATCTTTTGTGTTTCATGATTAAGCTTATCAATTTCTGCCCTAAACAGTTCACATCTTAGTAGACTTAAATCGTCTTGTGTGCTTGGGGAAAAAGAAGAAGAAGAAGGCCTTCGGCTGCCTTTAGCACGCTTTGCTGGTGGTGGGTTGCTGCTTGATTGATCCTGAGGGGACAGAGGCTGACCGCTGTCTGCAGTGAGTCCACTACAGATGGGCCCTGAAGATTGGAGGGAGGGGGGTTCTTGAACACCTTCTGCAGGTGAGGGGATGGGTTGTGCAGCTGTAGGACGGGATGGTGCTGCTGTATCTGAAAGGGCTGCTTCTGCTGGTGGTTGTAGGTCGTCTATTGGTCCACTCTCAACCCCACATGATATGCCAATTACTGAGGGGGAGTCCTCGCCAACAATATCAAGCACCAGTGCTGAGTATGGCCCCATGTCTGGCTTAGGTCCACCTCCAGTTGCCACATTTCGTGGAAAGTCCTCTATCGCCTGGCTTTTCAGATCACTCCACTTCTTCCTCACATCCTTAATGTCCCTATTTTCCACTCCTTTTGCGTTGATTGCGTCCGTTATGTCCTCCCATAATTCTTGTTTCTTTTTATTTGTGATAAAATTGTTAAATTTAGCCTCCAATGATTCTTTGTTCTGTTTTTATTTCGTGATTAGTATGATAATTTCTTCGTATGAAAAGTTCTTCTTTCTGGCTCTGCGATCCGACATGGCTGATAGGAATCCCTGTAACAGTAACAAAACTAACGTCAATACAGCATATAGCATGATGCTACAAAACAACAGTTTGTAGCTGATAGCTCTATTACATTTGACATATATTTTGAACCTTAGACACTAACGTTTAGTGTTTACAAGCAGAGTAAGACAACTTTCTAACAAGTGATTAAAATGTCACAGTTTAACAGTGTCTGCTATCACTTTGTGTCTGTAATATGGTTACAGTTTACTTATTGATTACTAATATCTGAGTACGCTGTGTTGCAGTTCGGCACGGTTTAACCACTCGATGTCACTGTTATATTAAACTAGCTGTAGATAACGGTTATGTGCTTCATTAATCAACTTATCATGATGATTTTTCACATCTTACCTTTTCGTTGCTGTTTCTGAAGAGTGTATCCACAGTAGCGGCAGTAACTGATGTAAACGGACTTTTCTGGCCGTTAGCCAGCTTGATACATTCAGGCTCGAGAGACAACATTGTAGCAAGCGCTGCATTAAAAAAATGTTCATCACTGATTGGCTGCAGAAAGTGAAAACGTCATATCTGCGACAATGTTTTGGTTAGTTTGGACGTTACGCTCTAACTAGCTAAGATGTACCTTACATCTCCGTGGTGCAACCAAACAATGACACAACTTAAGTTAGAACATATCTAGTTTCAACTTAGGGTTTAGTGTTGACTTTACACCATAACTTCAGACACAACTTACGCGTAGCTGGTGCAACAGGCTCCTGGAGTCTAATCAGATTTTTGCCTTTGTTCATTGGACAGAGTGTTCCCTGTGAGGAGCCTGCTTGGCAGATCTTAACAGACCTGAAGGACATTGTTGATCTCGTTGTCAGTCCTGTTCATACCGAGGACTCAATTGCATATCTTGGTTTTAAGATTTCTGAGCACAGAATTAGATTTCAAGAGGTTTTCCCAGACTGTCATCTTAAACCAAAGCACCATTTCTTGGAGCATTATCCATACTTGATCCGTAAGTTTGGGCCACTAGTTGCCCTATGGACTATGCGTTTTGAAGCAAAGCATAGCTTTTTTAAAAGGGTTGCGAGGAATATCAGATGCTTCAAAAATGTGCTTCTTTCCCTTTCACAGAGACATCAGTATCAGATTGCACATCATTTGCATGCAAGTAGCTTTACCAAACCCCCATTGGAAGTAACAGATGTTTCCACTGTTCACATTGATGTACTTAACAAGGACATCTCAAATGCACTGAGACAGAAGTCTCCAGATATGGACAATGTGTGCTTGACTAAAAGTGTAGCATATAATGGACTAAACTACAAGTGTGGGATGATCTTGATCCACGGCTCACTGGGAGGACTGCCAGAGTTTAGTGAAATCATCCAAATGGTGATACTGCAGGACAAACTAATCTTCATTGTGAAGAAGCTAAGTGGATGGTATATGGACCACTACAGAGCTTATGATCTCAAAACATCGCCAAGCAAGGAAGTGGAACTTGTTGAGCCACAAGAACTACATGATACCTACCCACTGGCAGACTACAAAATTAGAGGGATGCGTCTTGTCACTATGAAAAGATATGTCCATGTTTAAAGGTGAGGCCTCTGAATGTGATAAGTTATTTTATTAAGTGGGAAAGCAAAAGCCAGACTCATACAATACTGTGTTCTCAAAACATATTTATTTCATACTGTAAGCCAAAATGGTGTGACGATGTGATTTGCAACTAATCAGTTAATTACCAAATAGTTTTGTCATTTTTTAATGTAGGTTGCTGGATTCCAGTCAGTAAATACAAATCCTCTGCTCTCCTCCACTTTCCTTCTCCTCCTTCTCTCTTTGCCTTCTCTCTTCTCCTCCTCTTCTACACCTCTTCTTCTCCTCCCCTTTCCTTCTCCTCCTTCTCTCTTTGCCTTCTCTCTTCTCCTCCTCGTCTCCTCTTCTACACCTCCTCTTCTTCTTCTCCTCCACTTTCCTTCTCCTCCTCTCTTTGCCTTCTCTCTTCTCCTCCTTGTCTCCTCTTCTACACCTCTCCTCTTCTTCTTCTCCTCCACTTTCCTTCTCCTCCTCGTCTCCTCTTCTACACCTCTCCTCTTCTTCTTCTCCTCCACTTTCCTTCTCCTCTCTTTGCCTTCTCTCTTCTCCCTCTCTCTTGCTTTACATGTTGATCCTTAATAGCTGTGCTTGTGCTCTCTTCTCAGAACACCATGGCTGGTTCGACACCTGCAAGACTGAAGGTGATTTTTAGGGGAGAACAGCATTGAAAAACTGACTCTTCCAAATGGCATCCCAGAGTCACTAGATGACCTTCTCAGCGAGATAAAGACTACCTTTGGGTTAAAGTGGGCTGAGGTCTTGGGCTGAACCTTCAGCTTGTTGCTGTGAGTTGAACTCTGAGCTGCATGGACCTGAAGTCCTGCATCACATCCAGCTTGAACTCTCTGTACTCCTAGCCAAAGTGAGGCTGGTAGCACAGAGAGTAAGAGGGACATGAGGCGGGACTTCAGGCCCAAGTGTAACGCCCCCCCTCTTTTAGCCACGTCTGAAGATTGACAGGAATGGCTTGGCCACGATCTGGAACGCATTCTTGAAGAACTCCTTAACCTTGTTGCTCTGTTTCGGTTTTAACAGGCGCTTCTTTAGAGTGTCAACAATGTGCCTGATGACAGGCTGTTCCTGATGTATCATGCTCTTCCAGAGAATCTCTTCGCGAACGTCCTTGCAGAGTTCTTTCTGCACCTTCTTAAATGTCTTTTTCATGTTGTCTGGGCTGCAGTCGAAATTAATTTCCAAGTCTTTTATCTCTGCCCAGAGCAGCTCTGTCACTGCTGTGATGGTTGATTTATAGGCCTCACAGGACTGACGGATCAGAGTCTTTTTCAGAATCTGTTCCCCCAGCCCAGCCACTATAACCTCACAGGTTATCCAGTCCCACGTTTCCCCTTGAATCTCCTCATATGGAGTGGTCTCTGCTGGCTCCTCAGCTTCATCACTGATTGTTGCCATATCAGCAACAGAAGCTGGAGGTGCTGCAGGCATGAACATCTCCATTTGACTCGCTCTTAATACCGAAGCCCGACTCTCTTCAACGACTCCGCTGATCAATCTCAGAGCAGCAGTGGCAGGGTCTCTCCTCTTTTCATGCTCTTGTATCTGCTGATTGAGCCAGTTCCACATCAGCTTCATAAAGGAGTCGACTTCGGTGCGGATTAACCCCGTAAAATGCACTCTTTGTTTTTTAGCCGGTGATAGCTTGCAGAATATGAATTCAACCAGGTGCTTCTTTAATTCCAACTCCCCATTAGTGATGTCTCTGGCCATTCGTCTATAAATGCACATAACGTCAGGGCGCTTTTCAGACTTCTCATTCTCTCCCATGAGGTCCTCCACAAAGCACTCCACGCCGTCAATTAACAACTTCATGGATGCTTTGTCCTTTTTAGTAACTAATTTGGCAAACTTGCTCCTCAGTTTTGCAAAAAAGTTGAGAATAGACTCTTTTGCAAATTTCTTCACAAAGAAGGCCTTAATTGTCCTCAGGATCTTCTGCCACAAGGATGTTTCCTCAGATCCGACTGATCCACACTCCCTGCTGGATGTTGCTTCAGCCTCAAGTGGTAAATCGCTCTCCATAGCTTCAACGATATCAGAAGCTGCCTTGTTTAAATCGCGGTCAGAGCTAGTCTCAAGCATGTCGAATTCTTCCTCTGAGAAGTCAGCTTCAATCTCAAAGGCCCCGATACCCCCCAACTGTTCCTCTAGGATCATCTTCACAGCTTCAGTGGTATAAAGACTCTCTTTAGAGGCATATTTCGGCTCATCATCCTCCATAAAGGGAGTCACAGGGGTCTGCCATGTCTTGTATTCACCCAGCTCCTCCTCTTGCTCTGTGTCCCGCAATGCCAGTTCACTCTCTACACTTGACACTGGCTTGAATGACATGTTCTTTGCAAATTTTTTCAGAACTGTCATAAGATATTGAGTAATTTTTTTCAGTCTCCACGCAAATTTCTTGGAGGCCTGCGGTTCTTTTCCCTCGCTGACCCGGTCCGAGTTTATCCTCTCCGTGACTTCTTTTACAGCAAGCTTCGTCACCTCGTCTACGCTCCGGCAGTGGATATCCTTGTTAACACCCATCGCCTCCGCAAGAGTAAGAGAAATAGTGTCGCCAAGACACTCGTGAATTTGCTTCCCAGTGACACTCTTCTGAGAGCTAGAGGACCCTGAAGAGCATTTGGACGATTTTGGAGGACTCTGTTGCGAGCCCTTCCTCTCCAATGCCATGTAAATGTATTTTGATAAAGTTTGCATTATATCAACACACATAGACCTGACTAATTCTTTAGTAATCATGTCATGAGACCCGTCCTCCAGACTGACCCACTGTTCAACAGTGAGCCTATCTAGGAACATGTCCACGACAGGACGAAGAGTCTCGGTTGTCACCGTCGGCAATGCCTGCACCATTTTCTGCTCGGAGTTTGGGCTCTGCATTGTTTCGAGATGTAGTGTTTGTCTATTTAAAATGTAAAAAGTAAAACGATTAATGACCGACCGGCACTAAACTACCTGTGTGGTTATTGATGTCTCTCCTATCCAGATGCTGCTAAAAGTGAAGACAATTTCTCTTTCTGAGCTGACCCTACTAATATGTGGTGCCTTTGATCTCTGATGTCATCGCGTGATGTCACCAGATTCCAACGACTTACGCATGACCGAAGAACAACATTTAAAAATAAACAAATACGTCGTCCAATTGTAGATTTTAAATCAAAACAAATCCAAACGGTTACTGTTGCCGAGCAACTCAGGCGTTCTGTTGCTGCTGTTTGTACACACGTTTAGTTTAGTTCAGACAGACAGCTGCTGTGATTATAATACATTTATCTTTATATTTCAATTCATCATGCAACCGGACCAGTGAAAGAAGAGTCTGTTGTTTTCATGCTGTCATAATACTGCTGGCCACTATCAGGGCTACAGTTAGGATATGTAATCTGTGAGGAGCTTTGTAGTCAGAGGCAAACGTCTTAATTTGTTCTAAATTTATTCAAATCTTACAGGATTCTTGTTCTAAATCCACTCTGATCCTATATTTGATCATGCCTATAAACCCCTCTATTTCAGCCCTGCTCAGAACAGGCTGTTTTTGTGTCTGCGATGGAGTTTCCTACCGTACACTCCAAGTGTGACAATATACTGTAGATTCACCTTCTATCTGAGGAGTAAACTCGTTACAGCAGGGTTCTGCTGGGTGATTTCTTCTCACAGGCAGTGACTATGCAAAACGTAAGGGTGTTTTTCTCCAAAACAACAAATAGCAGGCAGTATTTTTTTCCTGCCACACATCTCCTGGAAATGTTTTTGTGAAAAATCTGAAAAGCCAAGGGACCTTCATTACCCAGATGTGCCGAAACAACACCTATATTTATCTATTTAATGAACTGTTTGAATTATTTTATTAAAATTTATCGTCGGACATTTATACAGGTAGAAAAAAAACACTTGGTTGAGGCAGTATTTTTCATAAACAGAGGGTATAAGTACCACTAGGGGTACTTTTGAGAACTGCTTGATCTCCTTCAGATTATTTAAAAGACTAAACAACACAGGTATTTTTTGATTAATTAAAATAAAAATGTTTTAAAGAAGATCTATTATACTCACTTTCAGCATTAATTATATCAGCCTGGGACACCTTTTGAGTAGCGTTGTGAGAGGTGTAGCTCAAAAACCTCCATATTTATCTGATACTGGCATCAGTAAAATCCCTCATTTCAGCCTCTGCATGAAACAGTTAATTTTAGCTGCTGTCTCTTTGCGGCCCCCCTCCCAACGTGCCCAATTTTCTGCGATTGGCCAGCTCTGTTTGCAGTCACAGGGAAAATTGAGTGAGCTCCCAGGTGGGCGTGTCCTTGAAAGAGGTTGTGGACCAGTCACGCAAAGTTTTTGTAACGTTTCGCTCAGGTTGAACTTTGGTTAAGTTTTTGTTGTTGAATATATAAATTACATTCACTGCTGCATAACAAGGTTATTATTCCTTTTCGTGTTAGCTAACTAACTAGTTAGCCTGTTTATGAAAAACTATCCGTTTGCGTACAGCGCTTAAGGGTGACAAACATTGCCATCAGAGGTGATGTTAGAGGAGGCTTGATGAAGAGTTTTGTCACTAAAGAGAACAATTCATGGAGAAACTTTAAAAACTGAAGATAAGACTTTTTTGATTTAAAATACTTCAGGGAAATAAGGACTGAAAACTCTTTAGGCTGCATGTTTTCAGGGAAATCAGTCCTACAAATGGCTGCACAGTCCGAACACTGAGGGAGGGGGTGGGGTAGGAGGGGAGGTGTTACGCTGAGGGACAGAGAACGGAAAGTATGGTCAAAGAAAACATTTGTTTCATATTATCCCCCTAAATGAACAGCTAAATGTGTGGTTTAATAATTTAAGTTATTTTTAATATTCCTGTTTTCAGTGCGGCCATTACCGCCTTTAAACTGCCCACTGACACAAAAAACACGTCATGTTTAAGTTGATGTTTGCATTTTTTCCCCATTAACTTAAACGTACAGTATGTAAAAATCCGCCGCTAGGGGGCTCTCAATCAAAACAATAACAAAAGATGACGTCGAGGCTTGCAGTGTATTATGGGAATAAAAACGAACAAATCAATACGAACGGGCGAAACCGACCTGAGAAAGACAATATGTGTACTGACGATGTATCCAAGTATAATTTACATGACGTTTTATATCACAGCAGCACATACAGCGACAGAACGGCAGCTCTCAGTAGCAGGTACCGCTAGCTTACGCAGCGGTCTTCGACGTAACATCCGGTGTTACCTTGACAACGATCAACATTTCCTGTCTATCGTGGCGGCTCATCATGGCGGCCGCCTACAAGACACGTACCGTTACAACTATAAAATCACACTGTAAAACCCAATTAGTAAACCTTACTTAAAAAAAACATGCAAACCGATTGCCTTAAAAAAAAAAACTAAGTAAGCATAGTTTAATGACGCTAGTAAGTAAAATAGATTTTGTGTGTTGGGCTAACTTTAGATTTGTTATTGTAATATACTTGCAGTTGAGTTTATGAAACTAAAATTACTTAATCTAAACTACTTGGTAAATTCTGTTACATGTACTTATGAATTTGTACAGACAACCAACAATTAATCGTTCAGACAACTTAATACTCTTAAGTGAAATAAACTGAGTGTATTCCAGTTAACTTGTTTTCAAAAGTCGAGTTTATTTAAGAGATATTAACCACAACTCAGGATTTCTAGGTTGCTTGTACTTGGAACAGCAAGTGGATTTACTTGTTAAAAACATGCAAACCGATTGCCTTATAAAAATCAAGCAAGTGTTACTTGTGTAACTCAAGTCCAGCTAACATTCATTATAAATCAATGAAAAAGGCAGTATCCTACAGAGATACAATTTACATTTCACATTACAAAATAATGCATTAAAATAAGTTCAAAGTTCAATTATGTGCACCCTTTTATTTCCCAGTTCAATGAAAAATATGTTTACAAAGATTTGCTTTGAACAAGAGAGATACAATGCCAAACATCACTGTCCCTCTTGCAAGGTTTAACACTTTCTAGCTTAGCAGAAGATTGTTAAGTGTTTGCAGCTTGGGTGGGAGTTTGTTCTGTCCCAAACCAAGTATCACTCTTTGAATGAACTCAAGAGGGTTTTTCATGGCTTTAGGGTAGTCCAAGTGTAGCGCATAGAACAGCCCAAACAAGAGGCACAATGCTTGTGGTAGGTCTCTGAGATTGTCCATCACAATACCTCCCTCAATGATGATTGCAGTAGATGCTGGTCAAAGGTAGAGATTATTTGGAGAGAGGGGCACGTCTTCATTTATGACAGTCAGCACCCCAACAGCGACCTGTGCCCAGACCTCCTCACTGTCAGAATCCTGCATAAAACCAAACAAAATCAAATGTTACAAGACATCCAGTTCTGCCATCTGTCTTGCTTAGAACACCGTGCAGCCTTTTACTTCGTGTATATAACCTCAGTTTAGCTATTTTTAACAACATCAGTACACATAAAACATATTTGATGAGTTCACAGATATCCATAGGACAAAATGTAATGTCCAAGTCTTCTTCAAAGTTAAAATGTATTGCTGTCCATGCTGGATTTTACTAATTAGTGTATGCAAGGGTGAAATAAATGTTTTACCTTTTATGCAATATTAACAACTAGCAATCCAGTAGGTTAATTGCTAACAGAGTTAGTTCTCTGTATGGGAAATGCAACAAGCCAATGTAAAGTGAGAGAATATACCTCATCTTTAATCATATGCACTAAAAAATGTGTAAATATTTCATCTAAGTTATTGGGAAATAGACAAGACAAGTAGATAAAGCAAAGACAACATGCAGCAGAGGATTTCCTCTTAAAATCAATCCCTAGCTGCTTTGTCAGGATTTGGCCAATGTTTGTGAAACACTTACCAGCTAGACTAGCAGATACTCTTATGTGCATTTCAAATGAAAACTTAGACCTTGTTTATGAATTAGTTTTGTACTTTCATAACCAAGTTTTAGATTTGAATTTCTCTCACTTTACAGCAACTAGGCTGGAATCTTTGCCTTACTGTCAGAACTGAACTGCCAGTAGGCATGCAGCCCATGTCCATCTCTGTCTTGAAGTGTCAGGGGTGCTATCAACATTGATCTTGATTATTGGACACCCAATAAAATAAAATGGCAAACACAAAGCACATTCCCCCACAACTCAATGTGCTACTTTAGTATGTAACAATGATAACTTACAAAACAGGTGTGGTAGAAGTTGCTTGGGTCATCTCCAAGTAGACGTGGAAGGCCTCGAAAAACAAGGGTGCGCATTTCTGTTGCATCTGATTTCTGAAAGTGATTGACCAATAAAAAAAATTCAAGATGATGTAGCATCAAACGTGACAGTATGAAGACATTTTGCATCAGTTCAGCAAACAGGCATTGATGGGAGAAGTCCCTTTTTCAAATAAAATACACAGCCTTGGCGTATGTACGGAAATAGAGAAAAAATCTCGTCCCCAAGACTACTTGAAACACTAAAAGAACAAAAGGGATGTCGACTCTTGAAACCTTTCAACTTGTCACAGTAGTAACAGATGTATGCATTTCATTAAAATGTTTTCTACTAACTATTGAGTGAGAAATGGTAGGGTGTTCATTTGCATCCACAGCCAAATAAGAAATATTACACGTTTTTACACCCAGCATTATAACCATTAGCAAGGTAGAATTAAAAAAGTGTGTCCCTTTATAGGCTGCTTCGTCCCCACTGTCCTCTTCTCCCAAACCACTCAATTTGGACATCAACAACAAAAACAATAAAACTATTTGTGGTCCAGTACAAGAACGATATAAGAAAACTTACCCCTGAATCAATTTGATGCAACAACTCAGCCAATTTCTCTCCAACACCTCCTCTCTTCGTTTTAAAGATCTTGACAAGGCGAGGTGTGAAGCGGTCCAGGGCATCAAAAAAGTCAGTCTGCAGGTTTGTGGTGGCTATCCTGTTGAACTCCGCAAACACCTGCAACAAACATTAAAAAACAAATATTGACATAAGAGATTCAAGGTACTGTAGGTCGAATTTTTTTAAAGCTAGTTTCGTTTTCGACAGAACTCCAGTTGGATGATATATTGCTGTCAAGTGAACCCTCCATGTTTTAGGCGACAGTGTTTTAAAAGCTGTCCTCTTTTGACAGAAGAAAATATACATTGCTTGCACTTCCACTGCATCTGCAAGAAATAATTTCAGGGCTTAAAAACTCTGATTAATTCAAATGAAAGTAAATATAGCATATTGACCACTGCTGAAAACTCCTCTAGTGATGACCATTTTTTACAGCTTTGCTGCACCTCCTCTTGAGCCTAAATATAATAAAAGTAATAAGCTATTGGCATCTCACCTTCAATCTTCTGAGGTCTGCATTGATAGAGAAGCTGGCCAGTTAAGAGGTCTGGCGGTTGCTGCAAACACGTCCTCTGAAATGGACAAAAAACTTTTTTTAGTTGAAAAAAGTTCTATGAATAGCATACGACTCAATAGATTATAATAAATGGTCAAGCTTTGCAGGCATTACAGGTTTTAAAAAAAATGATTACAAGTAGGCCTGCATATAGGGGGCAAAAATTATTACAAAGAATTCTGAAAATTACACTTCTTCCGGATTAGTTGGGCCAACCCAGTCACCAGTGACTGCAGGAGAACGTGTGTATTTACTCAATAGAATTGCATCTAGCTGTAAGGTATGAGCTTGTACACTATATGTACATAAAAGCAAAACCTAAGGATTTGTAAACAAGGTAAGTCAAATAAAAACATTTTGTTCCTGTTTTATCTTTATTTATTTTTGTGCCACATTTTCTATAAACTGGTTTTAATCTGCTCGCCTTACTTCAGCATTAACAGCTGGGTGAGAGGTAACATTGTGTTTACCTCTTTAATGCAGTTTGTAGTCCCATTTCGTTTTGACTGTGTCTATTTTCACTATCTTAAACCGCAGTTCGTTTAATAAATGTGTTAAAAAAACACAAAAGGAAATATGTTTCAAATTATTTGGAACAACCAGTGAGTCACAAGCGGACGCGACTGTTTGTTAATCACGTAGCACCATAATTAATGCAGAGAAGGATATCAAAACAGCAGATCACAACTTTTAAAATGATGTGCGGAGATTTATACATAATATGAGAACTCGCCCCTAAACCACTGCATTAACCAGTGGTTTAGAGCAGGTGCCGAGACATGAATTATGTCAGGGCGACACAACTGTATATCCCTGAAGAGAAATATCATTGATAACCTAAGCAGCTCACCCAGTGCAGCTCACAGGCAACGGTACCCAGCCATTAAACTGAAACCAACTCAATATTTTTACTCGCGTTAATGTCAATCCACTTAGTATGAACATATTATGTACATTTTTGGACGATAACGCTGCATCACTTTTGTGACCAAAAAAAAAAATAATTCTGCATTTTTTGGCCGAATCTCGACTCAGCGTTGAAGTCCTGAGTTAACGCTGCCTCTACGAGAAACACAGTTCATGCTACGTTCACTTGTCACTCGGAATTTCCGGTACAAATTATAAACACGAAGCAAATAACACGAAGCAAATGTGCGTTGATTTGTCAAGTAACGAAAACAACAACTTACTGAAACATTTCCGAGTCGGGGTTTCCACTTAAGTTTATGTTTAAGATATATAATAATAGTTTTACTAGCATGTGTGAGGGAATGAGGGTGTGTGTTTGGGGGGAGGGGGCAACATTTCTTGCAAGTCCAGCCATAATAATAGCCTAGCTTGACTGTGTCAGTTAGCAAACGTTAAGCTAATGCTTGGTAAGATCAAGAAATATAGGCATGAGTGGGAAATTAAAATGGAAAACTCACTTTACCTGCTTAATGACTTACCTTTTGATTTTTCAAAAAATATATCACGAGAAACATCGAAGTCTGTCTGTAACGGTCAGTGAAGTCCACAGCGCGGGTAACGTTAACGTTGGCACACTGCGCATGCTCAGGGCCAGGCAGTCCTCTTTCTTCTTCTACCTGTTCGATCCATGGTTCGATCTATATTCCCTTGTATTACTGCCACCTACTGGACTTTTGTGTGAAATGGCGAATTGGCAGCACCAGCCTTTGTAGCTACTCAATTGATTCAAGTAGGTTTCACTCAAAACATCAGTAAAATAGCTTTCTTCATTATTTAAGTAACTGTTACAAAAAATGTAGTAAGTACAGATTTTGATAACTTAGTAATGGTAACTCATAATTTTGATTCCAGAAAGCTATTGGGTTTTACAGTGTGATAAGCATCGCAAAGGCAGCAATTGCAGGAGCGCCGAGCAGGGAGGTAAGGATTCTGTTAAGTGGCAGACAGGCTAAAAGGTGCTTACACAGATAGGCTGCACTTGACATTTTTCAAACCTCTTCACACACACACATACACACGCACACACACACACACACACACACACACACACACACACACAAATACCCACAATGTCCACCTGCTTCATTCAAGTCGACAGGAATCATTATGTCAAGTGGCTGCCTTAGAATGAGATAAATGCCTCAGATGTTCAGCCCCTCTCCTTGTCTGATTGGGAGGGGGAAAAAAAATCTAGGACACTCTTTATGAAGAAGAAGAGAAAGAGGAAGATGAAACAGAGTGAGGAAAAGATTGAGATGGGGAGGCATATCCCTTACAAATTGCTTCTCTCTACTATAATTTAAAATCATACCACGCTAAAAAAAGTATACCAAACCGTACACAAGGAGGCTTATTCAAACAGAGAGCAAAGCACTTTTCAAAAGTCAATGACCTTTTTAAGTTGCTCCTTGATATTCAAATTAAGAACACTTCTAAAATAATGAAACAAAACTATTGGGCACATGCTGTGAGGAAATTGAAATGTATATTGCTTTTGAGTTATTTCTGCCTAAAATCAAGATTTACACGAACATGTGTAGGCTGTCAGCCGCAGCCAGGGGCATTAATTCCTGTGAGAATTCAGCAAGTTGGTGGATAACAACGCCTGAAAACGGAGGGGAGGGGAAGAAGCCTTTTGACTGCAGCTTGAGAGCAGAGATGACCAGGAGTGAAAATGTAGCTTATATTTCGACTTAATTTATGCTTCTATGCATAACGGCAACAAATGATTGTTAAGTAGCCTATTGTTTGTGTACTATTAACAAACAGTAAGTCTGTGATCTATAAAAACAAACCTGATGGTAAAATGTGCGCAGCGGTAAGCAAACTCTGACCCATGCGTACGTACATTTTGGAGGCATGGGAAATTGGCGACACAGACGGCGAAGTGGTGAATTGAAGCCTGCAGAATGTATATTGATGTCTCTTCCACATTTTATTTCACTAATCAAACTTACTGACAGATCCACGTCATAATATAATCATGAAAACCGACCGTTGTTTTATGCGCGTGCAGTGAGCCGTTTTCAATAAGTAACTTTACATATGACAATATTTAAACGAAAAAAAAATTATAAATAAAAGTCCGCCACACATATTTCATCAGCGCCGTATCACCTTCTTTATCCCGAATGGACCTCAGAGGACCGACTGTACACTAATGTAATCACTGATGTAGAAATCAGAATTAAACTAACACAAAAACCATAGCGCCACCAGTTTTCGTGCATTTATCAAGTGTGATTTTTAGTTTGAATAAAGATGACTGAGCTGCAAGACGCACAGAGCGCACAGAGACACGGCGGTGGCTTCACACATTTTGCCTTCTCGTTACTCAGCACATGTGATGCCCCAGTAGGGTCAGCAGGTAATGTTTTCATTGTGTGGTGGTTGTCTTGGAGGTGTGTCGACCATGTGATTGGATTGCAGCACTAATTGGAGTAACTCAGCACACCTGGGGCCGGTGTGCTGAGGTTACTTAAAGAGCAACTTGCAGGTTGAAGACACCAGTTAATCAATTTATAGGAAAATAACTTAAAAAGAATATTTTGAAAGAAATTCATGAATTAATAAACCACAGGGTCTCCTGGAGACCTTTTAGTACGTTAGTTTTTACTTCCGCATTTAAAACTGGCATTCGAACGTGACGTCACATGGGTGAGTCCCGCTGATTCCCCGTCTGTTTAACATTAATAAACATGGATCCGTGTGTCACTCCCGTCAATGAAGAGGAAGAAAATATGTATTCCTATACATATGATGGTCCACTGGCTTATTATTATGAACCTCGTAGGTGTGATAGAGAGCAGGAACAGGGCAGGATTAGGAGGACTAATGTCCACAGGAGAGCAGCTGAGTTGTGGTGCGAGGAGAGACCCAGTGGAGAACAGGGCCGGTGTCCTGCTCAGTGACCGGTGTTAGCTAGCCATATGTAATGCTGTGTTCACATCAGCATATGTAAAGTTTGTAATCAGATACAATAACTTAAAAAATAAGTAGTATTAAGTGCAAGTGCTGATCATTAACCGTTCAGTTGTTTGGGATCGCCTTGTAATAACGGTAAATGTGTAGGCTACGTTTCACGGCGCCACAGCGCTGCATGTGAGAGACAGAGCCCGATCATACAGCCGGGGCAAATACAGCACAGGTGTCTTTATATTTTATTCCTGATGCAGCCCAGTGCTCACGTTGTTTAAATAGAGAATTAATAGGATAGCCAATAAAGTTTACGGTGCAGTATGTTCCTGATATTAAAGAGTAGGATTCCTCTGAACTTAATCCACACACAGGGTGCACAACAGCGCACATACTCCACAGTTTAATATCAGTGCGTTTGCTGATAGGCCTACAATTAAATGTGTGTTATTTGTATAGAGGACTGGGAGACGAAAAGCTATTGTTTCTGTTTGTTTCCAAACTCTCCAACCTGCGCGTCCTGTCTGTAGCCTACACACAGAAACACACGCAGAAACACACACACTCAAACGCTCTCTGCCAAACGGGAGTTCGATTTATAATACATCGTATGTCTACGAGTGCCTCCCATATATATTAACACAGACTGTCCAGTGTCTATTACGCGCACATTAGAGAATTTAACAGAGGATTCCAGCAGAGCAAATTATTAAATGGTTTTTTTTGTGCTATTCAACTTGTCGGTTTCATCGTTTCTGAGGTTGTGGAAATAATTCAGCGCATTTAAGGCAGAGAGCTGACACTCTGATTGGCTGGATTCACACCCAAAACACACGATATAATCAAGCCACATAATCCATCCGCTCTGTGCCCAGATTGTGCGCCGCATAAATTCCAAAATATAGTCGGACATGCCCCAAATCGCAGCGCGCCACGCGCTTTTGAACAACGCGCTTTAAGTCGTCATAATAAAGCCCATACATAGAAAGAGGGAGAGGGGTAACCGTCTCCTGTAACTTTAGTTTGATAGGTGCTTGTGCAGGATATGTCAGCCCATAGCTTCAGCCGTGGAGAGTATATTAGCTTTGTTTATACAGTTTTGATTGTGTAAATAATAGGATTATCAAGTTTCATCGTAAATATTTTGTCCCTATCCCCAGGTAATACCTTTACACAGGTTACAGGCAGGTGATCCTTCCTGTGTTGTGTCTGCCATCAGGAGACAGTTTCCAGAAGAGGGAGTGTTTATAAAGGCTTTAAATGGCATTCATTTAGAGGAGAATAAGAAAAATAAATAAATAATCACAAAGTGTCTTACCAGTTGAAATCTTTTTTTAAAGCTTATATCAGTTATGTATCAAACACATTGTACTATAAGGGTACCCAGCATGCAACTACACGACCAATATGCTCTTTTTAAAAACAAACTATGAACATGTTCTTCTATTTACAGTCAAAAACACATGAAAGGAACAATTGTACACAAATGCAGATTTCACAGACTGATATAATACACATGTACATTATACATTCATTTCATATTGAATAGTACATATCCGGTTCCTTGCTTCCCCCTCCAGAGGTGGATGTGCACATCTGGGAAATGCAGGATTACCATGGTCATGGATGTCCTGAACATGGTTTACCAGGCTTTCCCACCTGGCTGCTATCACACCTGGATCCCCATTTGGAGTGGAAGCTGCAGTCCAGTATAGATGATTTATCATAACTGTTCTCCACAGCTTCAGGTCTTCACACTCCCGCTAGAACCTGGTCAGGCACAAACATCACACCGAATGAAAACGTGGCGATAAGAGGTTCCCCAGTTATTAACAGCAACTCTAACGGATTAAAGAACAATTCAATAGACATCAAACCTCACACTGAAAGTTCAGACGTGGTTTATGATCAGTTTATAGTTTTTTAATAAACAGAGCAGGGAGGGTGACGCGCAGACGCGCAGACAGACAGATGAGCACTCAGCGCACATTGGAGAAGTTTGGACAGCACCACCGTGTTAACAGAGACTGCAGTCTGCCATTTAGTACACATACTTTACTGGTAAACCAGAGAGACCATTATCAATTCAACTTTTGTTTTTTTGTCCGTGCGCAATATGAGCACTGACACGTTCCCAGACTCTCTCTCTCTCTCTCTCTCTCTCTCTCTCTCTCTCTCTCTCTCTCCAGACTGTTTTAGTTACGGACAAAAAAGTAATCACACATAGCGGTGTAGGCTTCTACATCCACACATGACATGCAACTGTAGTTTTAAAGTTCTTATAGCTGATGGTTTCAGTTGACCCTGATTTCAAGGGGTGCTGCAGCACCCTTAGCACCCCTCGGCTAGCTACTTACCCTGATGCCATGTCGCCGTTATAGAAGGCTTCGATTATATTATTAATAATTATGTATTGAACACACATTATTGTACCTATTGAAATTCGTATATCCACTTATCTGGAGTCATAAAACAAAAACTAAGACTTACGGTGCTCAGTTCACGTTTACGTCGGGCAGCTTCTCTGACAGATCCTTGTTTACTTCTGCCACCGGGAGCCGGGCTGGGGGCTGCTGCTGCCGGTGAACCTGACGGGACCGCACCCGCCATCAGTGTCACCCGGTCCTGGCTTCGGTATCCCGTCCTGAACTCCATCATATCGCCGGGCACATAATCTTCCTGCCGAAAATGAGCGCCACAGACGACCGCGTTTTTTGTGTGACCATAAAGCCCCGTCTCTTCATCTGCTCAAAACAGGCACGAAAGCTAACTCCATGAAACAGTGGACTCGATGTCCCATTTAGATAGTATTCAGTGCATCCAGCACAAAGTCAACATTTAACCATCTTAATGACTGGTCAAATTTAATGTAATAAGATGGCAGAAACACAATAAACACAATCCGAAACGCCCGCTCTCATTCACTACCGCCTGCTACACAGCAGAGTCAGAGGACACGAGTCCCCCATGCTACGTCATATGACGCGATGTTGAAAAAAAGAGCGTTCTAAACAGCTACACTGAAAAGGGGCCACTTTCTCCTCTAAATGTGTGCATTTTGTGTTGGAGAACATATCAAATAAATAATTGACTTCTTATAAAGCCCTTTTCAGACCATTTTAAGTGTTAATTTACAAAAAAATTTAACCTGCAAGTTGCTCTTTAACCTCCTGCCTTTTCACACTCTCCCCTCTCTGCTTCCCCTGCTCCACCTGCTCTAACTGCTCTTCTCCACAGGTACCCTGCAGTTTTTGTTTGAGACTTTGGTCTTCGTTTGGAAATGAAGAGTTTAACTAATTTGATATAATTTGGTCTAATTTGGTTTAATTTGGATAAATAAAGAATAATTTTACACTTTAACCTTTTGTGTCTCCCATCCTTTGTTGTGACTTCCTGAGCCGGGTCATGACAGCACATCTTCATCACCTGCACGTATTTATTATGTAAATTATTCAAGTTTGAAAATTAAGTCGGGGCATCTCTGACACGATCATTATGCCTAAATGTCCTCATAATTAGTCACAGAGCAGACAGAGTTTCCCACGAAAAAAAGGTGGCCAACAATTAAAAGTTGTTGTTCATTGATCAAACCTTTGATTAATAATAATATAGAGTGAGGGAGACTGCTAACTGACGTGAGCACTCTGACAATGTATGAATCAGTGTGGGTCCTGTAAACATAAACATTGCAGATAAACTTGTGCGTAATGATGAAAAGTTAATGTTTTGACACTGTAGGAGGACAGCGTGAATGCAACAGCAACGTGGTGTCATTCTCTGTTTTTTTCTTAAGTGTGTGACCCTCCTGCTGCAGCAATCTACCGCTATGTGCTTTCTAACCTTCACTTCATTCACAAGCTCCTCCTTTTCTGGGTCAGAAAGTATATTTTCTTTGTCTAAACTTCTGGTTTTCGCCACGATCCAGCGCTGGAAACCTTTGATCTGCCCCCTCGTTTGTATGCATTTTCATTCACGAGCTGCTTTGCATCGACCGTTTATGGTTGAATGTGGGCGTGTAGAGGACGGAACATGGAGCTAATCTACGTGCGCACATTTCCAGGTGGATCGTGATTTATAAAGGGTACATTTTTAGTATGGATTCTACGCACTCTTTTATAAATGAGACCCCTGAGCTGGGATTCAGTGAAAGCAGCCCCGATATGCCTGAAGCCAATCCCGGCGCCTCGCTCCTTTGAATTATATATTCATTTGTAAAAACAACTTGACCGAAGACCAGAGACCAAACTGAGCAACAAAGACTTTATGAGATAAGAGGGGACTTTAGTTCTCCTATCCAAGGAGCCAACTATGCTCATAATTAATTCCCTAACTTTTGACCTGAATGTGTTGTATTGCTTTGTAGTACATACAGTCTCAATTTATTTTTTTGTGTGTGTGTGTGTGTGTGTGTGTGTGTGTGTGATTATCTGAGTGTTAAAGGACCTAGATCAGAATGTAATGTGCACGTAGCCCAGAGTAAAAATATCTCACCCTCTCCGCTCAGGCAGAAGCATTACTGTGTGCATGCACATCCACAGAAAAAGCACATCCACAGTCTCACTCGCTCTCACTGCTGTGGTCTACTACCTCTGTGCAAATATGACCAATTGTACGCCTGCTAGTCAACTAAAAAACAAAACGCACATCAACAAAGGGAGCAGCGTGAGGTGAGCAGCAGGCGCAGTTTAGAGTGAACTAAAGAAAAAAATTAGAAATTAGACTTTAGGGGTTGTGCAATAATGACATGTTGTTTATTCACGTGTTTATGCGTATCCATTACGTATGGATTATGTGCAATATGTGTAATGTGGAATATATGTTATTTGTTTTTATTGATTTATATACAATTGTCACATTTATAGGCTTCTTTCCAAGACAATAAAATGTATCGTATTGTACCATATCATATTGTCTCTTGTTGTGTCGTGCCATGTTATATAGATTCATGTGTTTTTAGCCAAATGTCAATCCTTACAATTTTTTTAAACTCGCATTTTGTTAAAGCTCCTGTGAGGAGTTATTAAATGGTTTGAGCTGGTTTTGCATTTTTATCTGGTTATGAAACAAACAAGTGCGTTTACATGGACTTGAGTATCCCCATTTTGATCAGGTTTTTAATTATCCCATTTTTGTTTTTTGCATGTAAACATCTTATCCCGGTTTGAGAAACCCAATTTTGCTAGCTGGACAACTCCAAAAGAAACGGGATACTGCATGTATACGCCTTGCCCCGGTTTGACAGCTGCCGACTACCTGCGCAGGCGCGACCTCAGCCAAGTGACGTATCAGCAAAACAAACATGATGGCGGCAACGAGATTATGGAGTGACGAAGAAACCGAGTTTTGTGTTTCGCTATTAAAAAATGTAATTAATTGAAGGTTTAGACGGGAGAAAGCATCGATAAGCTGCCCTTTTTAAGTCTATGGTAAACAGGTTACAGAACGTCGGTTTCCCATACAATGGAGTAAGTCAGGTGACATTAGACAGCAGCCTCCTTTAGAAACAACCACCCTGTACAAGTCGGGAATGTGTATCATCACCCATTGCTTCCTTGTCCTATGCAGTGGCAGTGACAGGATGACACCAGTCAGAGGTGAGGACATGTTTAATATTTTCTGTCACGCTCTTCTACCGTTGTTAGAAATGAGGTGGAGACGACATATCTGCAACGCGATGTTGGCATTTAATAGAGCTGAGCCCAAAATAAGCCACAGTGGTCTCATTGTTCTCAGTTTTCTAAATTGCTGCGTTGTAAAAAATAAACCCCACAGGCGCCTACGCAAATAAGATGTAGTAATCACAAACCAGGATACTAGTATTTATGATGTATACAGGGAGATGAATAACCAGGTTTCTCTGTGTGCATGTAAACGCAATATCCCGAATATGATCAAAAACCGGGATAATTAAGTCCATGTAAATGCACTCAGTGAGAAGATTGAATATTTCTATATAGTTTTCATAATTCCCTTTGCCATTGCCACCAGTTACTCTAAGATGAGGTGATTAACTGTGCTCTGCAGAAAATGCCTATTTTTACATTTTACATGACAAAAATTCACAGGAAGTGGTACAATTATTTGTTAAAATATAGCAAAAGGATTTGATTTGTTGCAGAACAAAAGAATGCACGTTCAGGACCGAATCAGCAAAGAGATAAGACTGAGCTCATTGCTTTATCCACAGGGCTCACTGAGATCTACACAAAATGAAAGGTCCTCAAAGGAGTTTTTGTAAATGGTGATTCATGATTTTAGAAGAGATTCAGACCAAATGAATATGAAACAGCTTAAATGAATGTTAAAACTTACCTTTTACCACTAACCATTATACCATAAGGTCATGTTCTGATGATATTTTTTTAGCTGCTACATTAGTGAAATACCATTTCACCATTTTTCCCTCAAGAAACTGCCACGTGAAAGCTGTCTGATCTTTGCTTCAGTAGAAGCTCCACAGAAAATCAGAAGCTCATTTAGCCACCACTAATCCCGTCCTACATAGGAGGCTCTTTGTGCCCTGCATAGCCTTGATTCATCTCACCCACTATCTCTTTGCTCTCTCATTCAGTAAGCTGGGCCAAACAAGCAAGCAGATACCTCCATTTATTTTTTCCCTTTTTTGTTGCCATACTTCCACCCATAGGGATTAAAGGGGGCCACTGAGTCAGGTGAATTGGATGGAACCAGGCCCTTGTGTCCTAGAGGAAAACGGTGTGCACGTTTGAGATGGGGGCACAGGACACGCAATTCAACCCCAGTGTGTGTGTGTGTGTGTGTGTGTGTGTGTGTGTGTGTGTGTGTGTGTGTGTGCGTGTATGAATATTAGAGGTCCAAGTTAAAGGGTTTGGATGAAGGGACAAATGACAGTGTTAACTTAACTAGTAACTACGCACTGAAGTAGAGCTTGTTGTTAAAATGATAGTGTTATACGAGTTGAATAAAGTTTGTCAGGATGGGAGAATGATTGGGGTTGGGTACACTGAAGCCAAACATGCGATGCTTAAAGCCTCAATCATGGTGCTGCTAGCTTATGGATAGTAAGAAGATCCCGACAGGGATAAAGAAAGCTGTCATACTAAGGAGCGGGCCTTAACTCAGCAGACAGGTGCCTGAAGAAGAAAAGGATTTGAGCTTCTCAGGAAAATGCCAAGGGTAAGGAACCCCAACCTTTCCTTTCTCTGAATGTCAAAGGATACTTCACAAAGTGGGCAGTATTACCCTGAGTCAATCTAAAAAAAAATCAAATAAAAACAATATTCATTTTAATGACGTACATTTTTTTTCCGATTGTTTTTTTAGATTACAAAATGTTTTCAAGCACTCCACTTTTGGTTTAGTCATATAAATAGTCCTACAATGGGCTTTTATGACCTTTCCATTTTCTTAAGCTCTCGTCTGCGGTGCAAACTGTCTCCACCTCTGTGCTCTTCATGTATGTTGTGTCTCGTTTAAGTAGACGTGTACAGGAGACGACAGGCTAACCTTTCCCTGCCTGAGTCACAGATGGCAGACTGTCATCCCGGGGTTGAGAGGGGGACAGAGGTCCAGCTGTGACCTGATGGGTCAGCTGCCTGATAATCTTAAAATCAATATTTTTACTTTAATGTTACTAAGATCTGGTTGCAGACCTGAGTCAGTGATTCAAGGACAGATTTCTGTTCACCTGCGTCCAGCACAATAAGTTGTAAGAAAAACCTCAACATTGACACATCATCAGATAACATTAAGAAGGAGAACTTGTAAGCAAAACAATTTGCTTATTTATACAAACAGCAGATACCCTCTCTGAAAAATCTGGCTCTTTAGCTGAACAATTCTCCACAATGGTCAACAGCTAGTCTTTACTGAATGCAGTTTGGTGCTCAACTTTTTTTTTTACTTGTAGCTGGTAATTACTGCAAGGGAGAGTCAATGAGAGCTAAAGGACAAAACAAAAACAGAAAACTTGCAAGGTGTAAAGCTAAAAGGAGCTAAAAGGTATTTAAATGCTCACAGAGGTAGCTGAGGGGAAAAGCTTATTTATTTTTAGATTATCAAAGTTAGAGATATTTCTTTAACAGTTACAAGTTGAGTTGCAGTAAAATGCATAAATATTTCCTTCATAATGCCTATTTTTGTTTGAATATTTGGACATTTGATTTAGCCTTTGTGTTAAAAATATGTTGCCTGAGTCTGAATTGGTTTAATGTTGTTCAACCCAAAGTTGTCTCTGAAAAATCAAGGTAACTCTGCAGCATAGAGCAGGTTGGAATATCTGTGATATGTAGGAGCTTATAAATATAATTAAAGTGTCACCAGCTGCAAATAAATACGTCATAGTTATAATGAAATGCTTCATTTGTGCAAAAACTCCAAGAGTGCTTCAAGTCATCTGCCTCGCCAACAATAGACATCACAGTGCTGAGATGTTTGTTTGGGTGGTTACAACATACTTAGTGTCATCTTTTCACGCTGTAATAAGAAGTGTAATTGTTTCCTGTGTCTTATACCACCTTTTAGAAAGAAATCGAGGGATTTCAGTGCTGAAAACTAGATCTCTGTCACCAATTTCTCTGCATCTCCTCTTTCACCTGTTGATATTATGTGCATGCAAGCAAGTGTGTGCGTTGTGGAAGCCCCAGACGCGTGTGGTTGTGCACTTTGCAAAGAGACACAGACCCAAACCTTGACAATACTTAAAGCCTTTTATGGACATTTTGTTTGAAAACCCTAAAATTAAAAATATTACACCTTTAGACCCCTGTTTCCCACAACATGAAATGCTTTTTTTTTAGTGGCTAACAGCTACAGTATATTTATTCATTAGACTTAAGAAGCTACATGTTCTTGATGAATGTAGAAGACTCGCCAATCACTCGCCCAGATCTGGGATGAGAAAGCAGTGGGTGAACAACACGTACCACATAACTTAAAAATAATAGTCGTAAACTTACGAGAATAAAGTCGTTATTTTAGTCTATAATTATATCAGTAGCAGCCACCTGTACGAAAATGAGGAATGTGGAGCATCTTGTGAAGTAATACTTGAATAAAGGCTTGTGTAATCACAGATTGACTGAGTATAAACTCTCTGTAGAATGAACTGCTTTAAAACAAGACTTTGACAAGGTCTCAAAATATCCCATTAGATGTGTTGGGGCTTTACGTATGCAGATATTAACTACACATGCTTCTGGCACATCATTTTCACATTGTCTTAAAATATCAGGACCCTGAATAGATACTGCAAGAAACCGAGGCTTTTCCAAGAAAGAACTACACTGACTTGGAGGAAATTGTCTCTTTTATGGCAGAAAAATGGCTTTGAGTGGTTCCCCTTGCATAATTTTTGCAGAGTTGGATGGCAATCTAAAATACGAAAGGCCAAATTGAAATCAATTTATGAATTCCATATCGTAAATTAAGGACTTTATTCTCATAAAGTTAAGTCTTAATCTTGTACATTTTTTGCTTTAATCTCGTAAAGTAAGACTTTGATCTAGAAATGTTAGAAAAAATACATAACTTAACGTGGCCCTAATACTGCGTCGTAGAAACCAACTTGTCAAATAATCATATTTTTTGGCACAGGTTTATCTTGCACACGTCAAACACACTTTACTTTACAAACCAGTAAGCAAACCAGACTGGTGTACAGTAAAGTGCTGAAGATGACATCATAGGAGAGTGGGTCAGTCCTGGGCTTGGACCATGACTTATGAATTACACTCATAATGGACTCATCCAATGTGACTCAATAGCCTGAGTTTGGCTTGGGTACACAAAGCAATGGAGTTGATACAGTATTTGTAAAACTGCCCGGCTGAACCACTGCAGTGACGATGCACCAGTGCATAAAAAATGCATGTATATCATTTGCATCATGTGCTCAATCAACTATACAATTTTGCTCTTCTTTCTATTTCTCTCTCTCTCTCTCTCTCTCTCTCTCTCTCTCTCTCTCTCTCTCTCTCTCTCACACACACACACACACACACACACACACACACACACACACACACACACACACACGCAGTGAAGACTTTGGGCACATCTCAAAGGACAGCTTCTGCATGAGTTGGTCCATGGTGGAGAGGAGGGGACCTTACAGCTGTTTGGAGAGGAATATGCCAGCCACTGACAGTGTGCCAAACCAAGCACACACGTACGCACACACACGCACACGCACACACACACACACACACACACACAGACACACACAGCTATACAACTGTCCTCTAGAATCTCCTGCAGACATGGATGATTATGAAACTGCCTTATCTTCGTGCACAACCAGTACTGAGTGAAGATACAGGAAACCTCCCAGTCTGCTGCAGCCATCTTGAACAAAGTTAACATGACCTTTTAATAACCTCATTTGTTCAAATGACCAGTCAGCCATGTAGTCAAGAATTCATTATGGGCTACATAAATGCCGGTCGCTACTTAAAATTCAGTCTTTAAGCCTGAGGGTATGTAACAAACCTGTGAAAGACTATAAGTTCGATTTCGAGTCATGAAGTATGAAAATATTTACTGTAGACCTTTGGTAATAGATCATGCTAAGCAAGTGAAAAGACTCAAGACATTTGCATGTCTTACTTCAACTGAATTCGATTAGGTTGATTCTGCATCTCACATTTTTTAACAAATGCCTTTGTTTGCGCCAATGCAGGAAGCCGCAAGTCCTTCAGTTCATGTCACAGTTCTGCAATATAAGATGGACTTAGCTTTAAACTCAACATCATTCACGTACCTAAACCAAGTCTTTAGTTGCCTAACCTCATCATACCATTGTTGAGATTGTCATGTGACAATTTTGCGGGAAGCCAATATTTTTAAACACGGGCACTAGGTGTTAAAAAAATTCTTTTTTTTTATTGCCGATATGTTGTACTACTGTTTCTGAAAGAAAGTTACATAAATATTTTGTGTCTCCAGTGGGAGAGTTGTGAATCTCAGAAGTGTCCTCAATCGACATCACTAGTGTGCTGAGGTCAAAGAAAAAGTCTTGGTCTGCAGAGTTAGAAAGAGTTTAGCTTGAAAGATAAACTGAAGCTTGCTGCTCATCTCTGCTTCATTCAGCTACCACAGGCTGCTACTAGCATCATTCATCTATCTCCAAATGAACGTCCTCAACTTGCATTGTGGGAAATGTATGCAACAGGCTTCGGCAAGTAAGGTGTATGAATGGAAAAAACAGACGTCTTCTTTTGTTCTGTTATGTTGATTTAAATGTTATGTAGGGGGAAAAAACTGTCCATTGTGAGTTTGACAATTTGCTAAACGCAGAGGGTTTCACCTCTAGACCTATATACTGTAGCTGTACATTTCCAACAGATTTACATTTTTTTACTGTCCTTCTCAGATCATATCAGTGTGTATGTTTAACCTGACAGCTACAACCTTAGTTCAGATTTTCCATTTAGCTTTTTTCTGTGTTGTTAATGAAGCTGATCACCACATGAGATGTAAAGATCTGGTATCTGTTTTAGATGTACTACATACATGTCTACATCCAGCCCAACACCATCCAAATACAAATGCATCTATGCATTATACATTTAGTTATACCAACACGTACATCTCCCAAAGATTAGAATTTTGGATACAACTGGTTCGAGTTTACCCTTTATTAATAAATGGTTATATATGTATCTACTGCCTTTGTAGGAGCCATAACTGTAAGTTTATTGTGTGTTTGGGGTAATGGTTTGTTTATTGATTTGTTTGTTGTTTATACGATCATATGGTTTCTGGTGGTGGGTGTGTTCACCGGAAATGATCGTGGTGATTGCAGGTATTATATGGGTTGCACTCACCTGTTCACCTGGTTTTGTCTTAGATGGAGAGAGGGGGTGAGCGTGGGAGCAGAAAATTTCTGTTGACCGCCATACACTGCACTGCGATCGCAAGTTTATTCTAATTGCAGCCGTAGTGTCTTGTTTGTTCGTGTTTTGGAAGAATAAATGACTAAAAGGCACATTGATTTGAAAGTCATTTATAAGGATAGCGCGTCAAAGCTTTTTCTCCCGTGTTTAGTCCCTCGCGGCACTCTTTTTTTGTGACGACCAGCAAAGGCAGAGATAGCCGCAACATTAGTCAACAGAAACTTTTTTAAATCAAAGGAGCCGTTCTTCGGCAGTGGATCTCCGCGCAGCGGAGCCTTTGGATCGCTTGAGGACGTGAAATCAGCTGTTTTTTTGGAGGAATGTTCATCAGGCCTACCAGGACAAACCCGACGCCACTCAACACAGCACTGGAAGCGGTATGTAACATAGTTTGAATTCTCGCTGTGTAAGTTGTTTTGTTTGAACACAGTTTGGATTTGTTACTACCGCTTGTCCATTGGGGACGTGTTGTTGTTTGGGTGTGTTGTTGGTTGTTGTCGGATGTTTATGAGGAAGAAGTGGCTGGATTAATTGTGGAACTGTGCAGTGTGGATTCAATGCTTTAATGTGTTTGCTGCGCAGCGCACGGATTGTGGAGTGCACTTGTCAATGACTCAAAATGGATGAACAAAAAAGAGAAATCAAACTCACTGCAAAGGCTTTGGTCCATAAGGTTGAAAAGCTTCAAAAAGATCGTCAAACAAAGGTTCATAAAGCTAAAGGTGCAATAAAAACAATTAAAGAGCTCATGCAAAAGGATGACAATGCTAAAGGAGTGCACTCACAGCTACAGGATTTGGAGAAACTGATGGAGGAAACAACCCTGTTACACGAGTCTGTGATTCCTTTACTTCCAACAGAGGAACAGGAAAAACAAAAGGAATGGTTTTCAAGTATACTCAAATACAACATTGGTTTTATCAAGGATACGAAACAATGGATTTCTGAAACTGGAAGAAACGTGACAAATAATGAGCATTTAGCCACAAATTATGAATTAAACAAACAACATGATGGCAACACGTCTCATAATTCAAAACTTGCTTGTCAAAATGTGGAAAACTCTGTGGTACAGGATGAAATTAATCCCTGTGACAGTGTGTCAAATGCAGGAAGCAAAGGTTCTAAACGGAGCTCTGCTGGTTCTAACACTTCCTCTACATCTTCAACCCGGATCAAAGCTGAGGCTGATATGGCTGCTCTTTTTGCAAGACAAAGGTTATTAAAGACGAAGCATGAATTGGAAAACCAAGAGGAGCAGCTAAGGAAAAAAAAGGAACAATTTGAACTTGAAGTGGAAATAGCTGCATCAATGGCTAAAGTAAATGTGTTAAGAGGCTCTGGAGGGTCAAAGGTCGCAAGTCAAGCATCATGGGAATCCAATGGTATGAACTCTTATTTTGAAAGAGAACAAGGGAAAGTTCCAACACTCAGTGCTGACGCAGTAGCTTTTATGCCTGCCACAAGTGGCTGTCCTGATTCACGTCAACAAAATAAGGGCACACGGTCCAAGGAGAAAATTGTTTTTCCGGATTCAGAACCTCAATACACATGGTCAAGTCACTCGGAAGGTCAGTCACAACCACAGTTTCAAGACCAAAGGAGTCAGCCAACAGCACAGGCACGAAGCGGCAATGATCAGAGTCAAATAATAACTGTTCTGGAGAAACAAAATGAAATCACTGCCCTCTTAGTGCAGCAACAGTCTCTTTCATTTTTACCTAGAAGAGACATTCAGATCTTTGATGGTGACCCATTGCAATACCACACTTTCAGAAGAGCTTTTGAGGCCAGCATAGAAGAGAAAACTGACAACCCTAAAGATTGCTTATACTTCCTAGAGCAATACACCAGGGGGCAGCCTAGGGAACTTGTCAGAAGCTGTCAGCATATGTCTTATGACAGAGGTTATGCCAAAGCTAAAGCTTTGCTCCAAGAACACTTTGGTAATGCACAGAAGATAGCCTCTGCCTATATGGAAAAGGCTCTCTCATGGACTTCAATAAAATCAGAGGATGTGAAAGCTCTGCAGGAATACAGCTTGTTTTTGAGAGGATGCTGCAATGCAATGGAGGAGGTGGAATACATGGATGAATTAAACATCCCTGCCAATATGCTGGCTATTATCAAAAAGTTGCCTTACAAACACAGAGACAGATGGCGAACTGTGGCCTGTGAATTGCAAGAAAGGCGTAGCCGTAGAGCTACATTTAATGACATTGTTAACTTCATTGAGAGACAGGTGAAGATTGCAAGTGACCCATTGTTTGGAGACATACAGGATACCTCCCCAACAGTGTTTAATAAAGATAATAGGAAACCAAAACTTCAGCTTCGTTCAAGAGCAAAGGGGAGTAGCTTTGCAACCACAGTCACAACAGTGGAGAGGAAGTTTGATGCTGGACCCAAAAACAGGCAGAAAACAATAAACAGTGCAAAATGTTGTCTGTTTTGTGGAGGGGAACACGCATTGGATCTGTGCTTTCAATTGGAAAGAAGGGTGCACAGTGAGAAAATTGCTTTCTTAAAGGAACATGGAGTGTGTTTTGGCTGTTTGTGTTTTGGGCACATGAGCAAAGACTGCAAGAAGCGTTTGATATGCAAAGTATGCAGTCTGAAGCATCCAAGTATACTTCATATTCACCAAAAGATGAAAAGCAGTGACTCAACGCAAGCCACAACAGAAACTGGGACAGAACAAGGCATGGATCTGATCCCTGTCCAGTCTAGTGCACTTACTGGGGCCGGTGTACAGGACTGTACACTATCCATTGTACCAGTTCGTGTCAAGTCTAAAAGGGGGGATCAGACACTGATTACTTACGCCTTCTTAGATCCTGGGAGCTCAGCATCGTTTTGTACCGAACGGCTAATGAACTCACTTAATGTCAGAGGAAGACGGACAGGAATTCTTCTTCGTACCATGGGTCAGGAGAAGGTTGTTGGAAGCCATATTGTTTCAGACTTGGAAGTAGCTGCATTGGACAATGATTGTTCTTGTGAACTGCCCGATATCTTCACACAGAAAAGCATGCCCGTGCATCAAGGTAACATTCCTCGTCAGGAAGATATCCAAATGTGGCCACACCTGAAAGATGTTAGGATTACAGAGGTTAATTCATGAATCG
The DNA here is from genome assembly GCA_020745685.1 of Tautogolabrus adspersus. NCBI lineage: Eukaryota > Metazoa > Chordata > Actinopteri > Labriformes > Labridae > Tautogolabrus > Tautogolabrus adspersus. Next base: position 12,649,011 of record CM036538.1, read on the forward strand.
ACCTGCTAATCGGAACAAATGTTCCAAAGGCATTGGAGCCATGGCAAGTTGTTCGGAGTGTAGATGGAGGACCATATGCAGTCAAAACTATGCTGGGCTGGACTGTGAATGGGCCTCTCAGAGGAGTCGAAACCAGTGACACTTCTCACGGACCCCAGGATGTCACAGTTAACAGGATCTCTGTTGCAAAACTGGATGATATGTGGAAGCAGCATCTAAAATTAGATTTTCCTGATTGCAGTCACGATGAGCAGGTTGGATTCTCAAGAGAGGATGAGAATTTTATGGCGTTTGTAACTGCCTCTGCTAAGTTTGTGGATGGACACTACAGTATTGGGTTACCTTTAAAGAAGAAAGATGTGAAAATGCCCAACAACAAGAGAGTGGCAGAACAACGAGCTCTGAGCCTCAAGAAGAGGTTTTCAAAGGATGCTGTGTTTCATGGTGATTACACTGCTTTTATGAATGAAATCATCTCTAAAGGATATGCAGAGGCAGTGCCAGTGGACAATCTGGAGCGCAAGGATGGACGTGTATGGTATATACCACACCATGGTGTATACCATCCAACAAAGAAAAAGATTCGGGTTGTGTTTGACTGTGCTGCAACTTTTCAAGGAACCTCTTTAAATGCACAGCTCCTGCAAGGACCAGACCTTACTAGCACATTGATAGGAGTCATGACCCGGTTCAGAAAAGAGCCTGTAGTTCTCATGGCTGACATTGAGGCCATGTTTCATCAGGTTAGGGTACATGCAGAGGATGCAGATCTGCTACGGTTTCTTTGGTGGCCAAATGGGGACCATGATCAAAACCTGGTTGAACACAGGATGGTTGTGCATCTGTTTGGGGCTACATCGTCTCCAAGCTGTGCAAGTTATGCCCTCAGAAAGTGTGCAGAGGACAACCGGGAGCAGTTCCACCCCAAAGTAATTGACACGGTCCTCCATAATTTCTATGTTGATGATTGCCTTTCATCTGTAACTTCGGAGGAGGAAGCAGTGGCACTGTATCAGGACCTACGTGCACTTTTTGCTAAAGGGGGCTTTCAACTCACCAAATGGATTAGCAACAGACGTGGGGTGCTTGCTGCTATACCTGTAGAGGACAGAGCAAAAGACGTCAAGGATCTGGACTTGGATAATGACACACTTCCAGTGGAAAGGGCACTGGGCGTACATTGGTGTGTTCAGTCAGATGTGTTCAAGTTCAAGATTATGATAAAAGACAGACCTTTCACCAGAAGAGGGATCCTCTCCACAGTCAGTTCCATCTATGATCCCCTAGGGATTCTGGCACCTGTGGTCTTGTCCGCTAAAAGGATCCTACAGGACTTGTGTAGAAAAGAGCTTGGTTGGGATGATGCTGTTCCAGCTTCTTCTGCACAAGAATGGGCAAGTTGGTTGCAGGAGCTTTCCCAGCTTGAAGATTTGAAAATGGACAGATGCCTAAAACCGGTGGATTTTGGAGAAGTAACTTGTGCACAGTTGCACCACTTTGCAGATGCAAGTGAAAGTGGTTACGGGACAGTTACTTACCTGTTATTACACAACATCCACAACACAGCACACTGTGCATTTATCATGGGAAAGGCCAGAGTAGCTCCATTAAAACCTATCACCATACCCCGTATGGAGTTGACGGCTGCTATGGTATCAAGTCAGATGGATGTAATGTGGAGAAGGGAGCTGCAGATGTCTCTGCAGGATTCAGTGTTTTGGACAGACAGCACTTCTGTACTAAAGTACATTCAGAATGAGACATCAAGGTTTCGAACCTTTGTAGCAAACAGGGTTTCAAAGATACTTAACGTGTCTAATCAGTCTCAGTGGAGATATGTTGACACCACAAGTAATCCCGCAGATTTGGCCTCAAGGGGAGTCAAGGCAGAGACATTGTTGAAGGATGACACATGGATGTTTGGACCTCGTTTCCTGATTGGACCCAAGAAGGAGTGGCCTGTAAATCCTGACAATCCTGGGAAAATTTCAGCCGATGACCCTGAGGTCAAGACAAGCTTGATGGTAAATGCTGTGCAGGCTGAGGAGGAGAATGATGCAGTATCCCGCCTGATCCATCATTTCTCTTCTTGGACCCAGCTGAAAAAAATGGTTGGTTGGATCCTTAAGTTTAAGAGCCTGTTACTATGCCTTTGTCAGAGAAGAAAACAGTTGAGGCTGACTCTGGCTCAGTCTCTTCTGAAAAGGGACCAACAGGAAGTAGAGATGGAAAAGGAGATGCAACGCTTCAGAACTCAGATTGCAAGTGGCCCTCTTTCAGCGGAGGAATTCAAGGAAGCAGAGCTTGCTATTATTCGCTTTTGTCAAGAAAAGAAGTTCCCAGATGAAATTAACAGCCTGCAAAAAGGGGAAAGTGTAAAGAGGATAAACCGGATCTACAAACTCAATCCAGTCCTTGAAGAAGGTATTCTAAGAGTTGGAGGTCGACTTCATAGAGCAGCTATGCCTGAAGAAGCCAAACATCCTGCTATATTAGCAAAAGATCTTCATATATCAAAGATCATCCTCCAACATATACACAAAGAGGTAGGACACAGTGGTCGAAACCACATGCTCTCTAGCCTTCGTCAGAAATATTGGATACCTGGTGCAAGCGTGGCAATAAAGAAAGTCTTGTCTTCATGTGTTGTATGTCGGCGACTGCATTCAGCTCCAGGACTCCAGCAGATGGCAGACTTGCCAAGTGACAGAGTTTCTCCAGATGCACCTCCTTTCACTTATGTTGGTGTCGATTATTTTGGACCCCTTGAGGTTAAGCGAGGAAGGAGTACAGTGAAAAGGTATGGTGTACTCTTTACATGCCTGACAATACGAGCTATTCATATCGAGATAGCTTCATCTTTGGACACAGATTCTTTTATTAATGCCCTCCGACGCTTTGTAGCAAGACGCGGACAAGTGTTGGAAATGAGGTCAGACAATGGAACAAACTTTGTTGGGGCTGAGCGGGAATTGAGGGAGGCAATTGAAAAATGGAATCATGCCCTAATCAATAACACCCTCCTTCAGAAAGGAATAAAGTGGACTTTCAATCCCCCTACTGGATCACATCATGGAGGAGTATGGGAGAGATTGATAAGATCTGTGAGGAAGATCTTGAATTCCAGCCTTAAGGTGCAGAATCTTGATGAGGAAGGCCTTCATACTGTTCTCTGTGAAGCAGAAGCTGTTATCAACAGCCGGCCGATCACCAGAGCATCCACTGATCCCAATGATTTGGAGGCCCTCACTCCAAACCATCTTCTGCTGCTAAAGAACAAACCCCTTTTGCCACCAGGACAGTTTCAAAAGGAGGACCTTTATGCCCGTCGCAGATGGAAACAAGTTCAGTACATGGCTGACTTGTTTTGGAAACGCTGGCTTAAAGAGTACTTGCCTCTTCTTCAGGAGCGTCAGAAATGGTTGGGAGTTGAACGCAACTTTAATCTTGGAGACATTGTGCTAATCGTTGACAACACAGCACCACGTAACTCCTGGGTTACTGGAAGGATCGTTCAAACAATGCCAGATAAAAGAGGACTTGTACGTCAAGTGAGGATCAAGACCAAGACCAGCTACCTTGACAGGCCTGTCACCAAGGTTTGCCTTCTCCTGGAAGCAGAGGAGCCATGAGTGCATGCTGACCTGTTGATCTTCATAGACATTGACATAACAAGACATTGATTAATTGACACTTACCAAGACAATGACATTTTTTGACTGAGTGATGTAAAGATCACGCTTTTTGGATTAAGGAACTTTTGAACTTCTTCCTTTTATTATTTTTATTGAAGAAGAAGAAGCAAAAAGGACATTTTTCTAAAATGAACTGTGTATATAAAGGTTTCTCATCTGTCTCCTCCATAATTGAATGTTGAATAATTATTGTGTTATAATAATTAGGGGCCGGAATGTAGGAGCCATAACTGTAAGTTTATTGTGTGTTTGGGGTAATGGTTTGTTTATTGATTTGTTTGTTGTTTATACGATCATATGGTTTCTGGTGGTGGGTGTGTTCACCGGAAATGATCGTGGTGATTGCAGGTATTATATGGGTTGCACTCACCTGTTCACCTGGTTTTGTCTTAGATGGAGAGAGGGGGTGAGCGTGGGAGCAGAAAATTTCTGTTGACCGCCATACACTGCACTGCGATCGCAAGTTTATTCTAATTGCAGCCGTAGTGTCTTGTTTGTTCGTGTTTTGGAAGAATAAATGACTAAAAGGCACATTGATTTGAAAGTCATTTATAAGGATAGCGCGTCAAAGCTTTTTCTCCCGTGTTTAGTCCCTCGCGGCACTCTTTTTTTGTGACGACCAGCAAAGGCAGAGATAGCCGCAACAGCCTTGTTAAATATATTTATTGTGTCATCCACTGCTTTAGGATTAATCCACTTTTGTTTTATCTTTGCGCTTGTCCTGTCTTACATGAATAGTAAAAGAAGGCATTTAGCCATAATCTTGTAGTACCATTTTGTAGGAGTCCTTGTAGTGAGATAACAAGTTCAATAAGCAACACATGATGGGAAAAATGGAAACATTCCTTAGTATCAAGTTTGCTTTAACAGGATGCTAAATCGATAATTTTAATCAAATAACAAACTTATGTTATTTCAATTCTAGATGAGGACAGAAAAGAGGAAGAATAATTCAGATGACCTGGGTCATTAATTGAATTGTTTGCATTTTTTAGGGGCCCACTGGCTACGGATAAGTTGGAGAGGGATAAAAAAAGACACTGCAAGGAAAAGGTCACTTTTATAATAGTGCTATGAAGATGTGGTGGCAGGGTGTCTTCTTCAGGTTTGTGTGTGTGTGTGTGTGTGTGTGTGTGTGTGTGTGTGTGTGTTTGTGTGTGTGCGTGTGTGTACATTGTAAAAAATGTAAAGTTAACAGTCATTTGCATAGGACTGTATAGGATTACATCTGAACAAACACTTCCAGTTGAGTCTTGGGCCAATACGGCATGGGACAGAGTGCAGTCGTGCTAACATAACCACACATGCTGCCCTCCACCTTACACAGATAACACACTTAAAAAAAAAGACACATGAAAGAAGCTTTTTATGGAATGCTATCTTTATCAGACAGATGATACTTTGGATCATCTGCTTGTCCTCTGGCCCCCAAATATCACAGTAAATCTGGTGACACACACAAACAGCCGAAAGGGACGCTAACTGGAACTCACCTTACTGATAGACATCTGTCTTATCTCAGCTAAATTGTCATGTGTCTCACTAAAGTGAGTTTGAAAGTGGTTCACTGTTGATTGTCAAAAAGGACAAATATCTGCTGTTGATTTTTTGTACATGTTTATATGGAGCAGCGAGTGCTCTGCTGCTGGAGGATTCTCTGCACATTTGATGGCATTTATAAAAAGTGGGAAAGACAGACACGCACGCACACACAAACCACACTGCACGCACGCACACAAACACGCACGAAAACACACAAAACACGCATCCTATCTGTGGAGGCTGAATACCCTTATGGCTACAGTCATTTCTCTAAACTCACATCAAAGAAAATCACTTATCTCCCTCTGCCTTTAGGCTTCTCTGCACTGTACAATAAACACGACAGACTAGGCTACAAACGGCACCCAGACATGGAGAGGTAGTAAAGCTTTGATTCAGTCAGAGGACACCCCGTTCTTATTGTGGGTCCATGTTATATCATTGCACTTGAAGTAAATTAAAGTAGTTTATATGTGGAATGGCACAAAACGCACATGGATGATGGCACAGCGCATCAATATTACGCATAATTGGAAAAAGCTACACAGCAGCTTCCCTTATGGTTCTCACGGAGCTATGATCCTGACATAAACTTGAGTCATTTAGTCACGGTGAAACGGATCAAAGCCCAAATGATTGTTGTTAACGTCCCTCACCGTGTGGAAGTAGCACACACTACAAACCCAACAGATGTGGTCAAGTTGCGCCAGAGAGATGCATCAAGTCAAAACCTAATGATTACAATTAAAACCAAGACACTCATCACATCATAAGGGCTAATTCATTAAAGTATTGACACACATAATTAAGTTATTGCACGCACACGAACAAAAGTTTCAACTCACCCATTCCAAGACACGGATAAATCCCAGAGGTAATTTGAGCACTTGAAATGTCCCCACAGATGCCAGCTGCGTAACACAGAGGCAACATCAAAGCATTGTAATGTCTGTATCCAATTAACTACACGTTGGATAATTTAACAGGTAAACACGCACATTTATGAGTCAAAATGGTCTAAATATTCGCTGTTCCACTCACCTGATCAGCGGTGTCCATTTCTGCAGCAGGTTACTTTCTTTCTTATTTCTTTGATTGGATGTAAACAATCTCACACCGCAAGCCAAGACAAGATAGATGTGTCCGTCGCGCCGAGCAGTCAGGGCATTCGGCTCTGATGCCGACTCCTACCGGAAAACCCCGAGTCTTCTTCGTTTTTTTTTTTTCTGTCTGTTGAGGAATAGCCCTCAATATGCCATGGAGACAGACGGGGATTGGCTTCTTCAAAGAGGAGTGACGCCTTCAATTTAGTGATTGGACAGAACTGATGTCTTATGAGATCAGTGTGGGATTTTAACTGTCTGCTTTTTTCCAGTGTCCTCATTGGGTTTACTTTAATTGGTTTTAACAAGTTGACGAAATATATTTTTTCTAATTTGATTTTTTTTTAAGTTGGTTGTAGTACTTGTCAATCGAATGGCATCTCGTTTATTTTCTTTTTTATTCTAATCATATTTATATATTGATCTTTCATTTAGTGTGTCCTGTATTTGCTTTTAAAATATGTCTGTTGTCATGGGGTGAACTTGAATGTATTTTCCCCTTCTTCTTCTCATTATAATAATTCAGAAATTCTAATAGGACAATTTTATAAACAATTTTGACAGTATGGGTGACTTCCCATTAGGTCTTTTTGTAAAGTTCACCTCACTCTCCTGATATTTGTTCCATATCTAGTAGACGTGTGAGTGATTTCAATCCCTTTCAATGTCTGATTCCCTGCAAGAAAATGAAAAAAACATGAATATTTCCTTATACTCCTTCAAACAAAAGTTTGTTTGTGAATTGACAGAGAGCCTCCTCAAATTGAGTAATGGCTCAAGAGCAGCAGTCTATGAGTTAGTTTTAGTTTCAAAATGTACCCACTGTAAACATGACTCCCTTTGTCCAGACTTGTATTATGCAATCTGTGACAGCTAGAGAACAAGCCAGGCTCCATTCAAGCGTGCTCACAAAACACACACATTCAAACACATAAACAAACACACACATACAGGTGACTCTGACTCTGTCTGATGTTGCTTGATTGTCAGAATGCTGTTTTTAGGTCTTTTGTGAGAACTGGTGCAGTTTGTCATTTAATGAGTTTGCTGAGGCAGAGAGAAGGGTGACAGAGAGAGAGAGAGAGAGAGAGAGAGAGAGAGACTAAACATGAGAGTAAATGGGGCTTGCTTGATTCTGCTTCACTGATGACAATTCCTGTAACGCCAAGTGCAAACTGCTCTGACAGCGTGGCTAATTTTACAACATCTCTCCCATCGTTCCGTCACTTTCACTCTTCACTTTCTCCCCCACACACACAAAGACACACACACAGAAACATACACACTCCCCGCCTTAAGGGCTCTGCCCATGCAGTAAGGCTTTATTGCGTCTCTGATTGGCTAACAGGAAAACAAAAGGACTTGAGCAAGAGTCCATAATATGAAGTATGATTTTGGATCTGTTTAATATAAACAGACACATGTCCTGGACTTAGTGGAATTTGACCTGGAGCATAGTTTGAGATCATGTATCATGCAGACGCTACATTGAAGAATTAAGTTTTTGAAATAATACACATCTGGCAGCTTTGTTTGAGTGTCATTTTATCTGGTGTGAGATCATCCACTAAACATTCAAACTAACAACGTGGAACTTCAGTAAGAGATGTGCGACCATTTTTCAATAAACTACTAATCCTCACTCTAAATCAACAAAGAAAGATGAATCACAATGCTGGATTAATGCTTAAAGTGAGACAGTCTAACAAGTGCCAATTAAAGGATAATGCCACATGTAAATCATTTCTTTCCCTCAATCCTCTTTAGTCAACTGCTTTTATCATCATGAGGTAAAATGTACTTTCATGTTCTTAGTTACATTCAAGTATAAGAGAGAACAAGCAATTCCCCAAATTGTCAGGCTAAAATGTGTTCACTTGAAGAACTGTTGGGATATCGGTCAAACTCCGTCTGCCTCGCAGCATTTCCCAAAAATAAAACTTGTCAAAAGGATCGGCAGATTTTACCAATATGTTTTACAGCTTTGACCTATTTATTCCCCACAGACGTGGCTGTTATAGTCCTGTCTGTAACCATTGTCAATCACTGTCAACACACTCAAGAAAAGCTACTGATGCAGGGATGCAAACACAAATCCACAAATAAACACAAAGTACCCTGAAAGGATTCAAGATGTAACCAATCTTCTCAGGACTTTTCCAGCATCATATTATTAGCTTAACAATATGGTACTACTAATGTGGGTAACCAACTTGCATTTGGCTGCATTACCAAATCCCTGTTTCCTACTGGTTCCAAGCGTTTAGTGTCTTTGAATGTGATGAAACAGCCTCTTTTTCTTGCTTGAGGGGGGAAACAGAATATAACTGGTTACAAATACTGACAGGTGTCTTAACGCATCTCAAGAAACTGGAAAGCAGACCCAGAGTTGAACCGTCCTGGGTACAGTAGCTGAAGGCCAGAGTAAGTGTATGTGTGTGTTCATATGTGCTGAGTGAGTTTGTATGTTTGAGTGTGAGTAGAAAGGAGAAACAGCACTTCATAAGCAGAAAGAAACATGGTTGGTATGTTTGTTTATGTTCAAATGCATTTTTGCAGAAGATGTTCCAGTAGTGATAGCTTTATGAACCTAACCTTAACTAGTAATGCTACTGATGGTTTAATGAATCTCACTAGTTAACTAGTAAAACAGACATTGTCATTTGTTTGTGTTTGCCTGTTTTTTTGTTAACTAGTTAGAGAAAAAGTGTCAACTAGTAACACAAGTTGGGGTATTTTTTTAACCCTATAGTTAGCTAGTGAGGCTTAAAAAGTTTACATGTTAACTTGTTAAAACTAAAATGTCAACTAGTCACATTGAGGACATTTTTTCTTTAGATATTCTGCACCTTATCAGTAATACATTTGTTAGGCTCAGGAAAATGAGTTTTGATATCAAAGTTATCTTTTAAATGCTCAAAGGGCTTTCTATATCCGCACACTTTCAATAAGTCTAAGATGACTTGTCAAAGGCTTTATTTGTCTCAGAATTTAGACTTGAGTACAGTGGAAATGGCTAGAGGACACATAACCAAGACTGACACAAGAGTCATTGAACCAAGCATAACTGTGAATTTCTTCTTCAAACCAAGAATCTGTTCTGCTGTGGACTGTACCAACCTGAGGGATCTTTGCTATTTAGAGGATAAGTTGATTGTGTGTTTGTTTAGCAGAAGGGGCATGATATCAAAACTGCTGCAGAGTCCCTATTACACAGTTCTGGCTCCAAATGACATCACCAGCATCTGTCGCCTTCTAGTAAATGGTTCAGCTCTATAACTCTATAAAACAAATAGTATTTTTAAAGTAGAAATCATTTAAGTTTAAAAAAGAAAAAAATTCTGCGAAAGAAAACATCTTGTGGTTATTTCTTCAAAAAGCCTTGTCTAACTTTTTAGTTGGCTACAATATATTAACTGAGATTATCTTTTTTGTTATAATTAAACAGCTAATCTTGTTTCCAGGAAACCAATGATGTCATGATATCCTATAGTCCTTATTTTTATACTTAAGCAGGATTTAAAACAGATTCACAGACTCCTGCACAGCATGTCATTTAAGGCTGTAAAGGTTCAGTTCTAAAGCTTAAGAGTGGAGATCGCTGTGTCAGACTATCCAGGTTGGTAGTAGCTGCATTGGAAGGACCAATGTGGAGGTGGAGAATTTCAGACTTGTTCAATTATTTGATTTATTGTGGAAAAGATAACTTTCAGTCAGGTACTGGCATGAAGTCAGGTAAGCAGGTAAAGCAGATCCAGGTTTGAGGAAAAAAACCTCAGAGGTAAAACAAGTAAAAGGCAACTATAAATTGGTAATTCATCAAAGGAAATGGTCTGCTATTTCTGGAGAATGGTTAATGATGGAAGTGGAAACAGGTAAAAGATGATCAGGCGACAGCAGGGCAGATCTGGACAGAGCTGGGAACAGTTGCTTTGATGGAGGAAAGTCTGACAGCTACCTGTGCAGAAAGTGGAAAATGACAGGAGGTACAGGAGGATAGACTGTTACTAGCGCGACGGTATAGAAACAATTGCCATTCTTCTCCTCCGCTTAAGCTTCTTTCATATTGCAAGACACCGTGGAATTACAGCGCAGAGACTAGGTCAGCCACTTATCCATCTCATCCCACAATGCAATACGTCGCAACTCCACAGCAATTACTGCTCAGCTAGAACGGCTGCCAGAGCACATCCACATCTGCTGAGGCTAATGCAGTTTCACGTTTAATGATAAAAATAAAGGTATATAGGTTGTAGAGGGAAACAAAACTGAATGCAGTCAGTGTTCCTGTATTTGTTCCTTAGAAGCCTGAATAGGTGAAGGGTTGCTTTATGTAAGAATAAAAATAGCTCTGAAAAATGTGAGGGTAAAAAAAACATTTCCATGTGAGTAAAGCATATCTAGGACAAAGCAACAAAAATCTCACGTTTTTCTTATGTGGCAGGCAAATCTGACCGTGCTGAGCTCACTCTCTGTCCAAAAAATGTCACAGTGGACTGATTTTGGATGGATTCATACATTTCACACTCGCTTGTTAATTAAACCCATCCTCATATGCCTGTACCGACACAAAGCAATGAAACATGATTAGATGCCAAAACAAAAGACGAGCTCTGGAAACGTTTCTGGGTAAAATGGCATTAGCCGTGGTCTCATTCTGCACCAGTTAGACAGCGTACATAATCGGGATTAACTTTAGCATGATGGGGAGCTGCAGAGAGGGAGAGAGAGAGAGTGTGAGAAGGGACGGCATATGGGAAAACAGAATTCAAAGTAACTCGTGCTGGTAACAGATAGCAACACTGCAGGAGTAATTAGCCTGTAATGAATGCACAATAAGTGCTTTTGTTTCTGTGTTCACTCCTTTAGCTCTATCAGGGACTAGAGGTTTTCTGTAATTTTGAGGTGTGTAAATATGAGAATATCATATCACCCATGCAGAATATTATGAGTTGTTTGTAATGATTGGTTGTTGTTTTTTTCTGCTACAGACATGCCTCTACATTTATGGTATGAGATAGTTACCAAAATTGGCCTACTTTCCTGCATGTTTAACAGATATGTGGACATGGATATTTCACCTCTTAAATATTGCCCCTCAAAATAGAAACAATGATTCCTAAATCACGGTAACTTAGCGAGATAGCCTGTGTTTCAAAAAGGGGATGGGGAGCTGGAAATATTCTGGATGGTACTTTAAAATAGAATCTACTGATGCTAATAGTTTGATTGATAATAACTAGTCATTGATCATTACGGAAATATAATCTCTATTTACAAATTCTGCAGTTTTATGCAGAATCTTAAAACAGCGCAATTCTGGATTTTGGTATCAAAAGTGTTCTGGTGTTCATAGTATGAGTAGTATCATCGACTATTTCAGTGAGCTTTGGCTGTATGCAGGATAACAGTGTGTTTGGTAATAAAACGGGTGGAAAACAATTCAACTGCAATCCCGGAACCCATGAACAGTCATCTAATGTCGAGTTAGCTTTGCTGAATGTCATTAAACAGATATCTACATGCAGGTGAAGTTTAAATTTGCTCGTAGACGTCATTTGTCAACTCTTACTCCACTCTCGCTCCCATAGTTGCTAGTCTGACTGTAAACAACGCAACTTTGGCAACGCACAGAAACAGGTTAAGGCCGACAGTTCTTTATGCGATAACCGCTGGCTACACTGGAAGCCCCAAAAGTTCGCTGTAGCTACCAGAGGCTAACATCATCAGACATTGGCTGATGGATTCTGAGATTGATGGAGAGACAATGGTGCTTGTCCTAACAGAACCATTTCCCTGACATTTTGGCATTTTCTCTTACACCAGCTATCATGGTGGATATGTACTGAGGCAGCATGTGCTTGGGAGAAGACGTGCTGTTTCTTTCTGCACCCAAGTTGTGAAGACAGAAGGGTTTTCTTCACACTTTCAGACATTGGTGTCTGCTGTAAAGTGAGAACACGCTCAAGCTCATCACGGTTTGAATCATTCTGTGATGCGGTTTGACACATGCACCGCTTTTGTGAAAAAAGGGACTTAAAACATGAAACAGAACTGTACATTGTTAAGTATGACGGGTTACATAAAATTATCTACATCTACGACACATATTTCTCAGTCTTTGAAGCATTTGGGGCCATGTTGGGCTCACTTTTCGACAGTGTCCATATCTGTAGTCCAACGCTGGTCGGAGAATAGATGTGAAGGGCAATGAAGGAGAATGAACACCATGATAACAGATTTATCCTGTGTTGCTAGGCAATTAATCCAGCAGGAAGGGAGTAACGAGGCATGTTTTTTAACGACAATGACGGCCAATTATAGTCTGTTTAAACATCCAGCAGTGATGTTGCACAATGTTTACTGGTGCACGGTGTAAAATGCATTTGTGGTGAGTGTGAATCTCACTAGTGACAAATATGTCACCAACATATTTGTGGTGTGCACAAAAACTAAATCCATGTTATAAGCACTTTTCAAACCCGAGCTACCTGCTCAGAGTGGACAGAATTGACTTAAAATAATACTATTTTTTTGGGTTGTCCAAATGTAACCATAATGACACATTAAACAGAATTTGCAACTTATATTCTTACATGAATTTACCACATTGAGGTATGACAATGAAAGTTAATATGGGTCTATGGTTTAAAGTGCTGTGCAATATTTACAAAGAGAATAGAGTTTAGCTGAGATAACTGGACTCACTCAGTTGTGTATAACACTGCTGCAGAACGTCTCTTTACGGGCTCTAGTATTTCACTGTGTGCAACACTTGAGATGGGCAGATGATAATGAAACTCCCAGCACACAGTTTCTTAACACTGTGTTGGAGCTTGTGGCAAATTATCATTATCGCCTGACTGATGACTGTTGATTATTCAAACATCATTGTTAATATCAAGCAGTATAATTTGAGTAATGAGCTGATTTAATGAATGTCAGTCTCTAAAAACATGGCACTGTGACTGAGATTTTGAAATGTCCCAAATATAAACCATTAAGTTTTTAAAAAATGAGCACATAACGCCCTCCTGACCAAACAATACAAACATTTTATTTCGGTTCAGTGTCAACAAAATATTTGAATGTAGGCTTTTTAGGCAACACATACATTTGTTCCTACAATATTGCAAACTAGCCTCAATGATTGTGCAAAACCTCAACACACATGTATTTAGATTCAATATTAATAAAATATACATAATATAATATACACAGGTTATTTGGCGCTTTATTGCTTTGTGAATAAACTATAAACATTATTAACATTTAGTGGTGCTATGTGCCAAGTCATGAAAGGCTTCTTTATGTTTTTCAAGCCATCAGATCATCTCACTGTTTCCACCTGTTAAACTGTCTGTAGCCAAAATCCATGATGACAATCGAAATACCATCTCATCTTGGGCATCAATGCCAACTAGATTTGAATCATTATTAACTACCAATAAGTGAAAGAATCGTGTATTACTGAGAAAACAAGTGGATGTTAATGTTTGAATTGGCTTGTTATGCATAGTGTTTTCTACATCTCATAGATGAGTCTTGACTAAAGACACCTCAATTTATAAACTGCTATTTGGATCTGAGTTAACATAGGTGGCATTTATTTGGAATGTAAATGTATCTGTGTATGAACATGTAAGTGCACGTGAATGTGTATTCCTGCATCCATGTAACTGCAATAACATAATGTATACAATATGCAATATTTGGTCGCCATGGGAAAAATGGAGCGGGGAGGGATTATGACAATGTGCAGTTATACACAAATATACTCACATGATTACTGATGAAATTTAGAGAATGTTTTGCTTGCTAATGATGTGATTGATGAATTTATAATGATGATTCATGACCTCTAATATGTGATATATAAATGTATATACTGCTTAAACATTGAAAATCAATAAAAAAAGATCATCTCACTGTTACCTTAGTTTGAAGCTCCACAGCCTTCATTATTTCCCACACAATAAGAAAGTGATATCATCCCCCGATCACTATGACCCCTGATATGTGATGCTATCATAGACCTCTATCAGTTACCTGTGGTGACATCATCGACTGGGGTGTGGCAAGAGAATTAATATCTTTAGCATTTCAAGAAAAGTGCAACAGCAGTTTTTACCCATCATGACTAAAGGTGGATAAGTGATTTCTTTAATGCTAAGAAGAACAAGGAAGCACTTTTATTTCATGTTTGCTCCATCTTAGGAGCTACCATGTTTGTACTTTCATGTATCTGTTTAAAAAAATCATGAGAAATGGAATAACAATCGAAATCAGCATCAAGGTGCACACCCTTGGAGAAAAAAAAGATGAAAGGTTTTACTGGTCCATGTCGTTGTCATTTTGCAAAGTTTTCATTGCCAGGCCCCACAGAGTCACACTGGAGATAAACTGGCCTTCACTGGACCTGAAGGACCCACTACTGGTCCTGCTGGAGGAAGTAAGTGCACTGCAGTGATTTTCTGTGGGAGGTAGGTACTGCCTCCCTACCATTCCTCGTCCCATCTCCACTGACATGTTCTCGTTTTCCACATACGGACCGTACACCACCTCCTGAGGCACATGGGGCTTTGCCAGCTTCGTGTGGTCTGTAGCAGGCAGAGCTGCAGTCCTCTCCTGGTGCGTGGAGGAGAGGAGGTGGTGGGGCACCAGTGAGCGAAGCTCTGGGAGCGGGGTGGGAGTAGGAGCTGGGCTGAGTTGCATGCTGGGGGATGGAGTCTCAATATGAGGTGCTGGTTGTGATGGTGAAGGAGCAGATGGGGAGGGTTTCTCTAACCCTGAATGGGGCATCACACTGGGAAAATGCTCCTCACTGGTTGCTGTTGGAGGTTTACTGTGGCTGCCAGGGCCTGGGACTGAGGCCGCTCCATCTGAGCTTCGGGGTGCGTCAGAGTTGTCTGTTCCCGAGTTGTCAGCCAGAGCACCTTTACAGTGTGAGGTGCTGTGTCTCCTCAACATGGCAGAGCGGGTGAAGCTCTTTCCACATGCGTTACAGACGTAAGGCTTCTCACCAGTGTGTGAGCGTATGTGACGCTGCAGGTCCCCCGAGCCGATAAAACACTTCCCTACATTAATTTAAAAACAGATTAAAAATGAAAACACTGTTTAGATAGCTACAGTATAAACCACATAAGACTTATATACTGATACTGAGGTATGCAAGAAAAAAAGAAGTATTGCATCCTCAATGTTTTTTTTTTAATTTGTATTTCAAATGAAGTATAACAGAAAAAAACACTACACTTTGTTGCATTTGACAGTATGCAAGCCAACACATTTTGTGTCTATTTTGACTCACAATCAAATGCAAAGCACAAATACTTCACATGGACTTAGCTGCTGAGAGAGCACATAGTGATGCACAAGGTAGTGATGGAGATTCATTAATCATCATTAGAGGTGCTGCAAAGTATGACCAAGTAGTGTGTCCAAATACTGTAATATGTATACTGTATGCAATGCACCTTCTCTTTAAGGGCAGCTGCAGTGTGTAAAAAGATAGAGTACTGTATGTGATTTGAAAGCAGAGTCTGATTGAGCTTTACAGACTGAGTTCACATTATGCTCTCAAGCATTTTCCTGCCTTCAGTTTTGCTCATTTAAGCATGCAAATATAGTGCTATATATAACATACAGTGGTATCAAGTAAGCTTGATAAGAGATTCATTCATTAAAAAGTCAAACTCCCTGTTTTAGCCCTACAGCAGGAAATGAGCAAGACATTTTATGTAAGATATTTGAAAAAGAAAACAGAAATGGACACTGACATCACAGTCAGCAGTTACACACACTTCTTGTGCTTGGTATGCCAAGCAAAAAGAGTTGATGGCTTATTGTGCTAGCCCTAGAATAGTGTTTTTCACAGCTATGGTATCTATAGTGGAATCAATGTAAATAATTCTAACACATGATAGAGGCTGCATCTTACCACAGGTGGCACAGCTGTGTGGTTTTTCCCCAGCGTGGCGGGCCTTGTGCTTCAGAAGCTTTCGATGCGTGTTGAAGGATTTTCCACACTGGTCACATGTGAATGTCTTGTCTGTGGCATGAGTCCTCTTGTGCTCCTTGAGATTGCTCAGATTGTTAAATCCTGAAGCAAAGAACGATGAGTGGAAAAAAATACACCTATTTTAGGGAAGAAATGTGTTTTCTGCTGGGTCTTAGTAGTAAAGGTCTGGCATAAGAATATGACCATTAGATAAGAATTAAACATGGAAGGATTGAAGGAGTACTTAGGACAGATGACTGGTCGGAAAAACAACATTTACCTCGACCACATATATCACACAGATGTGGCTTCTCTCCTGTGTGGACCACTTTGTGACGTTGGACATCCCCTGATGCTGTAAAGCTTGAAAACATGGACAACAATTCAATTTATAGGCAACTTTAGGGACTATTAAGGCTGTGTAACTCAGGGAGACTATTACATAACAATTCTGGAAGTGCAAAGCTGAAGCTTTTATGGGCCAGTAAGGATTCAGCAGAAAATATATGTAAGGGAAAACGCAAAAGAAGGGACCTCACCTTTTACCGCATAACTCGCAGATGTACGGTTTCTCTCCCGAATGTCGCCGCAAATGTGTCTGCAGGTTTCCAGCCTATAAAACAAAATCAGATTTATCAATACTATGTGTATCTATTTTATTCATCTGAACATTTCTAAGGTAATCTAAATGAAACATCAGATGATACCTGTGAGAAGTTTCTCCCACAAACATTACACTGAAAGGGCTTCTCCCCTGCAACAAAAAGAAGAAGAAGATTTTGCATCTAAAAGTGTATTTGCAAATTATTACAGTTATAAGCAAAATTACACAAAAGTTATAAGCAATAAATACCTGTATGTGAGCGCTTGTGAAGCTCCAGATTGCTCGGGTGTTTGAAGATCTTCCCACACACTTCACAACAATATTGCTTTTGTCCTGTCTGTTGCTGTGGCTCGGGCGCAGTCTCAATATTTTGCTCGTCTTGGTTCACAGGCAGGCTGGGAAGTTGTGCATCTGTTGCTGTCTCTGTAACCTCCTCCTGGGCTTCATTATGGTCCTCAACAGGAGCTTGTGAAGCTTCAGTCTGGAGCACAGGCTCATTTTGATGACTCTCTTTTGGGCAGGTGAGGACAGGTTCACTGACTGATTCTGCAAACATCTCCTCCAAAGCTTTCTGAGAGCGGAGGTAGTTGTATTTCTTCAGGTACACAGCCTTCTTTGGGCGCACTGGTTTGTTGAGCAGGGAGTCTACTAAGTTGGAGTTAGGGGTGGTTAAATTATCCGAGGGTGTGAGAGAGGAGACTGTGTTTTTCTCAGCTGCCACAGATGTGCAAGGAGGGCTGGGCTGTGCAGGGTTTCCTGAGCATATGGGAGTGTTGCTGACCCCTGGCTGACTCTGCTGCTCTTCCACCAGCACCAGAGGGCTTGGGCCTTGATTTGAGGCAGCCATATTAGTTTGAATTGCACTTTGTTTGAAGTACTGCTTACTGTAGAAGTTACGGAGCTTGTAACCATGGACAAGCTGTTTTTCGATTGGTGCCTGAGAGCTGCTAGCTGTGTCACAGTTTAGGCTGCTATTAGGCCCAGAGACAGGCATCTTTTTGGTGTGGTCCATATCACTACCAAAGCCAGGCCTCTGGGTTTCAGAGGGACAGTGTAGATCAACATCATGAGGAAGACCGCTCCCCAGGAGGCAGTCATGCTCAGAGCTCAGCATGCCTGGTAGAGAAAATGATGAGATTTCCACTGGAGGAGGACAAGGCTTCAGGAAAGCATTACACATGCTCTGCACATTTGGAACCTGCAAACACTGGGCGATGTCCAGGAGTGCTTGAACATTATCTTGGTTGATGTCAAGGTGGGAGGTGTACATGTAGTCCAATATTTGCCCGATGCCACCTACATCCTGGATAACCAAGTTAAACACCTCATTCTTCTGACTGGGGGAGTTTTGGAATAAAGACCTAGAGAGATCATAACAGAACTTTTCACATTGTGTCACTCTACACCTGCAAAGTGTGGATACTTAGCTAGAGGTGGCCATGTAAATATGCCATTTATTCACACAATGTATGTAAATAAATAAATGCACCTGAAATAAGAGCTGAAAGCAGCCAGGACGTTTTTGTGGGCTTTGAAGCAGACACCTTTGACCACCAGCATGCAGTCACACAGCAGCCCCTGAATCCTCTGCTCCTGGAGCTGCTGCAGGAGGTAGGAGCTGTGGCTGGACAGAGGGTCCATGGTCACTCAGCTGCTGGGTCAGTTTCCAACTTCTACATAAAAATAGCTATGGGGACAAATGACAAACAGTAACATATTTCATATAAAATAAACAATTATGGTATAGCTAGTCCTTGAAATTAAAACCAATCAAATTATATTCAAGTGAACTCTGGTTATAGTTCTCAAAAGGCAATGGTCATGTAAATGATTCAACAACCGCGCAGAATCCAGTGTGTCTGTATTACGAGACCACCCATGCAAAAATTGGATGAAAACTGCTAACAAGCTAACAACAAAGCTAAGCTACACAAACCAATACGGCAAGTGGTGTAGACCAGTGCTGCAATAAAACCCTCAGGAATTGCATTTTCAAAGACAGAAATACAGTTATTTGGTTCGACGTTTATCATAAACATAAGAGACTAAACTTACTACTCTGGAGTCATCCTTTTATTTGGATGATGGGTCACTTTTCGAGAGCAGTAACGTCATATCACTTCCTGGTTCAGCATGTATTTGCTGCACAAACGCGCATCATTAGTTTCAAATGACAGAGTACTACCGTAACCTAGAAAAAGTTGATGCAAGTTAGCTGCTTTAATACAAACACATGTATACATTTGTATACAAGAAAACACTGTACACGAACGATATCCACCCTAGTCGGAACTAATGTTGGTTGTGGTTTTACACGGAAGAGCTTTGTTGTAACTCTCGACTGTCGGTGGTCACGTGTGTTTTGAAAAGTTGATACGCATGGACGCTGCAGGAGAATCGTTTCACTTAAATGCGATTTTAAAGCAAAACAAACTCAAACAAAGGCATCCATGTATTAGAATCGATTAAGTGTGTACATCGTTAGCTTATCACCTTGGCTAACACTTAGCCCGTACACCACTGGGGCGGTTGCCATTTTCGCACCTTTTCCTTATTCCTGTTTATAGATTGATGTCGCTAGCTTGATCTTCACGCCGCTTTTGCAGATTCGGTTGATTTTGTTGTTTGTAAGTATCGTGAAGTCAGCGTCGTTAAAATGGTGTTCTTCACCTGTAACGGCTGTGGGGAATCCCTGAAAAAAGCTCAGGTTGATAAACATGTGAACATGTGCCGGGGTTGCCAGGTCCTTTCTTGCATCGATTGTGGAAAAGACTTCTGGTAATAAGTGTTTCATACTTTTCCGTTTCAGTTTAAACAAATATCGTTTAACCAACTTAGCGTTAGCTCCGGCTCCCTTGACTGCAGGGTCTCACATGGTATTTCTCCACGCTGGTTTAACAGGGGTGACGACTACAAGAACCACATTAAATGCATCAGTGAGGATCAGAAGTATGGAGGCAAAGGCTTCGAGGCTAAGGCAAACAAAGGAGACGTGAAACAGCAGCAGTGGATCCAGGTAAATGTAGAAACATTGTTCACTTTCTGTCTCTGCACATTTTGGCTGTCTAACTTGGTGGTTCTTTTCCTGTAGAGAGTACATGAAGCCATGAACAAGCCTGGTGTCAGTGCAAAGCTGAAGGATGTGCTCAGACAAGTCAGTGCATATGATAACGTCCCGAGGAAGAAGGCAAAGTTTCAGGTTTGTTTTACTCCAATCTGTACCACCAATGTTATGTTTTATTCATCACAATGTGTGACGAACAGGTCGGTGTCTTGGGCAAGTCTATGAACCCCATGTTGCTCCTGTAGGCATAGCTATCCCGCGTGAATGTAATATGTAGTGTAAAAGTTTAGATTTAGATTAGAAATGCAGCTGGTTTATCATTTCCATTTATGAACAGTTATATCTTCACAGTGATGTAGTGCTGGACTTGCCTGCATAAACTAATCAACTTTCTTGTGTTTCCTCAGAACTGGATGAGAAACAGCCTTAAAATAGCCAGCACAAGTCTGCATGAAGAAGTCTGGAACATCCTTTCTGAAGCTGACAAAGTAAATAACACTACTTTAAGATTCTTTCTTTGACGTTTGTTTGACTGTGTACGTATATATCACAGAATGGTTATATATAGAGTAGGAACAACAGGAAAAATGAGTTTTACTTAGCTTGATTATAAAACAATCAGAAATTATTTACAGGCTTCCTTTGGCTAAGGAGTGCATATTCAATGTTCTACAAAGATTTACTTTATCTTACTTAATCAGCATCGTATCTAAGCAATCTGCCATTGGAACAAATTTGCCTTTTGAACATTTAAATGCTGTTTTGTTTTTTGGCATTATGAATGTTTATAGAGTAAGAGGTGGCTGGTATGGACTTCTGATTTGATGTATTGGGATGATGGGAAAACATGGCAGCTGTATTCTTTCTTTATTTTCTTCTGCAGTCTAGTTTAATATTCTTCATTTTAACATATTAGTTCAGGGGGAATTAAAATGAGTTCCATATATCTTCAGTTTCCCAACTCACTCTAACTAACCATCCATAATCTGACAGCCTCCAGCGGCCCCACAGGAGACAAAAGAAGCTAAACCATCAGTGGCTGAAGTCAAAGCGGATACTAATGAAAATGAAAAGCAGAATGGAAATACTGACGTTAAAAAGAAACTTAATAAACGTGAGCGCAAAGAGGCCCGTCAGCAGAAGAATGGGAAAGCTGTAAAAGCTGCTGAAAAGCCCGATGCACAGGAGCCAGAACAAGAGCAGGCTGGAAAAAAGAAGAAGAAGGACAGGAAGAGGAAGCACAGCTCTGAGACAGAAGAAGAGCAGAACGGGCATGATGCTGTTAGTGAGACATCCTGCAAGAAATCAAAGAAAAGTAAGTGATCTCCTACAGGTCTACTCACAAAGTGTCTCATTCACTAACAGTACGTACGCACAAATCTGTTCTTAAACCATTTAATGAATGTTTGCCGCACAAATCTGAGATTCATCAATATGTTCTTGAATTTGATCTTACTCTGCGAACAAAGTTATAACCTCCACAAAACATGCGTATGCACAAATGATGAAGTACCAGCTTTCTCAGAAAATGTAAACACACACCCTTTTAACTAAATGCACAACATGTTAAAATTACGCTCAGTAAAACACGTGTGTATATAATATGTATATATAGTTTGAAGTTTGGAAGATTTTATTTTATTATTGTCATACATACATTTATATGCCCAGCCCACGTTTGATAGAAAACCATTAATCAAAACTGTGAATTTTCTAATGCATTGAGTAAATGTATTAGATAACCATGAAATTGAGGCCTTAATCCTTATTAACCTTACAATCTTTCATCTTAAAGTAAAGAGTTTACAATCAAGAATATGGCAATGTACACCTTGAAATGTAACAGTTTTGACTTTCACTTAATTGTCGACCACTCCCACCAATAGTGCCATGAAATATGGCATCTGTTACCAAAACCAGCTGATTAATTGGAGCGTATTTGAGGGCATGCGGGGAACATACATGATTGTGATTTACGTCCAAGAAAGTGTAAAGATCTAGCCTTGCTGAAAGACATTACAGCCCATGCCTTCAGAAGAGAGCGCATCAGACCGTTATAACATGTTTAAAGAGTGTGACGAATGACTTATCAGCTGATTCCGACTGCAAATGCATGTACAGAATGGCTGCAACTGTGTAATCCCCAAGAACGGCATCTAAGCCACCAGACACCTTTTTGCCTTTTGGGGCCATCTATTGCAACTTCTACTTGTCTTCACCTAACCGCTCTCGTCCTGTAACACCAATCGGATGACCTTATATTGAGAGATGGGGGCGTGATAGTATGCTGATTGCAGGTTGCGGGTACGCGCCTGTCAATTTAGAATGATTCTGATTCACTAACATACGCAAGGTGGTGAGAACAAAATTGGCTGGTGTAGACGTTAAATAATTGTTTTTAAATATGTTCAAAATTGCATTCTTGTTCCTTACCTTTTTTTTTTTTACTAAATGTACACTTCTCAGGTTCAGGTTACTTTATTTGTTCCCGTAGGTAGATTTCCATCATGACACACAGATTACAAAACAGATGTAACAAGGAACAACACATTCTGGTGTTTACTTTAATATCTAACTGTTTTATTTTCTTTCAGTCCACCCAGAAGAAGAAGATGATGATGATGACTCCAAGGAGACTGATGATCAAAGGGTTCCCAAAGGTAAGATGGTTTAACCAGACGACTTTTCCACAAAATAAAATGTAAAACCATTAGACCACCAGGGGTCAATGTTGCTTCATATGCTAAGAGGAACGAAAGGATCACCAGTTGATACCTGCCACACAAACAAACTATCAGCTGATGTAGGTTTCTTCATAATTCACAGGCAAGTTTAACTGGAAGGGAAACATCAAGGCAGTGCTCAGAGAATCACCTGACCAGGAACTGGCAGTCAAGAAACTCAGGAAAAAGGTAAGTCAATGCATGTTGTAGTTAATCTTTGTAAATCTATGTGATCTTAACGACTTTGTAAAGCAACCAGTCTGACTTCTAGAACCTGCGTGTTTTTTCTTTTAAATGAAATTTAAATATTAAAGTTGTCTTTACCCTTTTTCTTTCTCTGCTACAGGTTTTGGCAGCCTACTACTCTTTTACTGGAGAACAAAATTTTAAAAAGGAAGAAGAGGTGCTAGCACTTTTCAACAAGAAGATCAACAAAAATCCAAAATTTAGAGTTCTGAAAGACAGAGTGAAGCTCATGAACTAGTTTGTATTCTCACACATCCGGCATGAAATGTATGTTGTTCATAGACTTTTAAAATTGAAAAGCCTTTGTTTTCCTCCATCCTCCCCTGGGTGTTCTTATGCAGATGATTTAATCTTAAAGATTAAAACTTTTTATTACTGAATTATGAGTCCTGTTTTGTCCAGTAGGTTTATAGATTAACCCGAGGGACACTACCTAAAAACATGTCAGTGTTGTTTAATGTATAAGATGACACATTGTGATAGATGGCTGCTCTCCACATTCCAAGCCCACAGTACGGCTGGGAAATGGCACCTTATCTGTGGGATTGGATGTTCGAGGGGGGGAAGGGAAACAGGAGAGGTGCACCTGAGGTGAATTTGACTCTCACACGGGACAACGCTAATGCACATTCCTCGGCACCCTGAACGGGGTTCACTTGGCCAGGTACACAGAAGCTCCATAGAAGCAAGATGCTTGGTGTCAGCCTCAGGTGAAGTTTTAATGCTGTCTGATTTTCCACCGCTAGAATGAGCAGCCTTTACCCTGAACACACACACACACACACACACACACACACACTGCAACAGGAGGAAGTCTTCCCAGCTTTATGAAGCTCTGCTAATCCCAGCAGGTTTAACACAGATGCTCATTCATCGCACTGCTTACCTGTAATTGTATATTGCATACTTAGGGTATTAGTCAAGCTGTTACTCAAGTTTGGCAGTATTAAACCTGTGTTTTCTAGTCCTCAGTGGGACTCAGTGTCGCTTAAAGCTACTGTTTAATCCAGACCCCACAGGGTACTCAGAAACCTGAAACAAGGCCCATCTCTACTGTTGTAAAACAGATCTTGCTGGAGAGATCGATATTTGATTTCTGCAATTAGATATTGCAGGATTAATTATGTGGCCATATGTTAGTCCTGGTGTGTTTCATCCCTGAAATGTTGTGGTTTTCATTCAGTTATCTGTACATTTATATTGCATCGTAACTTACATTATTCAACCCTCTTGCCGACAAATAGTTTTACTTTTATGACAACACTTCACATTCAAGAGTTTGCAGAATGTCAACTACTAGTTTTAGATTTTCCTCGTAAACTGGCAACTTTATGTTGGCTGAAGAATGGGTAGTTTTGACTGTTTACTACAGAACAAAATCGTTTTCATTTTAGACTGACAAAGATATGTGCACCGTCAGATTCTTGCCAGCACTATGTAAAGGTCAGTCAAGATCAACTTCGGAAAACAACTGGATATTATGCATTCAAGGATTTTTGGAGAGTCGGTGCAAATGTCAGACTTTTATTCTTGAAATATCTTCAGTATTGCTTTTGTTGACTATTGTAACATCAGCTCAGTGATGCACTTTCTGTCAGGGTGGTCTCTGTAGAAGATGTCAACAACTACACATGAAGTCTAATCTAGATAGAGGAAAACCTTCTTCACTCAAAATTGATATTTATGACCGTGGCTGTTAATTGTTTTAACAAATAAGAAAATTACTTTTTATGAAGTTTAAAAATATAAATTTAAATACAAATTTCATCACTAACCAAGACTTAAAATGGGTAAATGATTCTCACAAATGTCTAGTATCTAAAGTTTTTCTAAACTTCTTCTTTTCTGATGCTACTTCCTGACATTTGTAAGAACTGAACTATTTCAAGTTATTTTCAATATCACACTGTAAATATATACAGAAAAAAAACTACGTCTGTCGCTTCAAAATACGTCATAAAAACGCGACACGTGTATCTCTAGTCCGGAAGTGCCTTTTTTTTAATCATTAGTTAGTCAGCTTGTGTAAATTAAAGGTTGTATCGACATTATGCTGAACGACAGTGAGCTTGCTACGTTGCGGAATAGATTTAAAAAAGATGCCGAGTTTCTCATGCAAACAACGACAGCGGGCGACGAAGATGAAAAGAGTAAGCTGACGGCTAACGTGATTAGCACAGTTTAACCAGTTTTCTGACAGGGCTAACCCAAAGGACAGAAAGCCGTTATTAACTATTTAAACACTGCTTTTGTGTTTTCTCAAACTAGTTTTCTAATGTATCCACAATCTGGCCTCGAAACCTTTGTCCTGATGTGTTCAAAGACTTTCAAAGACAGTATCAGAGTAACTAGAAGTGTGGTCAATGGAAACTGGAGCAGACAACATTGTATACCTACATTTGGACATGCCTCTTTCTTCATTCAGGGCTGTAAACTCTGCAACACATTTACCCACTAAAATAAGATTAATCACAGATTTTTAATCTTTCAGAACAAATGTCAAGTGCTGGCTAAAAGCGAACAAAAGCTGTACTCATTTTTATACTTGTTTATTTGAAATGTCTAATTTATATTTGCTTACAGATTTGTTGAATTGGTATAGGCCTAGTTTATGTATTGTATTGTATCCTC
Organism: Tautogolabrus adspersus; assembly: GCA_020745685.1. NCBI lineage: Eukaryota > Metazoa > Chordata > Actinopteri > Labriformes > Labridae > Tautogolabrus > Tautogolabrus adspersus. Next base: position 12,674,619 of record CM036538.1, read on the forward strand.
ATATGTTACTGAATGTTGTTAAATGTTTACACTGATAGCACTAGCAGTAAACTATCTGTGCCGCACATCAGCTTATTGTTTTGTGCTGAAACTATATGCATCATCCCTCTCAAATTAAAACTAATTCAATTTAGTTTACTGACTTAAATATTTAGCTTCCCATTTGGAACTGACATCCATACTGGAGCTTTCCAATTGCTTGTGACATATTAGAGTCAAACATTGGGTTACTAAGCAAACAGTATTGTCAGACAAGTCACTAACTTTTAGTTATGTTTAAAGGCCTACTATGCGACTTTCAGACCAAAACAAACTTTCTCTTCAGACACACACCCTCTATCCCTTCAGCCCCCTTCTCCTGTCTCCACACTTCCCCCGCCCCTCCCGTCCTGTTTCTCTAGCAGAGTTCTGTAAGGCATAGACGGCAGAAGATGAGTGCTAAAAAAATGTAGGGAAATAAGATTGAAGTTACACGTAATGATATGCATCTCAAAGTGAATTTAATTGTTATACATTTGTCTTTTAGGCCATAGAAAGTCTATTCTTTGGATTTTAAAGTCTTTTAGTTCTTCGGTTGTACTCTTGTGATGTCACGCCGTTATAGTGCCTCTAGAAACAGCTTCCCAAAGTGGGCGGGGCTGTCTCTCTTCTCTCACCTGGTGGCAGGGCTAACGGTTGGAGATAGAGGAGTTCACTCGGGAAATGAAAATGCATAACGAAACATGTTTGAGCCTTTAAGTGAAACATAAACAAGTTTGAAGAAGCACCGTCCTGTCCATGTTAACATAGAGCTGAGAACAACATATCCAGAGGAAGTTTGACTTAACTCACTTAAGGAAGTGATTACTCCACAATATATTTACATAGGGTATATTTGAGTTTTGCTTTAGTAATCTTCAGAATGTCTCATATTAAGCTTTACCGGCCAGTTTATAGTTTACTACAATTCCAGATAGTCTTTAAAAAACTGGGTGTTTTCTTTTAAAACTGGTTTAATAGCTTGAAGATGCATTCTATTTAAGGGATGTAGGCAGCTCGCACAGTGGACAATTGTACAACTTTGAGGCCTTCACTGGCAGATAACCAGCAATTATTGATTGTTTTGACTGTGAGCAAACGCTGTGTCAGCTCAGCAACATAATACGGGGAAACTCTACTCCTACTGTGTCCCCAACCAAAGAGTCATCTCTTTGCTAGTGTAAACTGAGAAAAAGTCCAACGGTCAACACTTTTTTTGGTATTAGCGCTTGCGTTTCATTTCAGTTTACATACCATCTTACAGGAGGTCTCGGTGTATTATATCTTGTATCCAAAATGGACCACTTGGCACCACTTTGACTACAGATGTAGGCCAAATACTTGTTTGGGGGCATGGAGTTCATTGTGAACTCTTCATAGAGTAGACCAGCATCCTGAAGCACTTCAGCAGCCAACAACAGGCTCTGATACATTTAATCATCCTTTAATATAGAGATTAATAGCTCTCTATGAAGTAAGATAACCTCAAAGTAAACTATCACTTTCACCCAAAAGCTGCTGTAACCTGGAAGGAAGGGATTTGGAACGTTTTTTCCTTCAGGTAACCATGCAGGGTGTCAGTATTTACCGGTGGCGCTACTTAAGATGTCTCAATATAAAGTTGATGATAAAATACTTTCGGAGTGTTGTCACACTTCAGGGGTGAATGTAAATTGCAGATTAATACATGTCATATGTTATGAATGATTTCTTAATGATCCATAATGGTGGTTGTGGCTCAGTGGTGAAGTCGGTTGTCTCACAAACAGAAGGTTTAGTTGTTCGATCCCCAGCTCCTGAAGCCACATGTCACATGTGTGCCTGGGCAAGACACTTAACCCTAAGTAGCTCCGGCTGCTTTGTCGGTGGCGTGTACATGTATGAGTGGTGTTTTATTGGCTAATACTGATGGCCACTTAACATAGCAGCCTCTGCCATCAGTCTCATCAGGCTCTTGTGATATCACGCAGACACATTGACTATTGCAACTCTTTACTGGCAGGTCTTCCTACATGCACTAATAAACCCCTGCAGATGATACAAAATGCAGCAGCACGACTGGTATAAAAGAGCACATGTCACTCCGCCGTTCATCTCCCTCCGCTGGCTCCCAGTTACTGCTCGTATCAAATTCAAAACTCTGCTGCTCGCTTACAAAACAACGACAAAAACAGCTCGTCCTTACCTAAACTCTATACTCCAGGTCTACACTCCCTCCCACCCACTACGCTCTGCCAGTGAAAGGCGTCTGATCCAACCTTCACAACAGGGTCCTAAGACGCTAACTAGACTTTTCTCCTCCGTTGCCCCCTGTTGGTGGAACGAACTTCCAAACTCCATTCTATCTGCAGAGTCCCTTTGCACTTTTAAGAAAAAGCTAAAGCCCCAGCTCTTTCAAGAATACCTACGACCTTAATGAGAACGATGACGATGGTCTCGATAGATGATGATGATGATGGTAATGATGATGGTTTTGTTTAATAACGACGACTTTTAAGATGGTTTCTATACTGGTTAGAGCTCTTAAGAACTGCCGTCAATGTTGTGCTTTGGTTAAGATAGCTGTAATTTGGTGAAAACTAGAGCCATAGTAACCATGTACTAATTAAATCATTTCCATCATTTATCATTCACAACACAAACATCTTCATTCATCATGTTAGGAAAAGAACCTCAAAGATAAAGCTGATGGTTTGCACTTACTGACATTGTTTCCTTTTTTTCCAGATCCTTGCTTGTGTTGTACTTACTCTCTGATGTACGTCGCTTTGGATAACAGCGTCTGCTAAGTGAATTGTAGAATCAGTTAGTGAATGTGTAGGTGTGACCTGCAGTGTAATAAGCACTTTGAGTAGTCAGAAGAATAGAAAAGTGCTATACAAGCTGAAGGTCAATTACCATTGACTTGGATATCTCTCAACGTCCTTGTTGAATGAAGCCTGATCTAAGAGTAAACACATTTTTGAAACTGATCTTTAATCACTCTATTTTTTTTCTTTTACCTTCAGGTCAGGAGGAAAAGGATGCTAAACCTCTCCCTCGCATTAACAGACACTCCGTTTTCTGGATAGTTGCATCTGTAGGTGTGACCTACTACGTGGACTTTCTTCATAACATCATGGAAAACGATGACATCAAAAGGTGATGAGGTTAAGAGGGAGACAGCCAACTTTTCATCATGACCTTGTTTATTCATTCTCTCTCTAAAAACCCAGAAGTTAAAAAAGCCAACCAGGGAGCAGGTTTGTCATGTGCATCGAAAAGTGGTGTGATAAAAATGGACTTGAAGTGATCAGTTTGGTTAAGATAGCTGTAATTTGGTGAAACTAGAGCCATAGTAACCATGCACTAATTAAATCATTTCCATCATTTATTATTCACAACACAAACATCTTCATTCATCATGTTAGGAAAAGAACCTCAAAGATAATCACTTCTGCGAAACGATTCACCACTCACAACCTCCAGCTAAACTGTATGTTGAAAACACGAAATGTTGTTACTTTCTCCTTAAAAAACAACACCTGTCCCTTTCATCAACCATCTCCACTCATGACTTTTACCGTCTGCACAGCCAGGAGAGGAAGAGGAGGCAAGCTACGGAGTGTTTTTAAAGAGTTTTGGTTCCTGTTTCATCACTAAATTCACTTCTGGAAGTTTTTGAGGCAAGCACGTGTTGGAGATTATTGATATTTGAGTGTACATCTTTACAAAAAGTAACGTTGAATTTTAAAGGTCTTCCATTATTTTCTGATATGAAAAGCTACACAAGCAGTATGCCGACCAGTCACGCCTTCTGTCCCACATTGACCCAGAACAGGGAGCTTCTCAATGGAACACCTTTTCAATTTGATGTAAACGTTCTCAAAGCTGTAAATATAAATCATCTCAAACAACAATTTCTCAACTTAAAGACGTCCAGAAGTGAATTAAGTGATGAAAAATCTTTAAAGCCCTCCCCTCAAGGAGAGTCGAGGGCTTTGATGAATCAGCCAGTTCTTTTTTTAAGGTGAAAGTAACATCAACTGTGTGCGTTAAACTATAAATGTCAAAGTAACAAAAACAGTATGTTGTTAACAATTCACTTCAGCTGTGTCTTGTGAATAATAAATGGTTTGACAGTAGTGACTATCTCATCACTTGATAATTTATCACATTATTTTTCACACACATTGTCACTGCTTAGTTCCGTAATTCACATTTTGATTGCTTAACATTTCAAATAACATTCACTTCCATCCCCTCAGTTTTTATCATCAATAGGAGAAGGGTCGCCATGAAAAACATCAAACTTATAAAGTTGTGCCACCAGCGTCTAGTTCCACCTTGAAGTTCTAATCTGCCTTCATGTATTAAATCTAGATTTCTTTCTCTCACCCCGTGTTTTCCCAGTTGGTGGTTCAATGTAGGTCTGGTACTTCTTGGGGTCTGCCTGTCTCTGGCCATGTTTTGCATTGTGTACCTGGAGTGGTTCAAAGGCATCCAGCACTATGACCAAGAGTACCCCGCCATTCCTCCCATCACCACTGCAGCCTTTATTGCAGCATCGTGCAGGTAAAACAGAAACACGTCCTTCAAGTGTAACATTTAGCATCACTGATGTACTTCACCTCTCCTATATAAATGCCCATGAATGAACTACTTGAATTGTTGGGGCGCATGAAGAAAGATGGGCTGACATGAGCTCATTAAACATATGATGATCAATTAGAAACAACAAATTGTAATACAGAAACCTCAATGGTGCAAGTTATGTTGATGGTCTAACAGCCTATCACACAGCTGAGATAAAAATGACAACAGCCAGTATTTTTTTTCTTTTTTCTTGCATTTCAAAGTACATGTCTATATCCTGCTGTCCAGTGTAGGAGCTACCTGTTTCTTTATCTCCTTTGGAAAAGTAAGAAGTGAGCAGAATGAAGGGGGACAGACGTGTTGTTGGATTTAAATTTGGACCATCAGCTCAAGCTGAATAAATTGTTGACTAAAAGAGATAATATAACATCTGTTATGTTAAAGTGGTCTGGATATCTCCAAAGTGAGGGAGTGCAGAATAAGAAATAAGCCATGGGTTAGTGCCAACTAAAATAAAGACTGCAATGGATTTATTTATCACCTTAAAAGGTATTATCACAGGGACTCAATTGATCCTATCTCACTTGTAAGAAGTGTGTCCCGAGTGCCGAGTTAACCAAAACATGAAAATCCAGGCAGAGGACAGGGTCTCTGCAGTAACAGTCACCACCACAAGAGTGATCTTTAACTTGCTTTGGGACCTTTAACTTCACATATGATAAGTAATATATTTTTTAAAATCTGTAAATAGTTGTCTGTATTTGACTTGGGGCTGACTAAGCAATAATCAGGACAGTTAGAAGATTATGTGATTAAAGGCCAGCAAATATATTTTTTAATTTCTCAATTCCCTGATCTGATAAAATGATTGAATCTGTGACTTAAATCTGTGATTGATTCAACAGAACATAATGCCTTCTCAATTAAATGTACTGTAACAGATGTGTATGTGACACAAAAACACTATTTGTTATTTCTGCCGTTAAAAAATATGTTTGACCAGTGAATTCTTTCATTCAAAAAGTCAAAAAGTTAATTTGGGACCCTGCATGTGATGAGTGTCAGCAGCTGTAGAGCAGAGGCGGTTGGTTGTAACAAGCAGGCGTTACTATGGCAGCTGTGAAGCCAAACTATACTAACAAACTGGTTTGTAGCCCCGCTCACCCAAACGAGTGTAAGAGCCAAAGAGATTACGAGGTGCATTAGTGCTTTCATGAAAAAATTAAAGGAATCTTTTTTAGTTATAATTTTTCTTCAGTCTCATTTTGTAAAATAAATCGTGAAAGAATCGTATCGTGAATCGTATCGTATCGGGAGGTGAGTGAATCGTTACATCCCTAGTGACTTCCCTAAGGTCACCTTTACATGTTTACTGTTAGAAACAGTTTGAGAATAGTACACATCCTGCACTACATCCTGCAGGTGGTTGATCCCTTTAACGGTCTTTACTTTATTAATACCAAGGGGAAATTAGTTTGAGATGTCAGAGTGAGAGGGCACAGAGGGTTTCGTGTCAGTCCCACTTTCCATACTCTGCTCCGTACCGAGACTGGAACCGGCGACAACAGACCGAGCTACTATCGCCCCTACAACTACTATAAATGTGAGGAAGACTTTTAGACTATCTTAAAATCACAATGATGGCAGATGATAAGTTCAAAATACAACCTGGTAAATAAAAACACACTTTAAACAGAAAGAATAAAAGGACTAAGTGTTCGAATGTGAATTGAATTTCACTCTTGGTTCTTGCATTCATCCATGATGTCTGGTTAATGCTTTGTCTATGATGTCTCAAGTCTCAGCAGCTACATTCATTGATTGGCCACTCGACTTTCTTTGTCTTGTGATTGGCTAATCGACCTTGTTTATATGATGAATTATCTTAACCTGTTTAGACCTGATGAGACGCAGAGATGCTTCTACCTTTAAGACCTGATGAGACGTCTACGTCGCATAAGGCAATGAACATGAGTGCAAAGGAAATTCTAATTTAAGGTTAAAGCCAATAGGTTTTAGCTTTCAAATGTTTTGTTTTTAAGATCTCTATCTGATACAGACACAAAGATTTTAGTAAACTTTGAAAAAATGTGCAGTTTTTCTGAAAACCCTCAGGTTTTGGGAGGTTGATTTCAAATGTTACTTAGGTTTTAGAGGGCGTTTTTTTAGGTGTCCTTGGGTCTACATGGGTTAACCATGAAACTGGGTAACTGGGCCAATGATTAGTGAAAAACGGGAAGTAGTCCAATGTAAGACCAGATCTGTTTGATGCAGCCTTCAGAAGTTCTTGTGGCGAACGCTTGGTTCTCACTTCTTATCTGCATTTTGTCCTCAGCATTTCTGGAGTAAATCATCTATATCTAAAAATACACTTGCATTGAACAGCGTCCCATATTATTCTTTAATGGACGGGTACTAATTCAAATAACACATATATCATTAAGTTGATGTTCTTTCCTTTCAGCTTGAACATGGCACTGTGGCCAGTTTGGTCCTTCTTCACTCCACTCATCCTCTTCACACAGTTCATGGGTGTGGTAATGTTCATCTCTTTGCTTGGATGAATTGGACAGGTGAGGATAATACTCTGTCATTTTAATTGACCTTATGTACATGTTGGCCATTTTTCTCTGACATCACACACTCAGAGTGAGACTGGTAACGCTGTTATCATTTTGAACTGCTGACTTTGCTAATTGTATTACACACAGGGAGTCCAACAACAATGCCTCACTTCCTGATTGATCATCCACTGATCAGGGAAAGGAGATCAATCAGGAAGTAAAAAAGAACAGATTTGAAGGTTAAACAACATCTTTGATAACCCATCAGCTAATGTTAGCATTCAGCCACTTTGAGCTAAAATGACTATTTGATTGTGTTACCTGATAACATAGGAAAGGGCATAACTTTCAACCTAAAGGTAATGTAAGCAGGAGCAAAGAGGTGATTAAATTATAATGATACCAGTCCATATCCCTCTTTCTCTATCCACTCCCGTACTCAAGCACGATTGCCCCCCCCCGCTGCACCATTCCCCCACTGGCCAGCACGGCCTGCGGTCACACTGCATCAGGACTAACCGTGCCTGAGCACGATTACCTCTTGGACATAAAGTCGCAATACAGCACATGCTTTATGTTATTATGAAGCGTGCTCAGTTTACAAACAGGCGGACTCTGGATTTTTTTTTAAAAAGGGACGCGCAGTCGAGTCTGTGTCTGCACATCAGAGAACAACACAGAGAGCATGACAGCTACTTTACTGACTTTGCGGCTTTATTTTGAGTCACTTTAATCAGCTACAGCCGTAAATTAATTAAAAACATAAAAGAGACGCGTGGTCGAGTTATTCATTGAATGAATAACAATGTGTTTAATTGGCAGCACCGGCCTTGAATAAATGAAGAAGGGAGACAAACATATTTAAAGTTAGCTATGATCGTCTTTTGCAGTCTAAGATTTATTTAATGTTGGGTTTTTTTGGCTTACATACGTAAAATGTTTTTTGTGGCAATGTTAGATTTGTAAAGAAAAGGTCTTTATGTGGGACATGATTTAAATATAAATTAGAAATGATAAAAATGTAGTCATGCAGAGACTGTAGGGTGTAAACAAAGTAAACTATCCATGATAGAGTCGTCATGGAAACTCAATCCTGCATATAAAGGGCCAAAATAAGAATAAACCACTATACCTTTAATTTGTTATCGTCAGTGATTCAATGCAGTACATATAAGTGAATCTTAACACCAGATAACTCTTTATACTAGTGTAGACAAATGGATGCCCCTCACTGTTTTCTGTGTTTCTGCTGAGGTTTATCTGGACTTCCTGATCTGATCCCCTCTAGCTGACGTCATGATTTTGTCAATAATGTTGTCTCAAATTTGATTTGAAACTATCTAATCTTCCTCCTGGTTCATTTTCTTTGTCTCCTCTCTGTCTCTCACACCTTCCAGAGATTGTGTGCGTGTCGCAGACCTACACTTGCAGCAGACTGATGAGAGAAGTCTGCTGAAACAACACAACACTTTTGTCTCAGGCAGTCAGCATTGTTGGATCAACAGTGTTGATGTTTTTATGACGCTGACCACCTCACTTTATGACTTGTCATCATTGTGTTTTCTTTAAGAAGCAAAAGACAACAGTGTCAAGAAACATGACACTCTGTATTGGGGGTCTGCAAAGAGAACTTGCGAGTTTTGAGTGTAACAAGTTAATGTTTTGATGGGTGTCCCATTTTGTCCTACAAGGACAAGAGTTAAAACAGCATTTCCTTTCTAAAAGGTGTTACTAACACCATAAACATTGGCTTTGTTCTATTTAAATGTTTCAATAGACCTTGAAGGTGTGACAGTGAGCACACAGAATACCTGGGATCTGAAACTACAGCAGCTTAATGCACTCAGCTGTAGTTCATTTACATTTACATCTTTATGGTTCCTACGGCAAAATGTTAAAAACAACCTCTGGTACAAAAAAGAGTGTATACCAACTCTTTCTTCATTTATAACCATGTTAATAAAACAAACATTTTAAATTATTTTTTTAACAAGAGGTTTGTTGTGAAGAATAAATCAACTTCTACTCATTTCTGTTCATGTTTTTTTCTATAACAAACTTTTGTCAACTTGTTTTTTTTCACTGAATTGATGCTCTATGTTGATGAATCACAACCTTAAACCAAATCCATAACATATAAATAGTACCATAATGTTAGATCTGAACATGCTGCTGGGAAACCTCCTTAATGCTGAGACTTTGCACTTATTAACTCATTTGTGACCAAGATGAAACCTTTGTTGTTGTTGTTCTTTTTTAAAACCTGAATTAAATGTAGTGCATTAAACAAGTAGCCCTGTAATACATTTTATTTTGTGAATCAAACAGTGCTCAATTCTTGACACCAAAAAAAACCAAGCACATACCATAAGTAACGTTTTAAAATAACGGGATCCAAACAAACTGACTTTGCAAAAAGCAATACTACCTAAAAATGACAAAAGTGGAAAACTTCTTTTCTTAAAATTCAACTTGTGTTCCACTTGTTTATTTTGCAGTGCAACAGTTGACTGAAATATGTGTTAAATAACTTCTGCAAATAAACCTAGACAATTATGGCAACATTTTATGTTCAATATTTTATTACCTAATGCCTTTTTGACCCAACTCTCTGGCTGTAATGGCTTGTTTATCTCGAACACACACACATATAAATGTTTAATAAGTCCCTAAAGAAAAAGGTATAGTCAAATTATCATTTAAAAAAGTGAACCTACTGTTTGACTTATTTCATGTACATCGTTTAGGTCTTTAAACATAACTTTGACAAAACAGACCAAACTTTCTTCTTTTTCTTTTTCCTTTTTTACAGCGAATCACACAGGTATGGATTTGCCCTTAAACTCCACCCGAACTCAGACTCTTATGATGTTTTTCTTTCAGTCTGAGATTGAATCAAAATGTCCAGATCAATCGCCCCTTAGTTTCCTGATAATCAATAGATCTGACTCTTTGTCTTCATCCGATTGATTCACGTTGATGGGAACATCGATACTCAGCGGATGGTTTTATTTACATGTGTTGTTTTGATCATGTGTCCTGTCCTCGTGACGCCGTTTCTCCGAATCACTGCTTGCGTGAAAGCGTCAGGGAACGACCAGTAATCATGCACGTTCTACTAATGAGTCAACTCGCGCACGACTCTTATCGAACTCAGTCTCGCGCATGAAAACTGTAAATGGACACAACTTGGATTTTTTTTTCTTTTTTAACCAGGTAATTAACCCATTAAGATCAAGATCTCTTTCACAGGGGTGACCTGGACATGAAGGCAGCAGCTCTGACATGTCATAAACATGACCAAGAAACACTTTACAAACAATAGCCTTATTTAAGAACAACAACAATTAAAATGTGCAAATTCTTCTCTGTAACTTAAAATATCGTTTCAATGGGTAAGACTGAACATAGACAAAAATGAATAGAGTTTTCTCCAGTTATTGTTTTTCAAAGAATTGTTTCTTGAACATGCTGGAGATTTATGGGAAATTAGCATTCATTGGAAGTAATGTGGGTAATAAACGATGAAAAATAGAGTTTTCATTGTGAGTTTTATTTTTAAAATACTGTGCGTGCTTGTCAACAACTTGTCACAACTTCCTGTTCAGTCAAAAAAAGGCACTTGACTGAGGGACTGACCAGACTCTAAACGCAGAATATAATCTAATAGCCACTTGGCCTTTTAAATTTAACTAATTTACACCTTTTAATTAAAATTAAAACGCAGCAATCTCGTAGTTTTTTTTAAATAAATTAATGATTAAAGGGACCTGAATTACTTCTAAACTGACACCCCTATCACCTCTCAATCAGTGTAAACTGGCCTTCCATTGTTATGCTGATTGTGCGCCCGCCTCAGCTAGCCTATTTATATTGAACCAAGGGTTACATGATCATATCCAAAAGAACCCTCAGTGTGGTTGGTCTCCAGCGCTCTTCCTCTTGACATCCCCTCACAAAAAAGCTATTGTGAATTTGACCACAGAAATCTGATTCTTCTGGGCTTTTTTTTCCAACTAGAAAACAAAGTTTGTATCCACAGGTGGACATAAAGGCTCGCGGAGGTGGCACTGGACAGGACAGGTCACCTGCCTTCAGCCTTTAAAAATCACAGGTTTTTGAAAAGCCATCTCCCTTTTCATGACATCTGGGCCTGCATGCTTCACATCCGAAAGGCACTCAGAGAGGATTTCAGCAGACTTGGAAAGACTACCTGGCAGCTGCTCTGAGGAGGTGGATTTGGTGTTTTTTTTCTGTTATTGTGGATAATTCCGTGCTCAGAGTCTTTGCTTCCTTAGAAGGTGAATGGTTGGCACGAAGGCCCAGTGATTTCTCTGAAATATATGTTTCTTGAGGACGGGGGTTCGGGATCACCGAAGACTGAAACGCTATCTTAGATTTTTTTCAGTGACTCAGCAAGCCAGTAATACGACCAGATATTTCAGTTTCAGAGTTACCAGATGACAATGGCATCTACCAAGTCCATCCTCAGCGAGGCTGGACATTGAAACTCTGCGTGTCCACTGAGCCGGACCTAGAAGATTGAATGAGCATGTTTGGCACGGTACACCTTCGCCTGAATCCCCACCTTGTAGCCACAGGTTACGCACCTGGCCTCCTTCAAATGTACTTATAGCGCGTCGGTTCGACTTTATTCTCCTCTCGGCACAGCTGATTTTTCTACATGTCTCCCACAATGGTGGAACCCAACGGCCTGGATATCATGTGCCTGAACAAGTACTGTCACAGTTCCTCCTCTTCTTCCAGCTCCGAGCAAGACAAGAAGATTTTCTCGAAGCTACGACTCAGTTTGTCAGGGGAATATCCGAGGAAGAACGCAGAGTTCCTAAGTGGCCAGTATGGCACCAATTTGCTGCTGATCGGGGCGGCGTTGATGCTGGCTATTGCGCATCATGGCCCCTCTGTCAAGGAAGAGCACTTGCTGTCCTTCGTCACCTGCCTAATGATCCTCCAGCTGTTCTGGATGATGTGGTACATCCTGGTGCGGGACAGACAGAAGAACACGCGGACTGATAAAGATGTCCACGCAACAACATGTTGGATCAGAGGTGAGTTTGGACGATTACGCACAAGTTTAGAAGTTAAAAGTGATTGAATTTGTAAGTCAATGTTATTCTTTTCCATATGCTTGGAGTACATAAGAGTACATGTTTTTTTCATCTAAAAACAATTTTGATAATAACTAAACGTTTGAATTTAATGAGATAAAAAAGGCAGCAATGGAATTTGTTTTGAAATATAGCCAAATAAAATCATTTTTATTTCCTTTTATACGTGGCAATCCATCTTCATCTCTGTTTGTTTTTCTTTGTAGGTGGTTTGACTCTCCTTGCGCTCCTTTCCCTCATTATGGACGCTTTCCGAATCGGGTATTTTGTCGGGTATCAGTCTTGTGTGTCGGCTGTGCTCGGGGTATATCCTGTCATTCATGCAACTCACACCATAGCTCAGGTAAATTTACAAGTCCGCTTTAAATAAAGAAAAAGTGAGAATCTTTCAGCTGCGTTAGACACTCTGTCTTTTTTTCCAGCCAAGTCTTTGAATAATGTGCTCTTTGTTGCTGAGGCTAGTACAGAGTTGCTGGAACAATATAATCCTGTCATTGTCCATGTTTTTCAAGTGTAACTTCAGACATCAAGGGAACCCTTTCTGATAAAAAAATAAAAATAAAAATTAGCTCTAAATGTTCTGTCTAAGTTTCACTCTCAGTTTTTTGTCTTTTTGTTTAGGTGCATTTTCTCTGGTTTCACATCAAGGATGTTATAAAGAGCTTCGAAACATTTGAGAGGTATGTGAAATATGCTATTCATGGTGCAATATCAGTGCTGTTATGGACCTATATCATAAAAAACATGTAACATCTCTGTCTCAAAACTTCTTTGTATGCTAATCACAACAAACTATTGTTATGCTGTAATATGATATTTCATGAGTGGTTCTAAACCTTGTTGTCAACTGTTTGACTTCTTAGATTTGGTGTAATCCACGCAGTGTTTACCAACCTCCTCCTGTGGTGCAACGGTGTGATGTCAGAGGCTGAGCACTTCTTGAACAACCATAAGAGAAGACTGTCTGCCCTGGGCTACGGAAACCACACCATAGGTAAGGGCCAAGGGGTCGATTGCTGACTTGTACCTGGAAGAAAAGGACAATAGTCCACTTGAGAGCTCACTTCATTGGATGAAAGAAAAAAAGGAGGGGAGGGTCTTCTAGGGGAAGGGAGGTGAGCTCAGCAGCCCAGTGCGTCTTGTTTGTGTCGAACGTCCCTCTATTAGGTTTCAGGAGATACACAGTATTGTTACTTCTGAGGACTCCCTTCAACAGCCCTTTCCCCACACTTCAGCCACCACCACCCTACTTGGCAACCCCCCGCTTGACCTCAGACGGCTTTGTCCCGAGGCCGCTTACTCCCAAGGGTGCTGCAATTACAGTAACTGATACAGCTAAGCCCGGGGTTGGGGGGTTCGGCTGCTCCTCCTCATATCCGGCTGACTATGAGGCTGGCTGCACCCTGACTGTTGTTCCTTTTTTAATTAAAGGGTGCAGTACCATAGTGGTGGCCTTTGCAGGGTGAGGGTGGGAGGGGGTGAGAGGGGGCACACGGCAGGGTTTTGTTGCGATGATACCTAGAAGGCAACAGTATTACTTTAGCGTCTGACAAGGAGTGAGTAAGAATAAAAGTTCATTGTCATACACATCTGAAACGCTCAGACGTTCAGCTAATAAGAAAAATACCAACCATATTCAAGAAAGAAAGTTATACATAGAGTTTGGTGCTGCAAAAGAATCCATGCCGGGCTTTACAATCATCAAAAAACCTGATTGAGAAACTAATTATATTGGCTACTGCGATCAAATAACAACAACAAGTTAGGTTTTATAATCTGGGTCCTTGTAGTATAGCAATAAGTAAGGTCTTTTACCTGCTTTTTGTAACATAACAATGAGCATGGTCTTTTTTCCTGCTCTTTTGTAATATTAATAGACAAAGAGTAAGGTCCTTTACCTGCTTTTTGTAAAGTGTCTTGAGATAACACTTGTTATGAATTGGCGCTATGCAAATAAAGATTGATTGATGATAATTCGAAATCATTGGGGTGTCTAAATGATGACCAGTGGTCTTTAAACAAATCTATTGAGTGGGTTAATGAACATGACCCTTCTGTTAAACAAGATTATGATGTGTTTTTAGATCATCATCCACTCTTTGCTCTTAAACCTTTGAGATTAATTGCTCATTTGACATCGTCTGGCCTCTTAGAGCACTCTTAAAGGGACTGGCCGGTGTCAACCTGTCAATATGAGAAGACAATGCTCAGTCTAAGGCCTAAACTGTGGGGGACAAACTTGAATAGACATTAAATAGGTTTCTGATTAAGTATAACTGTTAACAGGTTTGCATTTAAGCAAAATGATTTAAACTTTCAAACAAACTAAGCTGAAGTTTAGAGTGGTACCTTAGAAAAACTAATGGGGATTCCTACATTTCTCCACATGGGCTCTTTTTCCTGTATGTTTCAGTGAGTAAATGACTAGTAATTCGCTCTCATAGATTGTTGCAACCACTAAACATGACATTGCTGTTATGAGTACAATGTTATCCTTTGGGGCAATCACAGACAAGAACGTTAAGTCCTCTAAAAGTGATTGCTTTTACCAATGACAGGCTCAGATTGTTATTTTAAGTGTCTGACAACAGACCAGAAAGAAGAAGAAAGGGCGCTTATTGCAGGAAGAGGACGGTTAAAAGATTAATCAGAGCGTTGTGTAGTTCTGTAATTTTCGTAGAGAAACTGCTTGCAGGAATTTATTTTTCAATTATTTTAAAAATGTAAGTAAGGTGATCAAATTTGGCCAGTTGTCCCTGTTTATTTTATCCAGAGTACACTGAAGAAGTGTAACAATCTGTCCCTGTCAAGGCTTAAAGCAAGCACCTTGAGGACTTTACTTGCTTGCTTATAATTGCCCCAAAGGATTACATTGTAGACATTACAGCTGTGTTGTGGCTTCTGGCTGTACCAATCCACTGGAGCATATTCTTAAGTATACAGAAATCCTTTAAGATACGGTTTGATGTCAGTAATATGTAGTGATTAGTAGAAACATTTATGCCTCAGAGCTTTGTCCATTAATTGCTGTCTGCAATACCTTTGTGTAAAACTATTTGTACACAACTAAATACATAAAATGTACTCCTAATATTTGCCATAATATAATATTATATAATATAATAGAACAAACTTGTGTTTATTTTAGTGATTTTGCCTAAGGTTTCCTGTAATATCGCCAATATTATATTTTCTTAAAGATGGATGTGTTATTGGGAACCCTGTCCTAAAACATAAACCATCAACATGATATCAGAGCATATTTCTCATGGACGTCCACCTGTTTGATTTGTTTTGCAGTTCACTCAGAGCCCCACTGTAACTGCACCACCAGCACTTGCTCCATGTTCTCCAGCAGTCTTTACTTTCTCTATCCCTTCAACATTGAGTACCACATCTTCGTCTCCGCCATGCTCTTTGTCATGTGGAAGAACATTGGACGGACCATTGACATCTCTTCAAACCGGAAGAGGTTGGCTACCAAAACCAAGAGTCTGAACGTAGGCCCCATTCTGGGTCTACTTGCACTGGCCAGCACTATTGGGATCCTGGTGGTCTACATCACCCATGTAGAGGAATCCCTCAAAACACGCCAGTCAGCCATTTCAATGTTCTACATTTACAGTATTGTCATGCTGGTGTTCATGTGCTCTGCTGGTGCTTCAGGTCTGCTCATATTTCGGGCAGACCATGTGCCGCTGGACACCACCAAGAACCCATCCAGGCAGCTGGACACAGAGCTGCTCTTTGGGTCCTCTATCGGCTCCTGGCTCATGTCCTGGTGCAGTATAGTGGCTGTGTTAGGCACCAACAGCAGTCCTCCTTACCGCTGGACCAACCTGGTCTATTCCCTGCTTATTGTGCTAGAGAAGTACATCCAAAACCTCTTCATCATAGAGTCTCTGTATCGCCAACAAGAGGATGGGGAGTTGGACGACCCTGAGCTACCTGCTGCTCCAGAAATCTTTTCGGTGACATCCTCAATGGCTCCGCCGTACAATGGCATCATCAACCGAGCCTATGAGACTCCAGACAGAGCCTGTGTCACAATCGAGAATGAGCAGGAGGAGATAGGACAGGGGTATAGATGTCCGAGGAAACCTTCTGAAGTGCCGCTACCTGTTGGAAACAAAGTGGAGGAGCCCCCAAATATAAAGAGGCAAATCCTGAAGAACATTGCTGTGTTCCTGCTGATGTGCAATATTTCGGTAAGCATTTGTTCTTGGTTTTTGGGTTAGTTTAAAGTAGATTTAATAGGTTGTATAATTTCTAAATAATGGTAACAAACTATCTGAAACATATTTTTTCAGTAGCTGAATTCTTACTCACAATTGGAACCTAAAACAGATTTACTTGTCCAAATGTCTGATGAACATCTTGTCAGTTGTGTTTACATTCAGATTACCTTCATGGTTTTAATATACAATTATCTCCCTTCTATAGATGATCTCCTCACTTCAGTGGAGTTGTTAGTGTCTTTCAGCTTATTATTTTGGTTACAGTATCTTCAAATGTTTTTGTTACCTCTCACCACTCTCATGGACCTTGTTAGAAGACAATACTGACAGCTGTTTCAGGGAAAACTCCAAACAAAAATTTCACACCATCAAACAGCAGACAGATATGTTGGTATTCAGGTGTTACTGTGAAGCAGAGGATAGAGAGGATGTTCAGTTTTAGTTTTAGTTTATTACAGGACCTGAACACCATACAAATATATTAAAGAGGCAAACATTTCCTTCAAAAGTAGCCACAACAACTCCATAGGGAAATTCATTGACAATGTTGTGTGTACAGCAGCTTGTTTCATCACTGCCCCCAAGTGGCAAAAAACAATGAACTCATTTATTTTCTTTCTTTCTTTCAGCTGTGGATACTTCCTGCCTTTGGCTGCCGCCCCCAGTATGACAACGGGTTGGAACAGGAGACATTTGGCTTCAGCATATGGACCACAGTTCTCAATTTTGCCATTCCCTTGAACCTTTTTTACCGCATGCACTCAGTCGCCTCCCTCTTTGAGGTGTTCCGCCGGGTCTGACAGGATAACAGATGACTGACGATGCCAGATAACATGCACAGGAACACTTGTCACCACCGGCTCCCAAGAGTGTCTCACAGCGCTGGTCAACCGTTCAGGAGGCAGTCTGGGTCACACTCTGACAGACTAGAAAGCAAGCCGTGGAGACAGACAAAACGTAGATCCCTCAGTGTGGGAATAGCAGAGGAAGACCAACCTATTCAACCTAATATTCCTTGAAGAATGATCTTGAATAATAAGGACATATTAATGAAGGTGATTAAAATAATCTTTTGTTTCAACAACCTGAAGAGGACCCTTTGTACTCTTTGCTCTGTAGACACCTTTCAGTAGGATTTTTTTCTCTCGGGTGCATCATGTAAAATGTATCAGCTGTATTGTACATAAAAGATTTGTACTGACTCATATATGTTCCTGAAAAGGCATCATAGACTACACCTGAACAGAATACTATGAGCCACTGGAACACCAGTCAGTCTCAAACACCTGACAAGGTAATAGAATTGTGCTTTGCAGATAAATAGAGCTGAAAGATCCACAGTGAACCACTTGACCCGTACTTTATCTGCATGTGAAGCATTCAAGGTGTACATGGATGTAGTTCTCATTTACTTCTCTTAGCAGTTCAAGTATTTCATTGACTTGAGCAACAAAGACAGTGACAATACTAGCACTATATTTTGAATAATCCTTATGGGTTGGAATTAAGTTCTCATCCTGCCTGTGAGTCATTTAAAGTTCATTAGTGCTCTTTTGTATGCTGTATATCTGTTGTGTGGTATCTGTTCTGTGATCTATGTACATCATTCATTGAGAAGTGTGTTTGGAGATAGTGAATTTCCAGCTTCATCCAAATTGTGGAAAAGTGGAAATCTTCCATAAGAATACACTTGAAATGATCAAACCATTTTCAAATAAAACATTTAAAATATGTTAGTGAAAAACTAATAACTACTAACAACAACGACCAGCACTGTTGTACTTTTACCTGAAGGATCAGCAACAACAAAAAACAACCCAGTCTGTAAAATAACTTTTATTGTGATAAAACGCAGACAATTTCTTGTACTTGTACTGTACAACTTTATATGAAATCAATGTATAACTTCAGTTAGTCCAGCTAATTCTCAACCTGGTGCTCACTGTTTGTGTTCTCACTATGTGTTCTCACAATGTGCCAATTTATGGTTAAATCTTATTTTCAAGGTACAAAATGCCATATTATATCATTTTTGTAAATACTGTTATGCTTATCAAAATTATTCAGATACTGTGATAACGATTTTGTGAAATTCTCATAAAATGGTGCTCATATGAAATGATGTGTATAATGGTGATGAATGTATATATCTATTGCCTAAAATAAAATAAAAACTTTTGGTAAAAACTTCTCCATTGTGTCACATCTCTTGTGTTGCATCTTTTTATTTAATCTACTTCTCTTATGCTCTCGTTGAGGACATTTCTGCTGAAGCTTTGGGCAGATATTGTAATAGAACTTTGTACCACAGGGTGGTGCTAAACATTTATACATTTTTTTAAACTAATAACAGTCCATGAGCTCTTGTGCTGAGAGCAAGTTCAGCCTGCGCTATCAAGTCCTTCATAGGTGCTATTTCATTCAAAAATATTTACAAAACACATTCAATCGCAGCTGAATTTGAGGGGGGAAATGCAGTTGACTGAATTTTGGACAACTTTTTTTTTCCACAGAAATGCACGTGCTTTCAGGGTGTGAAATTGAATTATAATTCATCAAAATAGCTGATTTTGAATTAAATTTGATTTGAATATTTTACATGATCGCATTTTAGAAATGATTTTCTAAGCATGGTCGACAAAAAAGGTTCATAAAATATTGTATCTTGATTGGGTGCCTCAAAGCATGACATCCAGAGATTATAGGTTAGTCCAGAGAATTTGGCATCAGGCGTTGGGAGATTATTTTGACGTAGTGTCACAACGATCTGACAGGCACGCAGACACATCTAAAAATATCCGTGACGTTTCAAAGCCGGAAACGCTTCTGCTGCCGCTGCTGCAGCACAATAACGTGACCCAGAGCGCGCCTGATGTTCCTAGTTTAACATGTTTGCCGAGAGTGTAAATGGGACCCATTCACAAACCTCTGAAAAGTGACCTACTGTCGTCAGAGGGCAAGATGAGTTTTAAGAGGAAAAAAAAAAAACATGTGCCTGAAAACAGACGCATTTAAAATGATGTACTTAATATCGGCCAGAAATTACATGTATTAACTAACCATAACTAGTCGTGCTTTTAGCTACGAAACCTGACAGATCATGGTCCTGGTGATTAAAATATCATACAACGTCGTCGTAATTCACATTTTTAAGCAGTAAACAAAAATACTGGTATATTTATTGACACTGATCCCTTATTAGTTTTGATTTGATAGATAGATAGATAGATAGATAGATAGATAGATAGATAGATAGATAGATAGATAGATAGATAGATAGATAGATAGATAGATAGATAGATAGATAGATAGATAGATAGATAGATAGATAGATAGATAGATAGATAGATAGAGACAGATAGAGAGATAGATAAATTGTGCTCCAATCTGTTTGTTGCTTTTTCAGCACCATGGACAGCTCCCTCAGTGCTGATGCTTCTTTAAGGGCCTCAGTTATAGTTGTAATTAAATATTTAATTGTATACTTGTTTGGAAAATGGATGAATGTGTCTGCATTTTATGTTTGTATATGTCATATTGTCCACAAACACTTTATGTTGCACGAAAGCCTTCCACAATGTATTTCTGTTTGCAGGTATGAAATATATCCGTGCGCAAAAGCCGATTTCCCACTCTCAATTGATGTCGAGTTTTTAATTTCGCAAAATAAAACAAACAAACAAAAAATAACTTAAAATGTTGAGGGATTTCTTACACCCTTTCTCAAAAGCAGTGCACCGCTGTGCGTAACAACACGCCCAAAGGAGGCGTGATGTGGTCTACGGCCAGCCCTGGCAGGGCTAGAGTGTGTTAGGGTTGTAAGGTCTCCCTCCTCATCCAAAGCGCACAGGATACCGTGGACACAGATATTCACAGAAGTAGCCAGGTCAGACGACCGGACCGGCAAGGCTGCAACATGCGCTCACCACTGCTCGCTGCGTTTCAGCCCCCCAGCGCACCTGGCGCGCCGCTTGGATCAGTTTTAACGCGCTTACTTCTTTCACTCCGTCTATTTTGCACTCCGGATCAGGCTGTCAGCGGATCAGGACAACGGGGGCAACACGGTGAGTGGCTTATAATTGCTCCCGTCCCCGCGAACGGAACAATGTACTGCGGTTTTACTTGAAGAGACACATGGAGAACCCAGCCAAATATCTCTCATCGGTGCAGGAGATTGACTCTGCGCCGGCACCTCTCGGAGAGATTATGAGGAACAGCACCGAAACGGAGGTGACAAACGACTGGAGGAAGGACATGGTGTTGCGCACAATGACGGGCTGCCTACTGTGCCTGCTCATCCTATGGACCCTGTTGGGGAACATCATGGTTTGCGCCGCGGTGTTGCGCTTTCGGCACTTGCGGACCAAAGTCACCAACATTTTTATCGTCTCTCTGGCTCTATCGGATTTATTCGTGGCCATCCTTGTGATGCCCTGGAAAGCTGTGGCAGAGATGGCGGGGTATTGGCCGTTTGGCACTTTCTGTAATATTTGGGTCGCTTTTGACATTATGTGTTCTACCGCGTCCATCCTCAACCTCTGCATCATAAGCGTGGATAGATACTGGGCAATTTCCAGTCCCTTCCGCTACGAGAGGAAAATGACCCAGCGAGTTGCCTTTGTTATGATAAGCATCACTTGGACGCTGTCTGTGCTCATTTCATTCATACCGGTCCAGCTAAACTGGCACAAAGCCAGCGGGGACGACATGGCTGGGATGGACAACTCTTCCTCTATTCGGCAGGTGGAGGAAAACTGCGACTCGAGTCTGAGCAGAGAGTACGCTATATCCTCGTCTTTGATAAGTTTCTATATTCCCGTTGCAATTATGATTGTGACTTATACCAGAATATACCGGATTGCACAAATACAAATTAGAAGAATAGCCTCCCTGGAGAGAGCGGCAGAGCACGCACAAAGTTGCAGGACTAACAGAATAGAGTGCCAACACCACAACACCTTGAAAACGTCGATTAAACGGGAAACCAAAGTGTTTAAAACTCTGTCGGTGATTATGGGTGTCTTTGTGTGTTGCTGGTTACCATTTTTCGTCCTGAACTGTATGGTCCCGTTCTGCGACAGACCGACCACAGACCGGGACGCTGGTCTGCCCTGCGTAAGCGAGACTACTTTTGACGTATTCGTGTGGTTTGGCTGGACAAACTCCTCCCTTAATCCCATAATTTACGCCTTCAACGCCGAATTCAGGAAGGCCTTCGCGAGCCTCTTGGGCTGTCGCAATTTCTGCTCTAACACTCCAGTGGAGACAGTAAACATCAGCAACGAGCTGGTCTCATATAATCAAGATACCCTCATTCACAAGGAAATCGCGAACGCCTACGTCAACATGATCCCCAACGTGGTTGAATGTATTGAGCACGAGGAGACTTTTGACAGGATTTCACAGTTTTCTCACAACAACGAAAACGCCACCGACTCAATTTGTGACTTGGAGGACTGTGAGGCAGACATCAGCCTTGACACGATGTCCCCGTTTACACCAAATGGATTACATTGACTCCAAATGTGTCTCAACGTGCGTAATTGGATGTATTGATATCAATTCCATCGTCCATTCTGCTCCCTAATAGTCCCAAAAGCTCATGTCCACATGGAGCCCACGGGTCATGTTATAGCCAATGGGATATAGTGACTTGCTCATGGACACTTCAGCAGGGTTCTGAAACCACCAGGCATATTTCCTGCTGCTGGTTTACCTTATAAATGACATGTGATGTTGTCGTCCTGTTCTGAAAAAAGTGACGTGTAGGTGTTAATTTATATAACAAGTAAAGTCTGTGTTCATTTGTTTAAAGGTTCAGTGTAATTGAAGCTGTTGTTTACTCGAAGGCATTACTTGCAGGGTCCTTGTCTCATGTGCATCCGCTTGGAGGGGTGGAAATGTTTGTAGAGATTAACATGAGGAACCATAATAGAGACCTTTTGCTGCTTATAAACCTCATGTGCATCCAGTGCCCACTTTCCAGTGAGTTTGAAAACTGAGGGCAGCCTTACCAAGATAACAAAATGCAGTCATTTCAGCGCCTTACAGCTTTTTCAAAGAGTTTTGAGACATGAAAAAGGAATGTGTTGAATAGAGTTTTAGATAAATGATGCCAAAATGCAGTATTAACGTGTTTACCCTCTGCACTCACCCCAGCACACATGCTCTGCACCTCATCACCTCATTGATTATTATTATGCAGTTTGATCAGGCTCAGATGGCAGGAGCCTTTAGGTCCTCTACTTCAAACGCATAAAAGTGAGCTTGTTTACGCTGGAATCGCTGATCCAGATTAAAGACTTTGTCTAAAACCCACAGAATCATTCTAGCCGTCAGAGTTGTAACTTTTGTAACTCATTTCTCATTGAGGCCAAAACTACTGAACAGTTCTGCTTTGTGAAGTCATATTTAACTACAGTAACAATAGAAGATAAAATCATACAACAGTCAAACTTTTCAATGGTTGACGAGAAAGCTTTAGTAAGTCAGAATCAAACTTTAAAACACAGCTCATGACATAGTTTATGATTAAATATTGATTTGATATGAAAAAACAACAACTATGGAAGGAGTAAGGAACAAATCAAGATGAACTTTAATACTGATGAGTCATTGTACATCCCTCATAATTATTCCCAGTGGAGGATGATATAATAGGTCATCATGAATTCCTAGAGAACAGACAAGGGAGTTACATATTATTAAATCATTAAGTATTGATTAGCTCATGGATATCTGTGAATCCATTTTATTGATCACTTTCCTCACGCGTCGTTTCTGTTTAACTCTGATTGAACCAGGCACAAAACTACTCACTCTCACGCAAACATATATGTGTTCTTATACATCTAAAGTACCAATATTTATTACTGAGTAGTCACTGTGTAGTCCATCACTTCTCAATCAATATCTCTGGAGTATGCACTTCTGTGGTAGCCCCTAAATTAAAAGGTGCATCATTCTGAGTTTTCCGTAATTACTCAACTAAAGTGTTGCCATTTGTGGAGCACAATCCATAATGGAAACAGGATTTCTTTGTTTAAATGAAAAAAACAACAACGTTTTCCTGACATTGTACATAACTTTTTTTTTAAATACAAAGTTCAAGCATTGCTATGAACACAGTAGCTAAAAATACAGAACATTTTTTAACAATTTGGGTCCACAGTGAGCATAATGCTCAGTATGAAGTTCTGTTTTCACGAAGGAATAATTGGATATTTAGCTCAAGTCTGCCTGTTGCCTTTTTTCTGAACTTAATAAAGTCAATGATAGGAATTTCTGAGTGAAAACGTGTCAAATTAAAAGCCATCTCTCCATAATGAAGACAGACGTCTACTTCATTGGCATCGATTTAGGAATGACTATCAAAACCACTGCCAATAGGGCATTAGCTCGTAAGCTGATTTTAGCCAAATAGAACTCCAGTTTTTTCAGATTAAGGGGAAATGTAAAACTATCGAAGTCAACAAAAACTCATTGACCAGCTGTCATGTCTAGGAAGGCATGCAGAAAAATTGTATTTTTGTACACACTGACAAGCTCACCATCTGCTCTAAAGTGCAAAAGATCAGAGGTTACACAAGATGTGTTCCCAAAGATCATGTCACAATTGTGTCAAGTTATGATAACTTATAGACTCAAACTCCTAAATCATCACCTCATGACTCTGTCACCAACCAGTTTGATGTAGCCATATACAAGTAACCTGGTGACTGCCTTAAAAACAGTAGCCTAACTCATGAATGAATTTAAACTTGATTTGTGATTTTTCACTGGTTGTTTCAGAGCTTAAAGTACTTAAATTATTCATCAATGTTCAAGTTCTTACTGATTTGTTCCTTAAGTTTTCACCAATTAACGGATCGTTAAGTTATCAGTTACATAATCAAACTTGATCAGGATTAACTAACATAATAATTCAGTTCATGTTTTCAAGTTTTTCTCAACTCAAAATAAAATAGAAAGTACCCTAAATTTTGTCTCTTATTGAAAAAGTGACTAAAGTGTCAGGACTGTCCTGAATGACCAAAGATTTCTAGGAGTGACTCAATAACACCGACACAATAAGGCTAACATGTTTTGTCAACTAGACTGATTGTTGCTATGGAAAGCTCACACCCACCTGCAGGCCACTGGGCCAACACATCTGGATGTCATACATCACCTCTCCCACACCTCTCTCTATCGTTGTACTGTACAGATGACCTGATCTGAATGTATACGGATGTCCTTCAAAGTGTGAAATGTGTCATCATTTGTCTAATAAAATGCTGTCATGCTGAGCGGTACAGAGTTCTCTGCTATGTTCCTGAAGGTGACATTAGAGTTTATGCCTTTTCACAAAGGGATAAACACTGCAAGGTTGAAGGGTTTTCACCTTTAATGTAACTTCCATTTTAACACACTCAGCAGTGACTTTACACTCATGCATATGCAACTCTGACCTTCATACTATTCAGAGAATGTTTAGGTGTGTGTGTGTGTGTGTGTGTGTGTGTGTGTGTGTGTGTGTGTGTGTGTGTGTGTGTGTGTGTGTGTGTGTGCGTGTGTGCCTGTGTGTGTGTGTCTGTGTGTGGGGAGGATGACAGGAAAGATTGTCAGAGAAACATATAGCAAGAGACGCAACAGAGGTCCCCATCCGACCCAAAATGTGCTTCTTATGCTTCTGCTCCTCCAATTCAGTTCCTCAGACTGACCTGTCTCCCACAGGTTCAGACAGCAGGTGTATATAGAGGCAGATGGATGTAATGTAACAAAAAGAGCAGACTCCAGACTTCCCCTATCAGTACATAAAGCCAAGCGAGAGAACAAAATACCTCAGCAGGCACTCTTTGTTGAACTGCCAACACAATCCTTCAGTTCAGTCTTTTTACCAGGAAAAAAAAACACTGTATGCACCTCCCCACCCCCCTCTGTTTTAAACCCATATAGGTTTTGGCACAAGTGAGCAAACAGGCGGAATAGACAGCTCTGTATCTCCATCTATATGCTGCTCTTGTAATTTGATAAGGCACACAGATTAGTAACTGATGAGGTAGATACATGTTTTCAAAAGAATACAAAGATTTGAATTAATCAAAGAAGAAAAGCTAATCAAGGTTGACTGAAGCCGCCGGGGGTAAGAATGTTTAAACAACTGAAAAAAAAGGCCTAATATAAAAACACATGAGCAGGACTATTGAAACCCTGCTTCCAGTCCCAAATTAACCCAAACAAAACTGAGGCCGCTAGTGGAGAGGCAGACTCCACTGAGAAAGGTGTAGGAGTGCTACCACATACTCAACTTAGGGGTAGCACAACAAACCTCACAGCAATCCTCACAACAACTACTACTATGGTGAAGTCTACTTGTGCCCCTGTGATCTTAATTAGCTTGCAACAAGTGGAGGTTCCTCACCCTGATTGCCTAGCCTCCGAACTAAGCAACTCAGCTGCTGAAAGAAAAACCAAACAAAAATGATAAAACAAACAAACAAAATGAACATAACCAAAACCCAGTTAGTTTAAGGTTAAACTAACTGGAATTAACCAACTAATAAACAAAAAGTCAAGGATATCACGAAAGTAAAGAAACAATACAGTAAAAACAATTGAACCAAACTAAAAAACACGACCAAAACAACGGGTTTAAAGAGCCAAAAAGGGGACTTTATCAAGGGTACAGTAAAGGTTACAAATAAAAAATGTATATTAAACCGTACAAAATGTAATACGAAAGGAGATGAAAGAGCTACTACCCAAAGGGGGCAAAAACAGCAGCTGTTTGACAAACCTAAAAGGAAACCTGACTGTTACTAAACAGAATCATAACACTGCAACCTAACTGCTAAACAGCTGAGCCACCCTACTCACCACCGTGAGGTTTCACAAAGAATAGCTCTTTAGAGCGGGGAACCTTGGGCCAAATGAGATAAGAGCTCAAATTTAAGCTGGCCTGATTAGTGAGTGAGGGAGGGGACAGGTGAGAGGCTGCATTCAACAATCAAAGAATGTTGTCCACCATAGAAACAAAGTGAATCTTGCACAGACATTCATTATTACCATTGTATAAATCACCAGCAATCATTGTGTAGAAAGATTTAAATATGAAAGAAGTGATGGATGTTGCCAATGAAGATTGTGTGTTCCGTGCAGGCTATTAGTCTACAGAGGAGGTTATTCCGTGCTCACTCGGAGGAGACAGGGGCAGACCTGCTGCTGCATACAGATGTAAGAGGGCTAAGCAGAGGTAAAGTCTCTGGTAAGATTCACAGAGTTGTTGCCTGAAATGAAGGATTTTCTGAATTTTTCAAAACATGCAGAATATGCAAAGCTAGAGGACTCCCAGTGGCTTTGTGATTAATAATTTCTTACAGATCTCACTGGCCTGCTCATTGAGCTTAATTTAGAGCTGCAGGGAAAAGATAAAGATGTAATGGACATGATCAGTTCAGTGAGCACATTTAGAAGCAAGCTACAACTGCTGTCAAGAAGGCTGTAACACTATGACCCTTCCTCACATGCAGGAAGAACTACAACGTCAGGGCAAAGACGTCGCACAGCTTGAAATTGCACGTTAGGATGAGCAAGTTCAGAGTATCTTGTCAGAATTTGAGAAGCTGTTTACTGGCTTTGCATCCATTGAGCCTTTTGCCAGCTTACAGTATGTGTTTTCCATTAGGTGCATGTATTGATGTGGATGACATTGCTTCCAAAAGTAGAGACATCTATTTCTGCCTTTCTGACTGAAAGAAGTATCCTGTATTAGGCCTGTCTCTGGTTTATTTCTCTGTTTGTTGTGTTTACATGAAATACAGAGGTAAGCTATTGGCTACAGCTTCTTATGCACACTGGTAACTATGTGTGTGTGCGTGCAAACGTGTGTGTGTGTGTGTGTGTGTGTGTGTGTGTGTGTGTGTGTGTGTGTGTGTGTGTGTGTGTGTGTGTGTGTGTGTGTGTGTTTTTTGCAATGCTGAAACTGGACTAGCAGACCTTGGCAAACTTGACAACTGGCAACTTCAAAAGTAGATCTTGGTGCAAAAAAGGTTGGGTTCCCTTGGCCTAAACTATCCATAGAAGAGTTAATGGGTTAAACCATAACTCTTGACCAGCTCAAGATATCTCTTTTCCATCTTTATAATTAATCATTCAGTTCAGATCGATATCCCATACAGTTCTACAAAGCATTTTTAGCCGCTAATAGCTGATCTCCTCTGTTTTTTCAGGGTGGTCGATTACATCACATGAGATCATCAGGAAATATACAGCTGCTCTCATTTCAGCTCAACACAAATGGATCAAAGACCAAACACTAACCCCCAGCTACAGACAAACAGTAAACTGCAACATTGAAATAATTAGTAAAGCACAACCCCAATAAATGCTAAACGTTATATCTGTTATTTTCCACCCCTAAAAAAAGGTAATCGTAATCATAATTATCTTGTGCGCATAAGATATATATATATTTTTTACTTTTCAGGACTTCAGGGTAAGGGTAGGACACTGATAAGACATCTATGTTTGGACCAGATTTCACCTGATATCTGCTTCTGCCACAAGATTCACACATTTACACAATGACATTTTTAAGTCTTATCTCATACACATTTTACAGTTAACATGCATACATTACTAAGCAGTGTATCACAAACTTTAGGTATTAATCAACCACATCAGCACTTAAAGGTCTTTCTGTCTTCTTAGCATAGACTGTAAAAAATGTGCAGCCTTTGCAAAGATGGAATTTCACACATCAGGAGAAGAGAAATACTGCAATAGTGTTCTTTTTCACCACTCTTTCAAAAATGAACAAATTATTTAATTCATACAAGTTTTTAGTGTTTTCTGCCACTTTGATGATGTATCTGTATTTAGTCTAGTTAAAACTGGTTGAAAAATAGGTATTTGAAAGACCAACCCCATTTCATCCTCTTTTCAACCAATTTTCAGCATTGAAATCACAGTAAGCGCTTTCTGGATCATTTCATGTGTACTTGGCTTGGGCAGCATTTTCAGATAGTGAGGCGTTAGAGGACTCTAGGAGAGGTAAAGTGGGGGGGAAAAAAACCCTTTAAAAAACCCCCCCAATTATAAACATCTGATCATCAACATGACTATTTAGAGTTTGGATTTCCATGGATTGGTCCTGATGATGCTCCACAGCCACAGTGTGTAATATGCAGAGAGGTGCTCGATAATGACAGTATGTGTCTATTCTCCAGCATCATAAGGAGATCAAGCACTGACGTTTTTTGACAGACAGTCAAAGAAATTGCGGTCACAGAACTGTAGGTCTAGAGGTGTCTTGGACTTGAAAATAAAAACGAGCTAAGTGTTACTTGCAAAGTTTTGGCTCTCTTTGGAGGATAAATTCCCACATCACTCCAAAAAGCAGCAGTTTATGCTCTTTCAGGGAAGGATCACTTTCCCACAATTTGGTAACCCCTGACTTAGGGGTTTAGGCTCTTTTTATACAAACTAGAGGGTTCTGAACCTCTCAAGAATTTGTGTTGCTGCAAAGTGCATCTAAATGTGAGGGTACGGTTTAATAATACCTGGATATCAAATATAGGAGCTGCCAAACTCTCTTTCTATCTATCTATCCCCATGCACCTAAAGTACCACTTCTGTCAGGCTATATTTTACTGGCTATTCAACAGCTTCTCAAGTGTGTGTGTGTGTGTGTGTGTGTGTGTGCGTGCGTGCGTGTGACAGTCAGTCGAGTGCATTAGGGCCACTTGCTTGATCTTAAGAGGGGAGGTGGAGACATGAGGGTCATCTTCTGATCCGGTTCTCATTTCATCCCTCTTAAAGCGAACTCATGTGCACGCTCTCTTTCTACAGCTAACACCAACCTGGCATACTTTTTACACATGCAACACAAATGTGAATTGCTCAGAATGATTTCCACACTTGCATACATTGTTCTTTGTATGTTTATATTATATCAATCTAGACTGTGTATCCTTGAACAAAGTAGGATAAGTAAAAACTGCTGTGTGTCCTTCAAGAACATGCAGTGGAGTAAGGTATAAAGTCACAGAAAAAAATGACATTTTCAAAGTACAAGAACGTCAACTGAATGTACACAACACTTTATGATGTAGGAGTCACTGAAGCGTAAATGTATACAGAAAACTGTCTGTTTATTTTTTGACACAAACGTTTTTAATTCTTTTGCCTTCATTTGATGCAGAAGGAAACATGGGGAGAAAGAGTGGGGGATGACATGCTCCAAACAGCATCAGGACCCAGAGTCAAACCTGCGAACCAGTGTGACGATAATTGTAGCCTTCGTACATAGGATAAGCTACCTGCTCTACCATTGAGCTTAATCAGACCCATGTTTGCCATTTCCACTTTACATCGATGAAATGAATTGTAACCACTCAATCTTATTATCCATTAATTTCTTTCTAATGTGAGGTGGAAAACATGTATGAATATGCATGAAATAGCAACACAGGTACCTAAAAAGTAGGCTGTAGTTGAGTAAATGTACTTAATAACTTTCAAACCATGATCACATAAAGATGTAATCACTTCCAAGAAATAACACTCCAAAATAATTCTCCATAGACTAATGTCTCAAACCATTCCTGTAACAATTAAGAATGAATAGGTTTGGTGACCAGACAGTGGTATTTTAATCTATTGCATTCAAAGCTTAGTTTAAACCCTTATTACAAACTAAGGCACTACAGTTGTGTACGTGAAATGTAATAAAGATGTAGACATGTAAATGGGCCTTATCTTAAATAATACAGCTCTTGTTCTGTACATTCATTGATAACTTTTTGAAAATTAGGACAACCTTTCATTTCCCCTCATCAGAGGACAGATTCCCACAGCTGCAACCGGTGTTCTGAAATGACAGTAAGATGAAAGCCTGATAAGTGACACACTCAGCCAGGGCTTCAGTGTTGTTCACCTCCGACCTCCATCCTGTTGCTGATCAGTGTTTCTCACATGAGATGGCAGGTGAGGAATAGATGGGAGGATCTGTTGATTAAGGTTATGTATGTCAGACCTGAATAGAAGGGGGAAACCTCAGCGACAAGTCAACCAACTATGATTACATTTAGAGGTGACACTGGTGCATTTAAATCAAACTTGAAGAATTGGTGCATGTTGATGTTGCTTTCTTTAGGATTTAATTGAAGGTCATCCCTGCAATTGTCCATAACATACCCAACTGTCTCCTATCTTTTTGCTTAATGTAAAGATACACTGCAGATTAATTTTTGGCAATCATTAATAAACTTGTAAAACTGAGAAAGCTGCAACATTCTCAAGAGATGAAATGTTTTCCTGCTCTCTCGGATGTGTCCTTGCAATGTGGAACAGATATGAAAGGTGGTTTGACCTCGATATTCAGACGTGACAGGGGGGCTGTAGAGGAATTGGAGGCAGGCTTAGAGGGGTTAGATCATCCGTCAGGACACATTCATCAAAATCACTCCAATCCCTACTGCACACACATGCAAACACACATGGCATGTGTGCATGCAACACACATTCAACTGAAGATGTATTGTGCACTTCGCACTTTTACAAGAGATTTGCCCTAAACCTCTCCTGGCTGTCTCTTCCCTTTGTTAGTCACACACACACACACACACACACACACACACACACACACACACACACACACACACACACACACACACACACACACACACACACACACACACACACACACACACACGCACACACAAACATTTGTGCTTCCGTCTGTCCTTATCTTCAAATGATTTCAGTCATCTAAGGAAGAGCAGAGAGGCAGTTTAGCCTCCTGTTTCCTCACCTTTCAGAAAAGAAGGATGAAGGCTGTGAGTGACACACCTTTGTGAAAGTGTTAGCTACATGTGTGCTGGCCTAATGAACCTTTTAATTACGGTAAATCAAGCTTGACCTGTTTTATCAGATAGTCAATGATTGACCTGGAAATAACCTTGCCGAAATCAATGTCGCATCCCTCCCTTGTCACACACTTTCACTCCCATGTTCTGGATAAAACAGTGAATCTTTCAACTTTGACTACATTCAATGGATTGCATGTTTTTTTCATGTAGAAATGAACTGTGTTACCCTGGCTCAGGCGTTGGTGCCGCATCATTAAGCCAATTACTTCTGTCAGCTCAGTGAGACATAATTGCGTATCCGTAGAAAACACCTAGGCTTTGAAGATCAGAAGTTCTGCTTGTTAGAAATCCTTACTTCACCTCTTGCTTGCCATCTCATCCGCTTCCTCTCTCTCTGACGCAGTCTGTGGTTTTAAGTTACTTTCATTGAGCTTGAATAGATAGAAAGACTGGTGTCTTTTTTCCAAAACTGCCATTGATCAAGCCCCGTGGTTTATACCAACTCATAAACCGGCAGAATAAAGCCTTCTGCTCTGCTGATGTAGGATGCCCAAATCTGCAATGATAATGTTTGGAGGATTTATTGCTTCATATCGTCCCCTTAAATCTTCTCTGTTTATTTTCCCTATGATCTATTAACAATGCATGGCATAAAACAGAAAAACACATTGCAATCCAAAAATGCAATCCAAGAAAAACAGCATATAAGCATATTACAAAATATTATTTTCAAAGCGGGTTAAAATGCAATATTTTGGCTGAAACAATGTGGATGTGTAAATCACAAAGTTATCTATCCTCTCAAATGTTCAGAGGTGTTTAGTGCAGCTTTGCTCACAGTTAGAAGTCGATTGAAATTCTTTCAGGCTCATTACATTTGTATTGATCTTTTTTACTATCATTTGAATAGGAGTATAAAATCAATCTGATTATTTAGGTAAATTATTATCAGCAGCAGGGTGCAGTAGTGTTTCAGCATAATAAATAGATTCTTGCTAACATGAAATTAGAGAGATTTTATAGTTGTAAGTTTTGCTTGCAATTATGTGACATCAATTTATAACCACTAGATATGGAAATCATAGATGAACAAAATGTTTCTTAAAGGAAGAATTTGCGACATTAACACGTAAACACAGCAGAAATCAAGTATATCCTCTGTGAATGTCTCTCTGAGTCATGACTGCAATGTGTGAGAAGCGTGAGTCCCGCCAGCTGTACTGTTGTCGGGCCGTGTTTACATCATGGACGAGACGGCCTTGTGTATAAAGCTGTTTAGTCAAGGACTAGAGAAAAGAAGAATAACATAGATTACTCACTGCTTATTTGCATGCCACATAAGTGTCTTTAGATCACAGTCATTCCGTGTCAATTTATGTGCAATATGAAGCTATGAATTAACCAAAGTGTGCTAACATTAGCCTGCTAACACAACAATGCAGGCCACAGGCAATTGCAGCTCGAGCAAATACATTTTTTTTTCAGCAGCTTGCTCTTAAAGGTCCCATATTATGCTTTTTCTGGTTTTATATGCTCTTTAGTGTGTTTTCCAGGTGTCTTGTGCATGTTTAGGCACATCTATGTGCAAAAATTCAAAGTCCACGGAAACGCGGCTTCTCCTACCTCCTCCTGTTAGCAGTAGCAGTAGCTGCATGTAACGCTCGGTTCTAGCCCCCCTCGTTGAAAATTGGCAGTGTGATATCACACTGCGATGATGTCACTGATCCAAGCCCATTGGCTCGTTGTGGCAAGCACAAGCTCATGCTGCACATTAGCTACATTCTCAATATGGTAAAAGGGGCGTAACGTTTCCGAGAATTGTCCGAACGACTGACCAATTACAACAGAGCAGATCAGCCAACCAATCAGGTCAGACTTGGCACACATGGGGACCCTGCTCGGGGGGGATTCAGAGCGTTGCAAATACAGGCAGATGAGATGGGCTGCATCGATCGGCAGTACATGAAAACAGACACTTTTTTCGAACATTAGCGATTGTGAACATACTTTAGTAGGCACATACATTAGATATATGAACCCCAAAAAGGGCATAATATGGGATCTTTAATGGTGCTTAATTATGGTGCGTTCTAATTCACAAGTCCTTCTTGCATACGCGAGTGGAGAGGGGTTGGAGGTGTGGCGCTGCAGGAGAGCGAAGGCTTCAGAATTAAGTGGAGGTGTCGCCAAACAGCAGTTTGTTCAGGTTTAATGCTGGTGCTCAAGGGCGACATCTACTGCATCAAAAAGTAGCACATTCTTCCTTTAAGATTTTTGGCTTTGATGTATGAGTGTCTGATTCAGTCAAAAAAAACAACATTTTTAATCATTGTCTTGATTTTAGTTGTTTTCTTTTTCAGACACAAAGGTATCATATAGCAAGAAAGCCAGGACAGGAAATATTGCGGCCGTGTCTTTACAGTTTGTCAGTGAGTTGTATCATCAGAAGCACTACTGGGCAATAACCTGCATTGACTAGATGTAGGTGCAGAGGCAATGAGGCAAGAGTTATATTGTTTTATGTGAACAACGAAAACATTTACTGTATGAGGTATAAAATGCTCCCTGATGACCAATGAAAGCTCTCACAGAGAGACCAATCATGCAGTCGAAGAACAGTACCTGTAGGTACACAGAGCTGTAACTGTAATACTTCCTGTGGTTGTAAATGAATCATCAGGGGATCTCTCGTTCAGTGACTCAGCACCGTCGCGCTCTTCTATCAGACAGTGGTAATGGATGTTCTGCTGTAGGAAATTACAGTTAATAACTGAGTCATATAGTCGCACAACAATAAGGTCCCACTCTGAGCTCAGACAGACTCATGTATGTATTAAATACTCCTCTCTTATTTCATCATGTTGTTTGACAGCAGGTTGCTCTGTGTACTTGATAAAAAGGGAAATTTGGTGTTTGGAATGAGATGAGGATGGCAGAATTCCCCACTGCGGTGTTTTTGATTCAAAAGAGGTAAGGGGTCAGATACCATCTTGTCTGAGGAAACAACTCAGCACTTCCTATCTGAAAGGTCGACCTCTTCCTGTTGAAAGCTCACAAACATGATGAGGCTTTCCTTGAACGAGACAATGGCAAATGTGAGAACGAATACTGCCATGAAATACAATGATTCATTGATATAAAAGAAACTATTGCAGAGCAGCCCTGTATGAGTCAGTCTCTCATTCTGCCCTTAAACAGTAGACAGTGCTGAATTATGAGATAAAGACTGAGACTTGGTTTCAGCTTCTCTAAAGAGAACAAACTGAGAGCTGCTCTGCTGTGTGAGACTTAAATGACTTTATCAGAAAATGACAGTGTCCATGACGATTATAAGACTTTGGGCTCCCATAAAAACTTTTAGTTGACAAAGTTGGAATTCTTATGATTTAGTTTCTGCCACCTCCTTCCTCATAACATATGATGTTCTTTAGAAACATGGATTCTGGCTGCAGCTGCCTTCTTGTTTATATTTATAACTGCTTTGAAAGCTCTTAAGCCGGGCTCACACTGCAGGATAATCGAGCCGATTTGAGGTCCGATTCCTCCTTCTCGACAATTGCGGGGTCGCTCCCGACTCAATGCTGCTCAGAACCGATTATCTGCCCAGATTATCTTGCAGTGTGAGTGGCATAGGTTCCAATCTTAACGTCCCCGATCTGCTCGGCGATTGTCGGGGACGCCCCGATATATTTCAAACATGTTTGATATTTAGGATCTAAAATCTTGACGATTACGTCATGAATGCGTCTGCAAAATGCACAAACCGTAAAGTCCTAGTCTCCGCAGCCACCTGCAAGTCCATATACGCTGCAGCGTTTCTTTTTTTTTTTAGGTTTCGGTACACAGGACGGCACAGATCATCAGTGCAGCACTTTTCTGAAACATTGTATCCATATATCTATGATTGTATCAACTTTCCTTTATCCTACCTACAACAACTTCCACTTACTTCTCTTTCACCAACCGTGGGGGTTTTAAAATGAAACTTTATTAACAGCTGTCAACGCTCCGTCCCGATTTCACTCGTACAGTGTGAGCTCTCAGGTTGTGCCCGACAATCGTGTCGTACAGTGTGAGCACCTAAATCTTAAGGTCTGGTCGTGCGTCGTAAACGATCTAGTCGTACAGTGTGAGCTGACATTCCCCCCCGACTTTAATCGTAGAAAAATCGCACAGTGTGAGCCAGGCTTTAGAGAATCTACACAGGAAAAAGAAATCTGCAGCAAGTACCCTCATGAATTGTGAACTAACTTGAACACATGTTGTTCAATGATCTAGTATCCATAAAATGCAACAGCAGATTAGTCACAATTACCCATTATTTCACGTTAATTTAAGTGCGCCTCGTCTCTGAGGCCGTACCTTTAGCTTGATGATAAGGCAAACATGCTATCACATGCGAAAAGATAATGTCGGGGGCAATCTTTTACTTGATCTCAATGTGAGTTCAGGCTTTGACAGGATTTAACATAAAATCCTGATGCGGCTAATTGGAATGCATTTTGGTTTTCTGAGCGTGCCGATGTTCTCACAGCCCTATGTTCCAGATATGTTCCCCATGTTGTTCAGGTTTTTGGTCAAAATCAAAGAACTGGACAAATAAAAACTGGCCTTAGCTTAATGAACGGGAGCACAAAACACATCAGCTGTATGGCCAATGAGCCTTTTTATTCTTAACCAAAATGCTATACTGATCAACAGACTAACATGGCCACAGAGTCTGGTGGCTAAGGTATTTCAACTAACATGGTAAAACTACAACAGCTGACTACTTACAACTCTTGTCCTTTAGATGCAAGAGCTGGAAGTTTAACTGAACTATGATTATAATTAAATAAACAGGACGCCCCTGTTTTTAAAATTCTCAGTTGATCTCTCACTCTGCATCAGCAAGCTGGTTCCTTTGCTTACCCAAAATAAAAATAAAACCTAATGAGGCATGCTCCAGATGTTTGAAATGACAGAATTAATGTGTCTATGCATTTGGATTCAATACAGGAAATATAAAAAAAAATGTGGTTAAAAGTGAGGCTGGTTGCTTCTGACGTAAACCACAACTGTCATTTGAGGGGAGCAGCAGAAACACTATGAATAATAAACATAACTCTGCTGTGTAGCTTATCATCAATGAATGGATTTAAGTACTTCAGACTCTTTTTTAAAGTTACAGCCCCCTTACTGCATAAAGGCTGTCACCTTGATCATTTCTGACATCTATGACCAAGGTTGTTCAATATTTGATCATCACAGATAAAAGAGCCTGAAAGTAAATATTAATTACATTTAAATAAACTGAAGGGGAACATTTATCTCCCCTCTGTAGATCTATGCAGATATTTTCAATGACAAAAAAAAAGTCAAATCCCTAGCGGTTCCACTAATAAGACAACCTCTGCGTCAGCCAAAACTATTTGGCTTCTGTCAATATTTTCCTCCCACAACAACAGCGCATCCTGCTGCTTATTATGCTGTTTAGTGCCTGCAGAGAGCATCTGTTTTTTCCACAGAAAAAGAGAAAATTAGTACGTTTTTAAGGAGTTAGTCTGACCTAAGTATAGATATTGTGTTTTGTCTGTGTAGGTTCTCAATCATCCAGGAGGTCATGGTAGAACCGAACGAAGCCTTTCGGAGGAGAGGTGAAACGTCTTCAAGATCGTCAACCAGTCCAGTTGCCTTTGGATCAAGCTTCGAATTGTCGTGTTTTCACTGGACTTAAAACAGCTTGAGCTACAGTATATGTCAGCTTGACATTTATCTTTTATATATTATAATGCTTTTCTGAGGTTCATGTGTCATGCAATCGTCATTTTAAACTTACCTATAACGCAACAGAATTCAAATTCAAAAACAATTCTTATTTAAAATATTTTCAAAGTCACTAACATTTCACTTTTATAAATTAGTCGTTGGTTTATTACACCGCCAACTAGAGCAGATAGAGTAACTTGATAACCTTCATTAATCTTTCACACTGTATTTATTCTACCAAGCATGGATTCTATCAATCAATCAATCAATCAATCAATCAATCAATCAATCAATCAATCAATCAATCAATCATATTTTATTTGTAAAGTGCCAATTCATAACAAATGCTTTGTCAAGACACACAAAAAGGTCAGGTAAAAGACCTTAGTCATTGTTATATTATCTACAAGGACCCAACATTCATCCATCGTGAGCAAAGTTACAGTGGCAAGAAAAAAAGGTCCTTTTAAGAGGCAGAAACCTTGCGCACAGCCAGAGTCATGATGAACAGCCATCTGCCGAACTGTGCTGGGCTTAAAAATGAGATAGAGGGAGATTCAGGAAGAAGGATAGGGACAAACAGAGCAACAACAACAATGAATGGCAAAGATGTATAGCTACAATGTTAGTAATAATGGTGAAGGTATGTGTAGTATTAGCAGTAACAACTAAGCATGTTAATTATAGAGGTTGAAGTTAAACAGCTCTAAGATTCACTTTAATGTTTTTATAAATGATAATAGATGTAAGGTTGATATTAACAGTTTTAGTTCTCAGTGTACATTTACTATTTATAATATAATCTACAATATAACCATAGAATGGCCTCAAAATGATCTGAGTTTGAAATGCAAGTTTGTTATTTGAATACACCTAAGTGTCCTATCAGCAAACTGTGATGAAAGCAATCTCATCTCCTCACATAGGGTTAAAATGTCCCACAATGCTTCCATTATAGACCCACATATTAGGATCAGTTGTTCACAATGAACAGGACTTTGGTTTTTATCCTGTATCATCGCTATTGATAGAAACAGACTGGCTATGATACTACCAAATATGGTTGATTGTGTACTGTTTGCATCACAGGGAATTAGCAGCTTATTCAGTACATGCTGCAATTGATTGTTGAGCTTCCAAACCTGCTTCTGTGGAGCAGAGCTGATAACGAAGGTCCTGGCAAATTTGTGCGAGCACGTCTGTGAAAGCTTCAGAAATACCGTCTCCTGGTTCCATGAGGGACTCTGTGATGAGGAGAGCAGATGCTTCTTTTCATGTTGTCTTCATTCTCTGCATCTGGAAAAGAGTCTCACACTCATAAATTGAGCCAGCTGTTCCTGTGCAGGACCTCATCTGCACGGCTGCTCCAAAACAATTATTAACTATCAAAACAACAAAAACACACCTATGCCCATCCTCCAGGGACATATAGAGATGTTACAAGGACGGCCAGCATGTCAGAAACCTCTGTTATCATGTTCAAAACTCTATTCAGGTGCCGATTGTGTGCATCTGCGTTCTAATCAAAATGCTGATTACACTGCAGCTATTGCTGCCTGCATGCAACCAATTATAATTTGAGTTATTTCCTTCATAGTTGCCAATTGCATTGCAGTCCCACAAGATCATTGTCAATGACGTCATCGTTTTATCAGGTACCTACACAAATGAGCATGCCGATTATAGATGCTGGAGGTGACAATTACATTGTATCCTGTTTCCCCTGATCCCCATAGTGAACGGGTAATTACTATCAAGCTTTGATCCACTGGCAAACAAGACGATATTTCCTCCTGAATTAACATGACATTATAGAACAACTGAATTGTTTGCTTGTCTTCAAGGGGCAGATGCATGTAATGTCATCAGACTACCGAGCAACAGTAACTTCTTGAGACAGGCTGATGATTAAATGCTGGACCATATCACTCCTCTTTCTTTATGTGTTGACAGAATGATCTAAACTTTTCTCTGCAGGCAGAAGGAGCCGAGAAATGTGCAGTTCTTTCAACCTATACACCTTCATTAATGTCAGAGAAACAGTCTTGAAAGCCCGAGCATCACAAAGCATATGGCAAAGACAGCAGGTAAAAAAAGTTAGTCTACTTGTTATCAAAAAGTATAGAGTATAAATAATTAATCTTGTCCTGCAGCCAGGGAGAACATTATTTGTCCAATTTTAAAAATTCTTAGAGAAAATCCTCACAAAACAAGCAGGGGCCTCCGACACTAGGGCAGTGTCATCCTTTTCTAGTAGTGGCATGCTGCTGTGTGGAGTGAACATATAGTATAGTGTAGAAGTGGCGTAACAGGATCCCTGGTGCTGTGCTATCTCTCTGAGTGCTGACCTGTGAACACATGGGGAGTCAGCAATGTTTTGCCGGCTGCAGGTACTCTCGGTGGGGATACGGGCTATGAATTTGTTACCTTATGAAACCCAAGAACAGCTAGTCAACATTTGTGTGCGTCAGTGTGACCGTGTAGCCTGGCAAGAGTGCTATAGTGTTTTGGTTTGCACAGAGGGAACATAGTGGCAGTTAGTGAATGTGCACAGTCAAGTAAAGGTCAGATAGTGGTCAGTGCAGCAGCAGAAGCAAGCACTCTTGCTGTTGTGCTAATTTCAGGTATCCAAACACATACTGTTTATTTATGATGCTTATTTAAAAGGGGGTCAAAAATCCTGAAATATTGGGGTGGACCAATGTGAAATAACTGGAATGGCGGCTTAAGTTTGATGTGTTTAAGCTTGCTAATTTTGGTCTCAAAAGCTTGGAAAAGAAGATAAGATAGTCTGTCTAATTAGTGTTTATCTTGCTTTTGCTTTATTTTTCTGTTCCATGAATATACCTACTCTGCACTCTGATCCTGGAACCTTTAAATTCATGGTGTCATGTAAGCCCATGTGGGCTGGACATATAAATGTAGTTATGACGCAATAATAAAATGAAAAACTTCATATTCAAACAAACATTCAGTCACTAAACTATGTTTTTATAATAATGAATGAATAAATAATAACGTGTAAAGTATCACCAAACTTTACAGATTCACTTGACTTCACAGTTTTTGGTGGCCTCTCTAACAGTCTCATTGCATTGTTTTTCAGTGACAGATTAAATATAAAGATTCTTTCTTTGTCTCACTCTGTCTGTGTGAGCCAGAGCAGGGTTGTAATATAAACACCCAGCAAGGAGGCCATGATGCATGGGCAGGATGAAGCCTTCCCCCAGGGTGATGTGGTGGTATGGGTAGCTTACTGTTTTTGTTCTTTTTAAAGCAAACCACTGTGAAACAACCAGGAAATAACATTTTACTGCTTTGTTCTATCTAAAGCTGACTTCCTATCCTTTATTCTCTCTAGTGTACACGGCCAGCGCTGCTTTCTCTGTCTTGTTGAGCACAGCAGAGGGGTCTTACTTTGAAATTTGTGCTAACAAACCCAAATCCTGCTAAATACACCTCTGTAAATTATAACGATAATGGACCATGGGTAGAAAAACCCCCCAGTGTGTAGACATTGTGCAATAAGATGGAGAGTTATGTCTTTGTCCTCTCTATATATTTGCTGATCACAGCACAACTTTAAAACACCTGACATCCATTCTGAGCCCTACATTTATGTATCCACTCCCCGTCTGATGGATATGTAACTCAGCAACTGTTTGCTAATTAATGGACTAAATTACATCTTTTTATGTGTTGTGTTCAGTTTGTTTCCCCTGCTATGAAAAAAAGCTTCATTAGTTAATTCTAAATCATTATTTTTCAAACTTATTTACAAAATACTACACCACATTGCAGAAGAAAACTATTTCACTCCATTACATTGTTTTTATAGATTGAGATTTTCATCACAAATTGAACAGATTTATTGATTGCATTGGCAAGTTTCCTGCATGGTTTCTGACCTTTGTGGCCTGTGACCTTTTAAAAAAAGCTTTTAGTCAGGTGCTTTGTAATTTCTAAGACTTCTGTGAGTTGTAAGCTGTTTCAGAAGAGAGGGTTTTTTTCTTCTACATTTCTTAAACTGTTTAATCCAAAGAGAAAATACTCCAATACGTTTCTCCAAAAAGGTGTCTCTCCTTTTGGTACTTCATTAATTATCTCATGGCAGCGCTGGACAGGGAACAAGATTTGGCTCTGGTTTTTTTGGCTCAAACCGGCCCCTTACAATTGGTCGAACACGACGTCAGAGTTGACTATGGAGTACAAATATCCTTTCTCTCGGGGCACTAGTGGCGTAGTGGTTTATGCACGTGCCCCATTTACGGAGGCTGTGGTCCTCCAAGCGTGTGGCATGGGTTCAAATTGAACCCATGGCTCCTTTCCCACATCTCGTTTCCCGCTGTCTCTCTCCCAGATTTCTGACTCTAGTCCTCTGTCCTATTCATTGTTTCATGTATTGCAGTTGGCTGCATTTACTGGAAAAGTGTAGATGATTACAAATTGAAATACTTCAGAAAAAGCTTCTTGTCTTATATTTACATTTGATGGTACTTTATATTTCTACTCTATTACATATCAGAGGTCAGTACTTTAGGATGATCTTTTTTTTCTAAACTCATGAACACATGCAAAACCTTAAACATCTAAAGGAATAAACCAAACATAATGCAGCTTAATATAATAGTAAAATACTTAACAGGGATCGTTTTACTATCAATACTTGAAGTAGTTAAACTTTATATTGTTAAATAAATACTGACATACTTGTACATAACAATGGTTTGAAAGCAGAAATGAATAGGCCTACTTTCACAATGTGGTTAGGGTACTTTAATCATCCCTTGTATACCTTTTATCACAGAAGAGCGACAGGTTTAATGTCATACAGCTTTTCAAACATCTTTAAGGGAACGCTCAGCCTTATAATGTATCGGATATTACGAAACCATACAGAGCAAAGTTTCTCACTGTTGGGCCAGACTATCATTAGTTCTAACGCCCTTTATTGATATGTCTTCACTCTGCTTCTCTGATACACACCTGACCATCCTGCTCTCTGCCTGGCACTGCCACTCCGACTCCACCTGTGGCTTTCTGATAGTGGGTACTGCAGTATCAGAGCAGGCCTGCTGCAGGAACTGCCGAGTCTTCATTTTCAGAATCTTGATTTAAAGTCTGTGCTTCATTGCAATAGCCAAGGGATCGTTTTAACATTCACACTTCACGTCCTGTGGGCATTTTCGATTTCTGACCTGGAGAAAAGATAGTGGGGAGGGGGAGCTGTGGAGACGGTGGGAGGTGTGATTAGGTCAGAAAGCTCCAACAACACCTGTAGTAAGAAGATCAACTTTATTAACAAATTAGACCGACGCGTTTCGGCTTTTTGCCTTCATCAGGGCCACCAAGAAACAGATTGCAAACATAGTTTAAATAGGGTACACTGTTAAAAATGATATGAGCAATAAGTCATAGTCACTTATTTTTTAATTTATATTCATATAACATGATGAGTTGTGAAATTTCAACTTAATTTAATGAGTTATGATTATACCAACTCAGGTTTGTAAGCCAGTTCAATGAAGTGTAAATTAGGGTTTGTCAATTCAACTTAACATTGTGAGTGTAAAATATAATAACCGGATCTCTCAGCAAAATGACCTCTGGGATAATAAAAATGCGCGGTACAAATAGTCCTAGAAATTCGTCATTGATCTAACAAGGGACTTATAAACTATTGACAAGGACATAATCATTTTGTAACACTATATCTACATGCTCAACCTTGTTGCAAATTGCCATTAACAGAAGAAGAGGGCCACAAATTGAGCAGATAGACACGGTGAAAAGGCAAGCCGCGGATGAATACGTCTTGTCAGCGAGATCACGATTAATGTGACCTGTGGCATATAAATGCGCGGTGTAAAAAAATAGTCCTGGGAATTCGGTCTTGACCAGATGAGGGATCAATAACAAGGATATCAGAATTTTGTAACACTACAGCAGGTGCCCCACCCGGTTGTAATTCGCCATCCATTTACAGAAGACAAGGGAACGACAGTAGAGCACATCCACGACAGTGAAAAATCAAGCGGCGGATGAATTTGTTGCCAGCAGTCATCCGCACTTAATGTGATCTGGCGGGCGGCAGCGCGACGGCGGTCTATTCGGTTGTGGAGTAAGCGAAAACAGGTGAGTGGTTCTACAAACTTCTACCTACATTAATAATAAATACAAGCAGTTAAACTGTTTTATAACATTCACCCCTCATTCAAGCACATTCATGGCGTTTGGCTTTGTGTGGTAACCGTTGTGTTTGTAGCTAAGTTAGCTAGCGGCTTTAAAAGGGGAATTTACGGTTAACTTTGTGTTTGTGTCCGGCTGCTTTTCAGATAAATTAAGATGATTTGAGGGTATTTAACATTATATATGTTGAGCCCGAGCTATAACATTCAACCCTCATTGAAGCACATTCATGGCGCTT
Organism: Tautogolabrus adspersus; assembly: GCA_020745685.1. Lineage (NCBI taxonomy): Eukaryota > Metazoa > Chordata > Actinopteri > Labriformes > Labridae > Tautogolabrus > Tautogolabrus adspersus. Next base: position 12,718,170 of record CM036538.1, read on the forward strand.
GGTTTTGTGTGTTAACCGTGTTGTTTAATCTTTAAAAGAGGAATTAACATTAATTTTGTGTGCAAGCACGCATGCCCGACCCTGCTGTGTTGCTATGTTGAGCTTTTCCAGAGAAATTGAGAGGATTTGAAGATATTTAACATTACAACCTGAACTGTATTATAAATGAACTGTTGTCCTTTACTGTTTGTCACTGCTTCTAGTGTTCATGGTGAAATATCATTTCAACTAATCAAGTTATGTTTGTTAGTCGTTAACGGTACAATGTTGAAATGCCAAATTGCTAAGATGTTTTGTTTGCATGATTCTCCTCTTGAAGCTAAAACCTGTCTCATGCTAACATAATATGCGGTTGGCGCGATGCAGACGTGCCCACCGTCCCTGAGAGAGGGGTTGTCAGTCACTATAAAATCACATTTTATTTAGAGTGTAAAATCACAATGCAGCATGGTCCTAATACACTAAGGAAGATACATGGGACAAGACATGCAACAGTTAATATTTTGCACAGTTAAGGTTTACATCTCGGATAGCGACACAACGAACCCTTAACGAGCCGGTGAGACGTTCACAGTCTGCAGAGAGTCAGACAGAGCGGAGCTCAGACAGACAGTGATGGGAGATATAACCCTGGTGTTTAAAATGTTGCTGTCGGTGTTTTCTGCTTTCTCTCAGTTTTTAGAAATTACTAACAAGCCTCTCCACTCAAAGCTCACCTGTTGTGATAACATGACCTACAGGGATTAGGCTAAACAACGTTACAGAGGGATCAGTGAGGTCCTGACCTTGGCTGTTATTTTTAATTTTTTTTACAGTAGGCCTACAATCACTTATTTCTCTACATTGATTTCTATGCATGCTATTTGAAGTGATGTCAGTCAGCTGCTCTTTCTCTCCTTCAATTTGAAACAGGCAGGTCAGAGTGAGTAACCATGGTGACTGTCTGTCAGTCAACGATGTCCCGCCCCCTCTATGAATATAACTATTCTTTCAGTAAAACTTACTTTGACCATGTGTCAAAGAATTAACCCTTTCTCTCTAATGTTTGATTATATATATAACAAAACTAAAGGCTTCTTAGCCTATATACAGCTACAGCTGTAGGAATTCTGCAGGGCTAAAGGGCACAGAAACACAAGAATTTGAAGTCTACATGTTTTCAAATGAATGCATCACTGTATAAAAATGTACCTAATTAGCACAAAAATAGGACACATTCCTCAATCATCATTTAAAAGTTGTGCAGAAAACCTTCAAATTGGGCGGCAGTAGCTCAGTCCGTAGGGACTTGGGTTGGGAACCGGAGGGTCACCGGTTCAAGTCCCGATGCGAACCCAAATATGGAAGTTGGTCTGGTAGCTGGAGAGGTGCCAGACCACCAGTCTCGAGCACTGCCGAGGTGCCCTTCAGCAAGGCACGGAACCCCCACCAGCTCAGGGGGCGCCTCCTGTGGGCTGCCACCGCACTCTGTCATCTCTCCATTAATGACATGTCCACAGGTTGTGTTTGTACATGTGGGTGATTCAGGCCTGTGTGTGTGAGAAGCATGTCTCTAAAATAACAGAGTGCGAACCAGAATTTCCCCTCGGGGATTAATAAAGTATATAAAATAAAATAAATAAATAAATATTGATCAAATCGAGGGAAAGACATTTCTGGGGGACCTCCAGAACATCCTACAAAGGCGTTTTTCAAATAGACTAAACGTATTTGTAAATTTTCTGTGCATTTAAAAACATCCTACAGGGAAAAAGGTTTGGTCGAATCAGTAATCACTAATTTGCAAATTAGTCTTAAGATCATTATGCAAATAATCGTGATCGTGATTTTGCACACACAAAAATTGTGATATATCTTTTCCATATCGCCCACCTATATGTGTACATATGCTTTTGTCACTTTTCTTTCTTTTTTTTAAATCATTTTGGCTGTTTTTTAATGCTAATGGCAAAACATTTGGTTAGGTTTTTTTGATTGTTGTGAATTTTCACATTTCAACCTCGCTACTTTTAAGGACAAAAATGTCCTCATTGAAATGCATTAAAACTAAAAAAAAAAAAAGTTGTCATAGAGACCATAGAAATAAAATGTATGCATTTTGGAAACTACACTTGTAAAGCCTTTTGTAGACAAAACAGTCACTATTATTACTGCATTTCAGGGCTCATGGTGAGACTCTGGATGAAGCCTTGAAGGCGATGCAACTTGGCCTACTGAAAGGCTACGAAGGTGCTGTACAGGAGGCCATTACTACTACCAGCTAAATGCACGCGCAGCAGGAGCAGTCAGAGATAGGCTACACACACGTCTAATAATGAGCTGGCTGATTATATTAAGGGTTTAATATTGTCAAAGCTAAATCAAGAGAAAACTTGTTTTGTGGAATAATAATGTATTATTCTCTGATGGATTTTAGTTTTTAGTATGTAATGTTGTAATGCAGGGGGGGTTCAGAGGGGAGCAGGGGGGGTCTGGGAACTACCTATTTAAAAAATAAAGGTCAGCAAATATATTTTTTTAATTTCTCAATTTCCTGATCTGATAAAATTATTGAATCTGTGACTTAAATCTGTGATTGATTCAACAGAACATAATGCCTTCTCAATTAAATGTACTGTAACAGATGTGTATGTGACACAAAAACACTATTTGTTATTTCTGCCGTTAAAAAATATGTTTGGCCGGTGAATTTTTTCATCTACTCGCCACTTTGGCTGGTGAGTCAAAAAGTTAATTTCGGACCCTGGTTATGTGCATCATCTGCGTGGATTTTGCGTATCCAGAAGACATGAAGTATTCCTGTGAGTTTCTAAGAGATTATGAACTGTAACATCTGTATTTCCTCCGGAAACAGTTCCTGTCAATAATTTTGCTCTTTTTTAGGGCAGCTTCAGCAACTATTTTGTTACAAATTTTTCAATGTGAATAGTGGTCTCACACTTCTGTTTGCTTGTTAAGCTCTTTAGAGAAATGTTTAAATTAACTGTGGTTTTTAGCCTTGTTTTAATGTCATCTGCCATAAGTGTATTGGAAGGATTTAAAAGGCTGTAAGTGGAGGCAAGTGTTGAAATAAATGTTTTTGAAGAAATGAGTTGTATGTTTATTGTGAAACGGTTCAACTTGTTGTTATTAGTCAAGATAAGGGATACAAATTAAAATCTTTAGTCTACTTAGTTTGAAAACTTAAGTTCAATTGCTGCCTTAAAAACATGAGTTAACAGAACTTGAAAAGGCAATTGGAATGAATATGGTTAAGTTACCTTAACTTGGAAATGTGAGTTAAAATTGTGTGCAGTTGTTCATTGATTTAACAACAGAAAGCTAGTTTTCCTGTACAGATTAATTATCATAGTTAGTTGTTTTAACTCAAAGTATCAAGTTCAAACAGGGGCTGGCACCTCTCCAGCTACCAGACCAACTTCCATATTTGGGTTCGCATCGGGACTTGAACCGGTGACCCTCCGGTTCCCAACCCAAGTCCCTACGGACTGAGCTACTGCCGCCCAATTTGAAGGTTTTCTGCACAATTTTTAAATGATGATTGAGGAATGTGTCCTATTTTTGTGCTAATTAGGTACATTTTTATACAGTGATGCATTCATTTGAAAACATGTAGACTTAAATGTTTATTAATTAAACTACTCGCACAACTTAACTTTGTGAGTTGAAATAATGTGGAACTCTGTGTTGATTTGACAAGAGAAAGCAAGTTTTCTTGAATGGATAACGTATGAAAGTAAGTTGTTTTAACTCGGAGTGTCAAGTCAAAAAAATATATGATCATAAATTAAACGACTTCTACAACTTAACATTGTGAAATGAAACAAAGCTTATCTTGAAGTTGAGTTAACTTGTGTTTATAAGGCAGCAATTCAACTTAAGTTTTTAAGTTGAACCACCTTGATAATTTTTACAGTGTAGGTACAAAAGTGAGAAAAAGGTAAAAAAAAAAAATTCAAATAAGTAAAGACAACCAATCAAATACATTCACATATGTACACTTCAGCCAATAAGGCACATGCAAAGGTGGGCTGGTTAGTTGAGGTGTGCTTAGGCCACCCAACTGTCAATAAAAAGAAAACAACCAATGGGCAGTTGCCCCTGCTATGCCAGATTACCAGTCCAGCCCCGTCTCACTGCAGTAATTATCTTTTGTCTCCAAATTTATCCTGTGAGCTTTTGAAGTGGGCACCACCCCTTAGATTGCTTCAGATTAAATGGTTTACCCACTTATAAAGCATGTTATGTCAACCTTTACTTTCACTATGTGCCTGTGATTCAGACTTTCACTTTTTGCTTTTAAGTTCAGCTCCCCTAGTTAGTTTACTCGAAATCCATGAACTACAACATTAAAATGCTACTTGAATTGATTTAAAGAAAAAATATATAATTTTTATCAACAACATACTGCCCACAGGGAACATTTTTCTGTCTGGGTTCATTCACTACTTCAGAGCTGACTGGCTTCTAATGTAAGCCTTGATATAATTAATGTATGACAAGAGATTGGCATATATTTTCTAATCCATCCTCCTCCAAAGGTTTATTTTCCCTAAATGTTAAAACATTTATCTTACTCATGTGTTCAATGGAAGATTTTTCCAGTTTCACTTATTTAAATGATCTGAGCACTTCTTCAACCCTTGCCCCTGGGTTGTTTGTTGTATACCTTAATGTTATATGAAGACTGTGGAGAGTGGTCTCTATGGGTGCAACGAGGGTTCAAATCAAGGTCATCAGTAAAAAAGAAATCTTATTTGAAATTCAATAAAGTACACAATGGCTCTGCTTGAAAGCACTGGAACTTTTCTCACAGATACGATGCCCATATGTTAAAGGTTGTGAATTTTAAAGTGCTGATAGATCTTCTATGTGTCATTTCTCCCACAGCCTCCACAGACAACAATCAGTTCAAAGTTGATGTAAGAGAAGAGTAAGTCATAAAAAAAGACGACAAATTGAAAGATATAACCCTTGATGGAAATCATATCTGAAAGAACGGATCCATTGTTTTGATAAGCTCTATGTGAACCATCTGTGCCAAAATAAAAGTTACATGCTCAGTAGTGCAGAGCATTTCTTAGACGAATGGAGCTTGATATTACTTTAACCACAGTGTCTCATCAAGATGTCAAGAGAAATGTGTTAAAACCATAGATAAATACAAAGTAACGTGACTTGCATTTCCATCAACCAGAGGTGAAGACCTCAAAAACACGGTGAAACAAACACACATCCATGAGTGTAATGAAAAGCACAAAGGGACTGATTAGTGAGGTGTTTTTCTCTTTATTGTCAGAGAATGTAGGCGATGTTGGATACTTTAATGTAAAGACTAATAGAAATGCACTCAGTAATATTTAAATGCATCTACTAATGGCAAAGAAATCTAGATGGTAACCTATGAAATGAATACAAGGGCAGGCTTGGCATTTATCTCAGGATGTGTTCACAGAGAAACATTAGGATGTCTGATGAGAATTAAGAACTGAGAGTGAAGTCTTTGTCACAACCATATTGCTAAAACTGTCACGGTATATCTAGCAAATGAGTTCTGCAGCTGTAACAACATCACTTGTATGAAAAAGGGAGAAATACATTTCCATCTGACTTTTCTGCAATACAGATGTCACAAACTGTCACTTAGACATGAACACAGTAGTCATTGCTTTACAACGATAGTCCAGTACAATATCTGCATTAATCTGTCAGTCTTTCAATTTCACTTTCTATGTTATCCTCACTTGGGATTCAGCATTTTCTGGCAGAGAACCATGGTTTCAGACCTGGAGGTTCTCACTGTCATCCCAACCGCTTAACACTAGGCTACATCCACCATAGTGCCTTCTGTGGATAACAGTTTTTTAAGCCAACAAAACCATGTCATCTGAAAAAAGACAGATATGCAGTTCTTGGGACTCTAAATTGGCCTCAAGCTCCAACTCCTTAAGGCCAACACAAAGTTCTTGTCCATAGACCAGAATCGGAAGGTCAGGGATTCGATTCCCAGCTCCTGCAGCCTCAGGTCGGTGTGTCCTTGGGCATGACACGTAAACCCAAATTGCTCCTGCTGGTTCATTGCTCCTGCGTAGTTCTTTTTACGTCATGTCTTGCCTTAGGGGACACCCTGCTCCCCCTCCTGTCCCGCACGGATAGTCTCCAGCTGTGAGGTGCAATGTTGAACAACCATATTAGGAGGATTTCAGGAGCAGTCCTCTTGAAGTTATCTAGACATTTTCAGGAGTGCACATGTGTAAAAGGCTTTTCACTTATTTTTGTTTAAGCCTTTCTTTTGTCATCCACTTCTTTAGAGAGTTTGTTGTCTGATGTTGTTACAGGGGGATCAGAGTCAAGCAATTAAATAGAGCAGATCCAAAACAATGTCTATGCCTGAAAGTGCCCCATTTAGCACTTAATTATCTTATTGAATGGTGAAATATATTCAAAAAAGACCAATCTGTAGTTCCTACCAATATAGGTCTAAATAACAGAGCAGGATTCTGCTGTGTGAAAATGAATTTTGTAAGTTTGACTGACAGCGAAGTGGGAAGTAGTGCATCCAAAAGAAACAGCAATTATGCAACACAACAATTATGAAATGACGTTCCAACACGCCAGGCTGAGGACTAACAGTGGATAAAAAGAGGACACAAACTAGCCTCCGGCATTCCAAGGAGCTGTCACATTGATGCGGGTATATCAGATGAAATGTTGAAAGAACACAACTCCCTTTCTTTTATAGTTTTTTGCTGCAGAAGTGAGGAAAACATATAAAGGTTTCTTAACTCCTTTCAGCGAGCAATCACAAGACAGGGTTTAAAAAAAATGTGAAATCCTGCACCAGGGGCATCAGATTCTGCGTGTTTGATCTTGTGAGTTGTGTTCTGTGCTGCTGCCTCTCTTTGTGTGTGTGCGTGTGTGTGTGTGTGTGTGTGTGTGTGTGTGTGTGTGTGTGTGTGTGCGTGTGCACACGTGTGTGAGCATGAGACTGTGCATCTCTGGAAGATGATAAGCCAGGGATTTAGGCCATGGTTTTCTAGGTTATACCTAAAAGCCACCTGTCTGTCTGAAACACTGATTTAAAAATATTAGTACAGAAATAAGTGCTTATGCGTCTAGGGAGGGAATCTCTCTTTTTCTGTGTCTATCTCTCCCTTTCTCTCTCCCTCTCTCCGTTCATAAACCTGAAAGAGCAAAGCAACCCACTCTGCCTGAAAATATAAACTGGGGCTTTCTGCTGACTGTTGCCAACTGTCCATCAGATTTTCCAGAGTAATTCTAGTTATTCCGAAGTGCTTTGGAAGAAGGTGGCGACAAATGGCTAATCTCAGAGCAGCAGCTAAGGATCCAACCAATCATCTGGGTTTTTAAGGAGACTGAGCTAAATGAACCTGTCAGGGGCTCATAAGGCAACATGTGAAGAGATGTGTTTCATAATGGCAACACTGTCGGACAACATTTAGACACGTCCTTCTATTTGACTTGAGGGTAATAGCAACTTAAGTGATGACTATTTAAATCAAACGTTTTTACATATACTCTGTCAATCCATGGTTTGTGCTTGGCACGGATTAAATGTTTAAGACACCAACCTCAGAAATCTTATACAGCTAAACGAAGTTTTCTTATCATTACCCATAACTTCTCGGGAAGTGGCATTATTAAGCGTCACAATACAACAGGACATTCAGTTTATGTTCTTAAATAGCAGTCATAAAGGATTTTTTTCAAAGCAGAACAATGTTGCTGACACTGAATCCTTCAAAAGTTTAAATGAAAAATAAGACATATTCTCTAAATACTTGACAAAAGCAAGATATTTGCATCGCTATCAAGGGAATAAAAGAAGACTGAGTCCAGCCTTCAAACCTTCACAGTTCTTGGTGTGTTTTCCCCTGTTGTATTACCGCCCCTTTGTGTGAGATGCTAATTTTATGCCACTTTATTTATGTGTTTGTGCTGGCACAATACATTATGCGCTGGCACAAAACACAAAAACAAAGGCCAACAACAGACACAATGCCTTCTGTTGCTTGACACCGGATTTATATGTGCTCACGACGCTCGCTCTCACACACACACACCCTCATACAATGATCTACAGTACTATCATCAACAATCAAACAGTGGATCCACAGGAACAATCCTCCATGTAAAAATGAATTGTCACTAAAATATCAACACAAAAAGCCTTTTATACAGATAACTGTTAGCAATTGCCTGATAGGCTGAAACAAACAAAACAATCCTTATTGTGTTTGTTGCACTGAACAAATGGTATCTTAATGACAGCTAAAAAATCTGCACATCCTTCTTGTCAATCCACTGGTTTATAAAGAGACTGACTGCATACTGGAGCTACATTTTCCTGGAAATGTATCGTATTCTTTAGTTGTTTTAACCTGCACACCAAAGACATTAGATTGACCTCTATAGGCGAGGGAAAACACAAGATCTGCAGATTTCTAAAACAGGACCCAGTGGCATATCTGTGAAGGACAGCCACCATCAGCACAAATGGATTTAAATTGTAGTCACACTCCTATCACTTAATTTGCCTTTGGTTGGCTATTCACAGGCGCCTGGTCAATTCCCCCAATCGCCTCAGCCTATCAGAGAACAGCTACTTGTCACTTACATCCAACTGCAGGGATAAAATTCCAATTTGTTTGCATAATCAATAGATAATCCAGCATACTGAGCCTGACAATGGAAATCCACTCATATAAACCATTATCAGTGCAGAAAAAGAACCCCACTGTTCAGTAGTTTGCAAATTCTCCAAGATGGGAGGAAAAATAAAATTATATTACAAGAGGTGCCAAGAGGCATCACATGAATGTTAAGGTGCACATTTCATATACACATTTACATTTAGAGGATTTCTAAACTAGATTAAAGCGAGGCAGCCGGTATTTACAGCTCATCCTAAACCCTGCATGCAGAGATGCAGAGGATCTCTCAAAGCAAACACAGTCAAAAATGCCTCAAAATGGCTGTAATTGTAGACATTCTCACATTTCCAAGGACAACTACTGCAGAGAGGAAATGAAAACAAGCATGAATCAAATATTTGTGCAATTCTCCTCTTTAAATTGTTTTTCGAAGCATCAAAAATGTTCTTGCTCTGCTCTGCTCGGCTAAGGTAGATTTTTTTTTTGCAGTAGTACTTGCCTTCATGCAGTAGTTCCTAAACACAGATATCTTACTTATTAATGTCTGGAAAATAGAAATTTAGCATTATGGGAATGATGAGCACTTGGAAAAACATATGGCATTCTGTAATCCTGTCAATTTTTCTCATACATTTAAAAGAGGAGTGTTGTCATGATTTGGTCTTGTTTTAGTTTTGTATTTCAGAGTTTTGATTTCTTATCTTGTTTTAGTTCTAACTTTCTCCTAGTGTTGCTTGTTTCCCTGTGTGTTAATGTTTCCTTGTTTGGTCTTAAGTGTTACCTGTCTTTGTCATTTCTGATCTTGGTGTTTCCCTTGTGTGTTTCCATGTTTAGTCTTTAGTGTTTCGAGTTCTGTGTCTTCAGTGTTTCATGATTTACTTTGTAGTTGTCCTCAGTGTGTCTTGTCTTGTATTCATTCCTGTGCAGCAATTATTCACTGCTGAGTCATACATAATAGAACAGAAATAAACCCTTCATAATCTCATTTGGCAGATCTTTTGAGTTGATAATATGCGAGGATGTGGCAGAAAAATACAGTGAAAACATAAAGTCTAAAGATTATTTTATGTGCAAGAAGATGAATGTTCAAAATATGTATCATCCACTGTTTATTAACTGACAGTTTAGTCATGACCACAATCATATCCTAACCTTTAGAAACCATTTATTTCTTAAGGAAGACACTTTACACAAACCTAATAGAATCCAAACCATTGTATTGTCACATTTCAACACTATGTCACCCTGCCAGTTAGTCTTGAGAATACATCTTCCACCTTTTAAATAAGCCTTTTAAATATGTTTCAAAGCTAGCCAGCTTTGGAAACTTCCATGGTTCTTGATCTCTTCATCTGAAGGTGAAAAGAGCAAAACAATTGACCAGTGCATACTGCACCAAACAATGCAAGTCCACTAACTTTTTCTTGGTGTCCCAATTCCCCGTGGCTCTGTTGCATGCTCATTAGGCCAAATCCTTGCCTTGGCTCTTGATGAATTTCACATATTTTGTACATAACTTAAATGACAGCTATTCTAGTTCTTGTACTAAATTCATATAATACAAAATACCTGCAGATTTATGGATGTCTTCTTTGCAATCTCAAATAGATGGGTAAAAAACTGGCTCAAAGAATAACCGCATCCTGGGGGCTTAGTTGTGCTTATGTAGCTAAAAGGGCTTTCATATAGGATGCAGTGTGCGCCACTCTCGCCGCGGGGTACGGTGCACATGCGCAAATCGCATCAATCATTGATGCAAGTTGCTAGGCGGCCGAAACGATGGTCAGGAAAGTAGCTACTTTTTGAATGCACAATGTATCAGTGCACTTCTCAGAAACAGAAACCTTGGCTTTCATCTGCTGAGGAGGAGACGAGCAGCAAAGAAGAAGAGGGTGTGGGTTCATGAAATTCAGGGCGCGAAAGGATATGGGGGAGTTTAGGCTCGTCCCGGAGCTTTAGCTTTATAACAACCGCTTCACAGTCACGACACACATTTCTGCTGCTTTAAAAAAGAAAAACCTGTTACACCAAAAATGGCGGAAATTTCTTTCCAAACTAGAGCTTTCTTGCCGATGTTCTGGGCTCAGAGCTCAGGAAAGTGGGACTCTGTTTGTTGTGATCTGATCCTCCTTCCTACTGGATGCACCACGGTGTCTTCACGGAGCTAAAAGTGACATTATTTTAACTTACCGTAGCGCTTACTGATGGCACGCGTGGCCCTGTGCTGAACCCAGCTCTCGAGTCGAGCAACGCATAGACATTGAATGGATTCGACAGCGGCACGCAGCGCCCATCGAATCCTGTCTTAAAGCACTTTTACTCTTGAAACAATGTGACGAAGCACTGAAGGCTGCTTCCATTCATTCCAGTAGATAAGTATTACTGTATTTATGATTATTTTTGCATCATGTCTTATTTTATTTTTTTGGGGGGGACTTTATTATACGTTGTATTTAATGTGTCCATCTGGATTAATGTCAAATCTCTTGTAATGCTCCTCATGTTGTTCATGTTCTGTTATAACTCTGTAAAGCACTTTGAGCTGCTCTGTGTGAATGCTGCTTTATAAATAAACTTGCCTTGCCCAGTGTAAACTGAAAATGATGAGAGTCGGATGGACACTCACTGCTGAATGCTGTACACAAATGAACAACAAACCCCCATAAGGCTGAAAAGGCTGAAGAACTAAGAGTGTGGTGTATTTTAAATTTAATCAGTCCCTTGTTTAGGGTTCAATACATTAATACGGGTAAAATACTTATTTCTATCCAGACAGTAGATATCCAGGAATTTAAAACTATTTTAAAAATTCACTCCTCAATATAATTCAAAGGTCTTTTTAAGTTGGGGCAGCTCAGAATGTATTTTTGATGTATTGTCATAAACTCTTTTATTTTCATTCTTCAAATGTGCAGAAAATAGATTGCAATAGACACAAACAAAAACAAACACATTTATTAACCAATCGCTCTACACAGATTCACATTCTTTTAATTCCATTAACGTTATGTTTTCCTCTAGAGCAGCTGGTGACTGAATGGTGTCATTTGTTCAGTCCTGATATGACACTGTGTTTGGGGACCCTGGGATTTATTAGAGTCTAATATGCAGGTGTCGTCTCCAGACTTATTTTGCACTTCTCTGACCCTCCAAACACTTCTTTTGATAAGAAGTCTCTTGTCTCTTTCAATACATAACACTTCAAGAAGAGCTTTATAAAGAGGTTTTTAAGAGGCTGTGTGTCATCCACACTAACATCGATGTGGTTTGATTTTCACACACATTACTTTAAATGCCTCCACGGTCAACACATTTGAACCTGACTCCAGCTTTCAGCCTAAAAGATGAATCCTCACTTCTTAAAGGTACAGTATGTAGAATTGCATGCTAATGTTTACATTAAAATATCTAACTTAAATTAAAAATGGACTAAACCCATGTTATATATATTTTTTAGTTGAGTACTTACATCACCTCAAATATTTCCAAAAGTTATCAAAGCCAGAGAAACCCTTAATTTTATAGTTGTAACGTGCCGTGTCTTGTAGGTGGCCGCCATGATGAGCCGCCACGATAGACAGGAAATGTTGATCGTTGTCAAGGAAAGACCGGATGTTACGTCAAAGACCGCGGCATAAGCTAGCGCTAGCTGCTACTGAAAGCTGCCGTTCTGTCGCTGTATGTGCTGCTGTGATATAAAACGTCATGTAAATTATACTTGGATACATCGTCAGTACACATATTGTCTTTCTCAGGTCGGTTTCGCCCGTTCGTATTGATTTGTTAGTTTTTTCCCATAATACACCGCAAGCCTCAACGTCATCTTTTGTTATTGTTTTGATTGAGAGCCCCCTAGCAGCGGATTTTACATACTGTACGTTTAAATCAAACATATTTTCAGAATTTTTTTAAAGAAAAGGTGACACTAAAGCATCCAGTATGAGGAAAATAGACTCTCTAGCACTTTCAGCTTTACCTCTGGTTGACCATTCATCAAGACAACTGAGATGAAATGGTGGCACTTAAAAAAGAAGAATGTGCCCTAAACCCTGATCTATAAGTTATAACACAACTTCCTTTAACTTTGAATAAGGGCAGAGATTTCATACCTTATTAATGAGAATGTTATCTAGGCTACAATAACACAGTTTCATGATTTTGTGTAAATATGTTGTTTTTGGAAAATATTTTCCAAATGACTCTCTGTATCTCCCAGGACACATTGCCCATTTAGGTCATGATTTCAGCGTATCTCCCCACTTTTAATAGTTGATGTATCAACTGTAAAACATTTTATGAACAATGGATTGGCATCTATCATTCACGTTTTTGTATACAGAGTTTAAAATTTGAAAATGGAACAGTGGTTATTCAAACATGTTTTGAACCGTAGAAATCTTTGAATGATGAACAACTTATTAACATTTCTAAACCAAACAGCTTCCTGTTTTTATACTATACCATCCCTGAGTGGCCATTGTACTATCATTTTGTAGGCATCTTGACCAGTGTCAATGCAAAGCCTCACTTTGCACATCTGACAAATGATGGCGGTCCATCCATCAAACATGTGTACACCAGGGAGTGAAACAATTAAACACAATAAGATAAAGAGCAATGGATATTTCACACACCTTTGTAATAATAATTATCTATAGAGTATAAGGCCATTAAACACAAGGATATATGTGAGTGAGTAACCAACGAGTTCTGGGACATTTTATCGAAATCCATTCAAAAATGGCACCATTACAAATCCAAAGACAACTCACATAGGCACAGTATGTAAATTACGCCACCAGGGGGCTCTTAATCAAAACAATAACAAACAGATGAGGTCGAGGCTAGCGTGGTTTCATGGAAGTTCTCTCTGCTACCTCCCCCGATGAAAACAAACTCCAAGTTGACCATAGTCAAGACAAACAGGCGAAACAGACCTGAGGAAGAAAATATGCTTACAGACGATGTATCCAAGTATAATTTACATGACGTTTTTATCAAAGCAGCACATACAGAAACGGTACAGCAGCTTTCAGTAGCAGTTCCCGCTTCCTTATGCCGCGTCCTTTGACGTAACATCCGATGTTTCCTAGGCTACGATAGACATGTCGTGTCTGTCATGGCGGGCACCACAACAAGAAACGTCCTGTTACAACCATAAAATTAAGGATTTCTTTGATAACTGTTGGAAATATTTTAGGTAATGTAAGTACTCAACACAAAAATATATAACATAGGTTTAGTCAATTTTGAATTAATTAAGATATTTTAATATAAAATTCTACATACTATACCTTTAAAAAGGGGGCGCTAGCTGCCTTTGAAGAGGTCGTGTGAATTAAACATTTTAAATACTTCTAGGTTTAAACCTCATTGCAAATAGCAAGGGTAAAATAACATAGATGATTCAAGCTATTCAAACCACACTTTTCACTTAGTCTTTAAAATGTACCATTACACTACAAAATATGTTTCAAGTTGTCCTATCATTCTTGAGCTTATTAAATACAAATATGAAAATAAAAGCTTAAAGATCCTCCCTCATCCCAAAGTCCAAGTAAATTCCAGACTGCCTACACCTGGTGGATCAAGGGGCATTCATGTGAACAGTTAAGAGCACCATCCTCAACCAGGAAGGTGACTTAAGCCCTATTCGCACGGGACTAGTATTACCTGGGGACCTCATGTGATTTAGAAATTACCCCATATGACCACACCTCATATACTGTATTCTGTCCATTCAATGGGAAACATGGGCCTGTCCTTCACTGAGGATTTTTGTCTTGGTGGCAGTGAAGCCACTGCTGTGATGAGGCTGTTTTCAAGGCAAAGTCTGTTTCTCTGCTTTGTTTTAATCTGGGTCATAGCAGAAAATGAGGCTTTGCAAAGGTAAGAATATCCAAAGGGTAGTAGCTGGTCCAAACCTCTCTGTCCTAGCTCAGGTGTACCAAAACTGTGTGAGAGTACACCTCTCAAATGTCATCTGCAGCCCACGTTCAGAAGACACATCCATGAGCTGCTCCTGTAGGTTGACAGGAAGCTTGCCTCTATTGCTTTCAGACACAATGAATGAATTTCGCACCCAATCCAGCTGCTCAGATCTCTCCTTCATATCAGGGAAGTAAGAATCAAAATTACAAGTCAAGTTGCCAAGTGTCCATTTATGGTCGACATAACTGGAGTTCTGTCCACATCTTCATTGGAGAGGAAGTTGAGGAAAAGCAGGCAAAATCCCCCTGTGCACATGATCTTATCCACAGCTCTGTTTTCTTGAGGAAACCACCCACCTTGTCATAACAAGATGTTGGTGTCCCTGCCTTGCAGCATCTCATTCAGTTTGTCAAGCTTGGCAAATATATCTGCAAGATATGAAAGCTTTGCAAGCCAGTCAGTGTCCTGAAACAAGGTAGCAAGGGATGATCTATGATCAGACAGAAAGGTGTGCACCTCTGAGCGTAGTTCAAATAGCCTGTTCAGTATTCTCCCTCGAGATAGCCAGCGCACTTCTGTGTGGAGCAATAATTGTGTGTGTTCAGATCCTATGGATTCCAGAGTATACGAAACAGGCGTGCATTAATTAGCCTTGACTTGATGAAATTAATTACCTTCACCGTGATACTCAAAACTGAATGGAGCTCTGGGCTCAGTGTCTTTGATGCCAAGGCCTCCCTGTGTATGATACAATGAGTCCACTGCACATCGGGGTTCTCCGTTTTAATCCGCGCCAAGAGTCCTTTCACACGGCCCATCATTGATGCTGCCGTGTCAGTACACACACAATTTCCAACTCAGTCCGTTTTCCACAAAGAAGGAATTTATGACATTAAACATGTCCTCTCCGGTTGTATGACCTTCCAGGGTCTTGCAAAAAAGGACATGCTCACAAATGTCTTTTATATCCACGTATCTCACAAAAGCAACAAGTTGTTCCAGGCCACTAACATCAGTTGATTCATCCATTTGGAGTGAAAATGACCCGCCAGCCCGAAGTTTGTCCAAAACTTGATCAACAATATCTGTACCCATCTTCTCTATTCTGCGGGAAACTGTGTCGTTTGACAACAGTACAGCTTTTAGCTTATCTGCTGCGTTTTTATCCAACAAAGTCTCAGCCAGCATAACAGCGGCAGGAAGTACCAACTCTTCGGCTATGCTGAATGGCTTTTGCCGCGAGCAAAGAGACTGTGTATAACGCCTCCAGTGCTTTGGCTGATGTTGTTGAGGCTTTTCGCATTGTTTCTTGGGATGACTTAAATTTAGAAAGTTTCCTTTTAAAAAACTCTCTTGGCTTAGCAACGTGGCATGGATGTTTTGTCTTGAGTTGCCGTTGAAGATTGGCTCATGAAACTGTTTGCTAATGTCACCCCGCAAAAAACACACAGTGCTGCGGGAGGATCAGAAGACGTGGAGGTAAATCCCAAAACAATGTATTTATCCATACTGACGATGTTTTTGTAAATCTGTTTTTGTTTTCTTTTTGACGGTTTATTCGTCTTCCACCTCATTTTCCCCAATCAAGGTGTTTTTCATCTGATTGTGCAGGAAGTAAGTAATATTCCCTCAATCTCCCGATCTGCTGTCTTTGCCATTTGATACTTTCCTTCTTGCTTTCAAATGAGCTTTGGTAAACTTCTGCATAAGAAGGAAAGAAAATGTTTCATTAGATGGTGATCAAACTTTTTTCCCTTCTTTTTTTTTCCATTCCAATTTATCACTAATAATTGCTTTTTCCAACTTATTTTGTGTTTTCATTCTTTTGAGCACTTTGGGCAGCATCTTTTCAGGACGAGTTATTTTCAAGTGCAATTCTATACACGTATAGTTGGCTATGTTCTGCCACTTCTTTTTCTGTCTGCAATCATTTAAGTGTGATTGTGCCTGCAGCTACAACCGCTTGTGATGATATAGGTTCGCTTTGGTATTGACTCATGGCATCAATTTGGCCTCTTTCTGGACATTCTTGTAAACACTGAGAATTGATCCATCCATTGAACAAAAGAGTGTGCTTGTTAACTTTTTGTCAGACACTGCCACATAACCTTGTTGTCCAGCCATCACCACTGGGCTGCTTTGTGGGTCAGGGTTACTTACCAGAGCTGTTCAGCTTCCTTCGACGCCACCTGATCTTTACAGTGGACATTTGGGAAATCATATGCCTCTGTGCGTGTAATCTGAGAGTAGCATTCACGGCAGCCTGTTACTAGTAACCCTGTAAGACTGCAGGATGCAGAGATGAAATGATGATCCCAGACAGAGCACTCAAGATGTCCCTGCTCTCCTTTAACCTGTGGCCTACTTTTAGTGGCAGAGAAAATGACGCTGCCTCTTCAGTTGGACTGTTTACACGTGTTTGATATGAGAAAAACATTGAGGCCAGTGAACAGGGTGTTGCACATGGTTACATCACAAATGTCAATGTAAATATAAAAACACACATGCACTTTAAAAATTCCCGTTCGTTGATGAAGCTGATGTGAGCAGCTGCATTTTTAACACGTTACACTCCCTTGTGTACACAAACTTCTATAAAAGTCTTTATGATTATGCTCAGATCTGCATTTTACCATTTTTAAATAGCTGTTTCGTCAAATATGTACATATTTTAAGTTAACTTAAAAAAAAAATGCTTAAAGTAGGAGAGCAGAGTGGCTGGATTGTAAATAGCAGCTTGCAATATGCTGATAAAAGCAGTGCTTCTTGTTGTTCGTACAGCTGAATCATCATATTCTACAAAACACTGCTGTTTAAAAAAAAAGCTTTTATCAAATTACCTGCCTCACAAAGCAGCAGTTAACATTGTGACAGAATACACGAGATGAAAAGCAACATCAGCAGTAAAGAGAGTAAGACGTTTTCAGAAAGCTGCACTTTAGGAACTGTAGAAGTGGTGTGGGCTTCCTTCAACCATGTGTGTCCTAAAGTTGGCCCTGGTACAAAAGCCGACAGCTGTGACAGACCCTGACAGACTGAAAACATAAACCATGTGGAGCAGAAAGACGGAGTCACAGTGACATGATCACCAATCTGCCAGTTAGAGCAGAGACTAAAAACAGCAGGGGCTTCATGTGGCGTTTATTATCCTATACCCGATGATTGACAGGTGAGGTGTGGGGCTTTTAGCACCTGGAGGTTAATGGGTGTGTTGTGAGGACTCTTTCAGGTCAAACATCATAACAACATTTCGTTTACCCAGGTGATTATTCATCTGTTGTGTGGGATTTTTCTCTGTCAAGACCAATCGACTATTGATTAGGGTACTTATTATGTGATTGTGCTCAAAGTTCAATTAAAACACAGCACATAATCTTGTTTTTAAGGAGTAATAATATAAAAAAGAAAACGTGCGTGTTAATAATAGTAAAAAGACTGCAGTCAAACTTTGCTCAGGCAAATTGAATCAGTATGATATTATTTAACATATTAAATTTGTCGATGATCAAATTGCAACTTATTTAAGGTACTTAACATTCTTTGATTTGGGATAATCTAAAACAATATATTATTTTCCATTGCCTTATATGCTTTATAAGCTTGAATCTTTAAACTATTGAAGTGGCATTAAAGGTAGATATTCCGTTACCTCTTTCCCTTGCTGTTACAGATTTTGATACCTTGATAAAGATACCCAACTATACAAGTTTGACATAAAAACATTGTTTTTGCTGGCTTCTTCTAACAATTAACTCTTTGCTTCATACTGTTATTTTTTTATTCATCACACCATAATGTACCTTTTACCAATGAGTCTTTTAGGTCAAATCAGATATGGTGGTATTTCATCAGGGCATTGACTCGAGACCTGGCCTATATAAAAGATTGTATGTTATATAGGTATTTTATATACAGTAGCCAGTTCTAATACTGTAATTGGTATGAGCACAATTTTAGTTTAATAGGTTAGTTAGGTTATAAAGTAGCAAAATTGGAAAGCACAAATTAGACAAACTTTTACTTATTTTAAGTACTTAACTTAATTCACTTGTTTCAAACACAAAATCGACATTTTGGAATAAATCATTTTGACATGCGATAAAAAGTTAAACAAGATTCAGAATCTGTTGTGCGCTTAATATATTTGATTTTCACATGGGTTCTAAGTAATGATCCCTGGGGTACTTCTGATGCTTCGGAGAACATTAGTCACTGTTGTATAGCAGGCCAGTGGTCCGCTAATTACAGACTACAGGAAACAGGATCTGTGAAGTGTTTACACGTGCAGAACATGCACACACTCACATTCTTGAATTACAGCTGGATCTTTCTCTCTCTCTCACACACACACACACACACACTCACAGGCATAAGCGGATGGTGTCATGTTAGGTCACTGTGCAGCCGCAATTTGTCTCCAGGGAATCGCTCTATAGGGCAGGATTTTCCCTAATTATATCTTACAGGTCAGGTGATACTCTTATCTATTTCCTAGCACAGGGAACTCAAAAGCACCTAAGAAAAAGAGCTTTATCATCAATAAACACGTCATGGCAATCCATGTTGATTGTTTGTAGGCCTTTGTGCGGATGTTATTTCAGATTGTGAATATCAAGCTCTATGAAAGAATAGGAGATTGTTTGGCATTGGGACGAGGCTGAGAAGAAACAGAATATAAAAAGGCATGAGGTCAAAGAGGAAACAATCCAAAAGGATTGAAAGAATCAGAGGCAGAAAGATTATCAAAGCGTCGAATGTCAGAAAAAAAAAATTGAAGACATGAGAAAACAACAGGATCATTGTTAAAACCGAGTGATGAGGATGCAGACGGACAACAAAGAGACCAAAAGGGATTTAACTGATAAAAAAAACAAAAACAATCCTTGGAAAGTGAGAATAGCTCCCAGGCAGCAGGTCTGTGGGCATTATGTTACGTAATACATCAAAACCACTTTGACTAATAGTCTCTTCTGTGTCTCAGATCAGAAGATTTTAATCAATAAGATAAACATGGAGGGTCACCTCTAAACATCAGCTTCTGTCTGAAACCTGCAGGATTTAGAGATGAATGCTTGTGTTTGGAGGAGCTGATGGAGTACCAGACAATATGCTGATTCACTGGAAAGCATGGGGATATTATAAGCAGGGAAATGTTAAGCCTTGATTGAGAAGAGCAGACAAAATCTGTGATAATTACTCAGACATTCAAACACAGTTTATAGAGTACTAGATGACTAGAATGGGATTTTGAGAAGTAAGCATATTCCCTCTCTTGCTGAGTGTTAGATGAGAAAACTGATTATACTCAAATATATCTGTGTTATGAGAGGCAAAGTCTGATATATTTCAAACAACAGGACACAACAGGCGTTGTTCTGCCCACATTTTGAAACAAAATACCACCAGATCCTTTTATCTGAACAAAACAATTAAAAAAACTCAAAAAGATCAATATGTAAAATCCACAAATAGGAAGGACTTTTTAAAGTCACGCTGGGATCAGGAGACTCCAGGAAATCACTGCACCTGACTCGTATTTGCCAGGAAATTGCCTGTCACTTTTTGCAGTTCTGTTTTTACACAGCTTAAGCCAAAGAGATATCAAGTGTCACACCCTGCTGAATAAGCTGTTTAGGTTTCTTTAACTAACTGCTTGCAACTAGGCAAATACGGGAACAGTCAGGGGCAGATCCAGACTTTTTAGACTGGTGCTGGCCTAACTGTGGGGTTGGCATGAAGTATGTGTGCACACACATGGGTGACAAGCATTTATTTACCTTTTCCATGCTCACCAAGCAACAACCTCTGGTGATGAAAAATGAAGCCAATGCGGAAGTGCAAACTATGCAGTTCGGCAAGTGTCCTCCTGAGGCTGGCTGCAGAGGCACCAGAAGTCACACACCCAAAAAAGCCAGTTTCTAAAGCAGAAATTAACACGTTTACAGCCTGGTTAAAAAAAAATGAAATTGGTCTGATTACTGTAGCTCATGTTTCTATCAGCACAAACTGTACAGGGGGTGATTTTTTTTTTAAACTCATCCGTTTTGATTTTATGAGGGATAAGTGTTATCCACAATAAGGCGTGTAGCTGACCTGATTGACAGGTGGGTGCGCTGAATGGTTTATCAAGAGGGTTAAAGGTACAGTATGTAGAATTGCATGCTAATGTTTACATTAAAATATCTAACTTAAATTAAAAATGTACTAAACCCATGTTATATATATTTTTTAGTTGAGTACTTACATCACCTCAAATATTTCCAAAAGTTATCAAAGCCAGAGAAATCCTTAATTTTATAGTTGTAACGGGCCATGTCTTGTAGGCGGCCGCCATGATGAGCCGCCACGATAGATAGGAAATGTTAATCGTTGTCAAGGAAACACCGGATGTTACGTCAAAGACCGCTGCATAAATTTACAAATGTGGAAAATAGAAATGTGCTATCTCTTTGGCGATGAGACTCCACCGTTATGTCTTCTTGTACTCAAAGTGGTAGTGAGGCTGACAGCAGGATAGGATTCCTATTGTTTCATTGTGATGATTATAAGATGATTAGATTTTTAAAGTCAAACACAAAACACTTTAAAATCCAATAAACAAACATGCTGTTTTCAATAATAGAAAATGATTGAATAAATCCTGATTTAAATATAAGCTTTTTGATTTTTACATCTGTATGAGACCGTTTTTTATCTTATTTTAAGACGTTTAAGTCTTTGCGGGTGATAACAGAGAACTTTTATATATTGAGCATCTCCTTCACGAACAATAAAAGCTGTTACATCTGTTCAGTAAGCCAGCATTGGTGCAGACTCGCTGTTGGAGGGTTTATTAACCCACTCTCACTCCACACTCAAAGGTTTTGGACTAGACTCATTGTAGCGGACCCTCCACGTGAGCGAGAAAAACGGAGTGGAAATGTGAATGAGTATGAGACAGTCTTCCTGCTAAAACTTAAGCTGAGCTTCATTAGATGGGTTACATATAATTCCCGCCTCCAACAAGGCAAATAACCAATCATAGCTGAGGATTTTTGATACACACCTTGGAAAATAAATCCAAAATGACATGCCTAAATATTCCCTTGGTATAGATTCGCTTGTGATATAAGAAAAATAATGCCTGGCCATGCAGCTAATGAAAAGCACATAATCGGGAGAGCTGTGTTACAGAAACAAAGGATTTAACACAATATAAATGCTAATATCAGTTAATTCTGTTGTATAATGATTTCTCCATCATTACATCCATCATCTTCATAGGCCTGCACATTAACATCAGCAGTTTTTCTATATATTACCATAATCAGTGTAATGTTGAATAAAAATGAACACCACTGGAGAGCTGATTAAATGTATGTTTCACAGCCAATTAAATATGAAGACTGCTGCTCTCTGGTCTGCAGTCACAGGTTCAACCATTTCAACAGCCCTACAACATCCTGCACTAATGTCCTTAAGCTTAATGTGCCCTTGAGAAAATGTAGGTAAAGATTCCCCTTCAACAAGAGGGTGAAACTGTTCATCGGTGATCTTCAAATTAAGGTGAAGATTGTAAATACAATTTTGATTGACCAGATAATTTCATCATACAGAAAATAATTGGCAGGTGATGAGATTTCCAGGTCAGACAATGAGTTCAATTTATGAAGCCACTGGCTCACATGTTGAGCTGTCAAGGGTAACACCGATGTGTTTTTTTCCCCACTCCTGTCCTAAACCAGTTCGAACAAAAACGTAAGGATTAATTATAAAAATAAAAAAAAAGCAGTGAACACTAACGTGGGTGAAAGATCTGCCTTTATTTTACATTTGCACATGTGTTATTTTAGATCTGGAAATGTTGACATGCATGGGAAGTACTATAAGTCGTCTGTGTTGAGTTCTGATGACCAAGACCTTCGGAATCACATTGTAGACACCACGCTACGCCAAATAACGAGACAGCTGATTTCCCAATAACGGTCTCAGACAGTGACAGCAGGAAGTGTGAGTTAGCATGCAAGAAATTGATGGATGAGAAATATCAACAACTGTAAATGTAAAATAAAGTATTTCTGACTGAACTTGTGCTATAGAGCCTCCTTTTTTGGGGAATATTTTATTTATTCATTTTCAGTTTTACAAACAAACAGAAAAGTTACAAAAGAAACACCCACTCCTCAATGGTAAACAAACATGCTCTTTTAGGAAACCAAAGAGTACAGGTAACACAATCAGCACCAACTATTCCTGTACATGCACAGTAGACACATTTGTACAAACTTAAACAAGGATGGTAACACTGTAGGTTGTTTTTGATAAATAAAACCAAAAGGGTTGTTACATTTTTCTGTAATATTCTATTAGTCTACCAGTTTGTTTTCATGTGTTGTGTGTTCACTTCCTGTTTTATTTGTAATCCAATGAGAAGGGTCTAGCTGCAGCCGCTACAAACCACGCTCCGTACAAAACACGCCCCCTACAAAACACGCCCCATCGATCCATACAAAACACGGGTAAGTGGCTGTGCGGAGCAGAAGGAAGATGGCGATGACGGTTCAGGTAGGACTTCTACACATTGTTTTAAATGCTAACATTACTTTTAATTCTTAAACTTTGGGTAAAATTTTGGAAGATGTGGAGTCGTATGATTTTTTTTTCGAAGCCACCAGACTATTTGCAGAAACCGTAATGTTATTACTGTGAAAACACATTTCTTTAACCACACTGAAAATGGCACAAAACCATTCGGTGTTGTCTTTAACTGTTGAAAGTAACCCTTAACTTAATACATCGTGTTATATTCATTATTGCTTTACACAGACTTTAAGTTGTTGGACAACGTGCAGACCTACTTTTCTTCCACACAGAAAATTGATAAGGAATTAGACCAATAAGTAGAATTGATAATGGCATTGATATCAATAAAACCTTAAAAATTCCCATCCCTAAGATTCACACATCATTTGTATTTGAATGGTTTCTGTTTCTGGTTGCCTAAGGGAGATAACCTCTAATTTTAACGTTATTATTTCTGTGCCTCTTCAACTGAGTTTTCAGTCAGACATTGTGGGCTCAGTTGATATTTGTGTGTGCTGTCACATTCCACATTATATTCATAGGTCTTATGAGCTGTCAATAGTTCTTGAAACAATGAAATAATGTCTTTTTTTAGTTTTAGCTCAATTTGAGGCTCACTCATTCAATCAATTTTAGGTTCTATGCATAGAGCCTCTGATCAAGTACAAATATATTCTGACACAGTTATTGCTCTGAAATGTTATGTTTATCAATGCATGTATTTACATGCATGTATTTGTTTTTAAAATACATCTTTCGTATCTTCTACATACATTTTTCCTGTCATTCTTTAATGATATAACATCTACAAATGCCACCTGGGTTGTGTGGCCAGCAGTCATTATCATTGTGGCTTTTGCCCCAGAATTATTATTAGAAGGAGATGTTCTTCAATCACTTTAAGAAGTGCTTATGTCTACACCGAGCAATGGCAGTGACTGTTCCACAAGCGTTGCCAGCAGAGAACACGGGTCCACCAGCGTTGCTAGCAGAGACCACGGGTCCACCAGCGTTGCTAGCAGAGACCACGGGTCCACCAGCGTAGCCAGCAGAGACCACGGGTCCACCAGCGTTGCTAGCAGAGACCACGGGTCCACCAGCGTAGCCAGCAGAGACCACGGGTCCACCAGCGTTGCCAGCAGAGACCACAGGTCCACCAGCATTGCCAGCAGAGACCACGGGTCCACCAACGCTGCCAGCGGAGACAAAGGTTTCTGAAACTTGTCCAATAGCTCCAGCAGCAGCAGTGACAGCCCCCCAAATATTGCTGTCAAAGCAAGGGGTTTAGGGGATTTCTGGGGTTTCTAGGGTTTGCAGGGTTTGGCGTTTCTGGGCTTTGGGATTTTCTGGAGGTTTGGGGTTACGCCGGGCGTCCAGAAAATGTTGAAATAAAATTTAAATTGTCACTGTTTACCTGAGTTTTATTGTTGGGTATTATTGAATCCAATACCAACGTATCATAGTCACTTCCTGCCATTGTTCTGTTTCCCGCCTTTTGTCCCAACACACCTGTGTCTCATCTGCAACTAGTCTGTATAAATATATAAATTATATATATATATAGTATATATATACCCCTGTGATTCCACCAGACCTCTGCCAAATAGTCATTGTCTCCTAACAGCCAAATTCCACCAGATGCGTGTTCGGTCCGTCTCCGCTCCGTTCCGGCAGCGGAGCTGATACGTTTCACTTTATTCAATGTGTGTGCTTCCACTGGGTCCGCTGCGCTGCGTCTCAGCTTCGTCTCAGCTCCGGCAGTCCGGAGCCCTCCGGAGCTGATACGCAAGACTTCTATTTTTGCCGGATGCCGGAGCACGACGCATCAATTCAGCACACAAAAGAACAAGCGGGACGGGATACAACATTAAAACATCCGGTTTATTTTCAGAATAAAAGACTTTGTTTTAACGGTTCAGAAAAACGACTGTATGTGTGTTTGTTTATGTGTTTATAAGGTTAATATAGAGTTTAATACCATGTACATCGTATTATCTCGCGCTGTCGGGAGTTAATCTTTAAAATACCGCGGGAATTCCTTTGTCTCTGCACCCCAGCTGACCGGCTGTGCTCTGCGTGCTGCGGACACGCAATGCACACGGATCTGGTGGAAATTCAGCTTAAGTGTTTTCATGCTCTCCAGCCTTTTTTTTCCCCTTGTGTTCACTTACCTGGTTTGGAACTTTGTTTGGCATTTGTTGATATGTCCTTATTGGAGCTTTCTGCCCTCCCTCACTGCCTCTCTGTGTATGGACCCTCTCATGTAACAGACTGGTCATTTTTTGTAGCCAGGTTTTTAAAACACATCTCTATTTTCCAGAGAGCTAAAATGTTACTCTTTGCAACAACCATGCCATTTGAACTGATTTTGTTGTCATTTTATAGGATACTTTATGATACGATACGATACACTTTATCGTCCCCTTAGAGGAAATTTGTCTTGGACTCAAAGTTCTGCAAACATTTAGTTGTCTCCACAGTAAATCAATAAATAAAAACAATAGAGACAAACACAATCCACATATAAATAGAAAGTTAGGTGGACGGATTAAGTCGATGTCATGGCCAAATTCCACCAGATGTGTGTTGGTCTCCTCTCCTTTACAGCATCGAAAAGATAGGTTTTCACTTTATTTAATGTGTGCTTCCACTGGTTCTGCTGCGCTGCCTCTCAGCTCTGGCAGCCTGGGGCCCTCCGTAGCAGATACGCAAGGCTTCTATTTTTGCCCGATGCCGGAACACGACGCATCAGTTTACCACAGAAAAGATCAAGCGAGATGGGAAGTTAGACACCGAAACAACATTAAAACATCCGGTCTATTCTCAGAATAAAATACTCAGTTTCAACAGTTTGGAAAAATGAACTTATGTGTGTTTGTTTTTGTGTTTTTAATGGTTTTATACGGTTTAATACCACATACATCGTATTATCTTACACTGACGCGAGTGAATCTGTAAAATTACTGCGGGAATTCCTTTTTCTCTACACACCAGCTGTGCTCTCCGTGCGAACGCAGCCTGTGGGTGCGGAGAGGACACACAATGCACACAAATCTGGTGGAAGTTCTGGGTCAGGTTCCATCCAAAATGGCTGTGAGCAGATTTAGTAAAATGTCACAGTTGTATATTTCAGAGAAGCACTTAAAAATATCAGACCAGAACTTGTTAAGTCTGGGACAAGACCAGAATAAGTTTCCCAAAGTTCCCTCTGCTTATTAATACTTTGAGCAGGTTGGAGCAACAGTGGGTAAAAGGAGTATGCAGGAATAGTGAAGCCTGTGAAGTACTTTAAATTGAATCAGTTGGTGTCTGGAGTTTCTAAGGAAAGTTTCCCAGGTTTTGTGATCCAAGATCGTGCAGGCTTTCTTCCGTTTCTGTGTGGAAACTGGGTTATGTGCCGTGGAAAGATCAAGAAATCTGGAGACTAATCACATTTTAGCAGGGCTCTGGTTCAAGTTCGATGGGGGTGCGCGAGTAGCCTCTCATCTGGAGATAGAGGAAGAAATGTACATCTGTGGGGTATAATTTTTCCTTCAACAGTACAAAGGTAGCCAAAGTATTGTTGACAAAAAGGTCTGGAGCTTCATTTTAATGGCTACTCTGGTGCCATCATTCAAAATGACCAAACTCCACCTACAGTTAGTGCTGCGGTTACATGAAAGTCTTTTTAACTTCAAGTTTGTCTTTGATCCTATTTTTAGGTGAAACACATTATCAGCTTTCTTTTCACTCGTTTTGGGAAGTACAATATTTTGCTATATCGGTTATAATTAGTAGTTGTTTCATGGGGCCCCCAGCAGGGAATCCCCTCAGCAGTCCTTGAATGTCAATTATTTTGGAGGGATGAGGTTTTATGCTGAAATAAAATATCTCTTTTAAAAATAATTTCAATTCTCCTGTACAACCTCCTACTTATTGAATACACTCTGATTTTTGAGAAGACTGACGACTTTCATATTTGTATGTTGACTTTCATGATGAATATGGGGCCATTAGCTCACATATTGTGAAAAACTACACTTTACCATGTTTGTAACATTATTGTGTCCCTAGTCTGTCTACAACCCCCCCCCCCCCCATTATGATAAAAGTTCTATCCTCCATCTTTTGCCTGCTCCACTTTTCATAAAATGTGTGCTCAAACAGGCGGTTTAGAGATTTACCCTTTGTGACATCACAAAGGGCAATAAACCCTATCCCAGGTGGATGACACTCCCACAGCTAGGTGTTTGTTCTGCCCTTTGAGTCTGCCTTCTCATCATAAACTATTGGACATGGAGCGAGAAAGCCCAAGCCACTTCCCTCCCAGAGGGGCGTGGTCAGACACCGCTCATTTGCATTTAAAGCTACAGAAACAGAAACAGCCTGTCCTGAGCAAGGCTGGAATAGAGGGGTTTATAGGCATGAAAATACAGGATCGGAGTGGAATCTATTTATTGTTCTTTAAGGCGAGACACTACAGGTGAATAGGGTAAAAAAATTAACTCACAGATATCAACATGAAACTTCTCCAGTTGATTACTTGAAGTTTTCTGAAATTGTATGTTTAAATATGCAAATAAGTCATTATCTAATTAAATATGCGCTATTTTGCATACATTTCTCAACTCATTTTGAGAAAACGGACATTAAAGATTTGTATTGTAAAATTCCACACATTTCTAAAGGAAAGCATTGCTTATAAGCAAAACAACTAGTCAGTTCATTGGTTATAACAAGGTAGACCATGTCTAGCACATGGACATTAACAATTGGATAAAACAACATTGCCATATAAGACCTTCAACTGTATACAACCACAGAAAACCACATATACAGACACACTAATTTGCCACCAGAACTGCAACTCTAGTCCGTTTTATGTCCATCAGAAGACAACATGTCCACACAGAACGCAAAGTTTACCCATGAGTGTTTACAGGCTAGTTGTCCATGCCTGCTCCATATGTAGGCCCCTCACCCCTCACTTCAGTGTCCTGGCAAAATACTCATTTGATAAGAAGGCTTATTTCCTTTGTTTTTGCCACCAAATAGAAAATCTGTAGCCTACTGTAAAAGTAAAACTGACCAACACAACATAATGAATGAGATGGCACTTTATTCTATTTGTATAAATCCATCTTTATCCATCCATACAAAACAAATAGGCTACTGTTACGGCAATGTCATAATATGTTACACAGTGTTTCCCACAGAATGACGCGATACCTGGGTGTGGAGTACGCGCTTGGGGGGGGGGGGATTGACATACTTTTTACTTCTTCTTTTTTTTTACTCTTATCTTAGGGTATATTCTAATATTAGGTTTGTATTTATAACAAATGTGTTTTCCCCTCTAAATGAATTTAGTTTTTGCAACAAACTACTTTAATCTGCTCAATTTATCCACGCACAGACCCAAACACGACTATCCCTCCCGTTTTGAAAAGTTCCACTCGATATTCCGTTATTTATAGGAGTCCAGCACAGAATCAGCTGCAAGCAGCTGTACATTAACATTTTTAAAACGAAGCATGAGAAGCTTCAGTTTTGATGGAGCACGGTGCATTTACAAGAGAGGTGTGCGGACGACGCGACAACTCCGTTTAGACGAGAATTTTAATAAAGTGTGGGGCATGGCCGCGGCTATCAGCGTGTCACTTAGACCCGTAAGGCCCAAACGGAGACGCAAAGCAAACACAGATATTGATGCGAACGTCGTTTTGGAAACAATGGGTCACAGAGGAGATGATGACCAAAAAAACAAAACTTCAGAGACTGTATTTCTGCGCTATTGACGCGGTGCTTAGTGAAATGGATTTCAGATTCAGTGAGCGCAACTCGTAGCTGGCCAGTGCATTTATTACAATCAAAGTTATTTAAACCATACTTTTGACTTTATTTCATTTGGTTTCATGATTATTGAAAATGTTGAATGATATTTGTAGTTAATTTAAAATGATGCTTTAAAGTGCGCAATGCAGTGTTAGAATTTGGGTGCGAGACGGAGAGAGAGGGAAAAAGAGAGACTTGCATGTAGGCTGTGGTAGGCACAGTGCCCTGTGTGTCTGAAATATAAACTTTGAGCATGTTTTGACCCTGACCCAGCACAATTCGAACAAATTAAATCACAAAGCAGCTCATTCAATCGCGCAACATGAACAAGCAGCCACGGCTGTGTGGCGTGGCGTAAATCACCCCCCCCCCCGGTTTCCCATCGACAGCTTACGTTCAGAAGCGCTTCCCGAGGGCATTTCACGGGGTAATGCATCACAACTTTTTCTTTTACATCCCCTTGCAAGTGACAACTGTTGTTTTCTTTTCACTGATTTACACAAAGATATTTTCATTCATTCTCAAAAGGTCCCGCGGAAAGCTAAACAAGGAAGTGTCAAAGCATACCACGTGATGCGTCTGAACGAATCACGTTATCAGAAACCAACACAAACCAATGAGATTACGTTCTTAGCGTTAAACCCCCTTTAAACTTTTACAATTGGTTGCTGGTAGAAAGCAAGTGTCCTTATTTGGGTTATATAGCGTTGTGCAGGAGAGAGAGAGCTTTTCAGAGATATCAGTCATGACGGGCATCAGAGAACAGCCGTTACACTGCACGTCCCGTTAGAATGCTAACTTTCGGGCAAATTTACGAGAAATCTAACGCCGCGAGCAGACAAAATGTATTAAAATATACACATAAATGTATTATTTGGATATTTTCTTTATAGTAGTTTGAAAGATTACATGTTCAGGGAGTGAATTAGCCATAGTGAAATGACCAGTGCATAAAAAATTGATGTTTTTGCCTACCGTGTCTCGCCTTAATAACATCGGTTTACGGACGGATTAACCAAGTAGGGTACTTAGAACAATAGTTGTTGGCAGTCTTGCTTCTTAAAGGGATACTTCACCCATTTGCATTAAGCTTTGTATCATTAGAAACCTGGTAGTATTTTTGAATGGTGGTGCATCCCGCCCTCATTTTCCCCTGAGACGGGAAAGCTCCTTATTTCTTTTCTGAAAAGGAGCCTCCGATGACGCAAAAATCGTCATTTTGCATCATCGGAGGCTGTTTTGGTTAGCTGGGGTGAAACTACATCGCTAGTTCCTCATATTTTCGACCACTGAAGCTACAGACCTATTACAGATCAGTGGGCGGGACCTCACTCCCAGAATCTAAACTTAACGTCCGCCATATTGCTAGGAAGCTATGCTAACAGGCTCTATGGAGAAAGCTGATAAGAACCGAGAATGGCGAAAAAAGTATGTTTCAACTAAAAAATGATATGGATGAAGGGGATTTTGAAGGTCTTGTGCTCGAATCGGATGTTCGTGGCTCTTTCTACGAGCCGCAATCGGCGAGCTGGCTAGTGCCGACAGGTCCGTGGCTGTGACAACAAGGAGCTGGGTCAGACTGGTGGTGTCAGTGCTGTCACTGTTTGCCTATGGACACAGACATAAAGTCCGTTTTCTGCCAGGAATTTCCAAGATGCCAATTCCCTCTGGAAGAAATTTCACATCCGTCAGTGGTAAATAAACTTTACATTTGGATCTCAGTATGAGGAATACTTTATTTTTACTCTGCATGTAGCTTTTAAAGTGTTAGTGGTTCTGTACCCCCAAATTGAACACACAGCTACCTGCAGCTGTTATTGTCTTTCACCCTCCACAACCCATTTGTTTCCTATGTCTACCAGCTAAAAGCCTTCGAGCACTGCACATCAATCTTTTCTCATCACTGCAAAATCCACCTGACTGTTAAAAGTTTTTTACTCTGTACCCTTGGGGGGCTCAATCGAGGTCAAGGTGCATGACTTTCAAATGTAAAAAAAAAACTTCACACAGCTTCAATCTCAGGTCTCACTCAGCGCCTTGGGCCTGTTCTAGATGAGTTCTCAATGTGAGATGTGAGTGAGAAACAGAGACCCCCTAAGTCAGAGTCCCTGTGAGAGGAAGCATTGTGTTCAACCAGTCATACTGTAAGCTTCTTCCCCTGTTTATTTCTCAATGTCTTAATTATTTATTCTCAGGTGTCGGTGTCGATGACAATAAGAACCAAACAAATAAAACATCACCTCTGTTGCTGAAGAAGTGGATATCGGTTGATTTTTTCACAAAATTATAGGCTACTATCAGCCTATAACACCTTCAAAACTCATGTGAAATTATTGGAAGTTAAAATTGGTAACTACCATATTGAAATGCTTAAATTCATTCTCCCTTATCTTCCAAAGATTTTTGTTTCAAGGTAATACTGTACAAATTATGCTTTATACTGTGACCTATACCGGAAACACTGGTGGTAGTTTCAGTGTAATCACCATGAACCAGTGCTTCAAAAATTTAAGCTACCTCTTTCTATTTAATTTCATGGACATTTTATATAGAATTATATATCATTGAAGCCCATCAGCACCTTTGAACTCACACAAATCTCAGATATCTACTCAACAGAAAAAAGGAAACACATACTTTAAGAATGGTAAGACACAAACACTGCTTTTAACATTCCCTGGCTGAACGATGTCTACTCTCCAACTGATGGTTCACTAAGTTTTACTGAAAGTCACCTCTGAAAGGAAAGAAAACTATATTTGTACCATTCTTAATACACATTCAAAATATGTTAACGTAAGCCCTTTAAATGTTTAAATATGATCCATTACAACATAGATACCATGTCTTTTGAACCTCAGTCAAGTTAAATTATTTTTTTTACATTATCATGAATTTCACTGACAAAATAAAATGGAGTGTTGCAGCTAAGCAACCTTAAATGATATAATTACCTTTTAACCCATATCATCATAAAATGCATTTTCAATCTTTTTATTTATTTACGCACACAGTATGCCCAGATATTATTCATTAAAATAGAAACTTGTTCACAACATTACTCAGTTCAGTCCATGTGTTACAACAACAACATGACCAAACAACTCTTAGAGCTAATGCAGCATCTTTGCTAGCTTACACCCACTTGTAGCCAAACTTATCAAAACTACAAAACAAAGTAATAAAGTCACTCTATATTCATGTTTAACAACAAACTAGATATACTCTATCAGCCAGGTGTAAAACCAACAAAAATATCTTATTTAGTGCGTCTGGAAGACACATGACATTTTACTGTTCCTCTTCCTTTGAATGTGCAATATACCATTTCACAATAAAACCATACATGTTTCTATTGAAATGAACAGGGATCAACAAAGAGCCTTAAAATAGGAAGTATGCATTTGGGTAACAAGTGTAACTCACCTTAAAGGTTGGTTGCATAATGCTAATTTGATTTAAATGTTTTTTTTATTTTGGCTCTGTGTATTTCTCCTGACATTAGAAAAATCTGTTGTTTTATTTTGAAAGGATATATTGGAAGTTGAAAGTAAGAGCAGCAGTAAAATGTCATGTGTGTCTTCTAAAAGACACGGTTTACCTGCAGCCAGACACGCGACAGACAGACAGACAGACAGACAGACAGACAGACAGACAGACAGACAGACAGACAGACAGACAGACAGAAAACGTGCTTTAAGTAAGTAAAGTTTATTCAAATAGCACTTTCAAATGTGACAAAGTGCTTTATATCAACAAATAACAACATACATATAATAAAAACAGGAACAAATGAGTACTTTAAGGACTGACATTATAAAATCCTGCTATGACCAGGAACAACAATTGGCACAGTAAAACATAGATCAATAGGTAGACTGGGTGGACCTGATTACCCATAGGCCTGTCTAAACATCAACGTTTGTAGCTGCTTTTTAAAAGAATAAACAGACTCAGAGAGACGTAATGAGACTTAATACATCAAGCCGGACGGAGCTGGCTGTGATCATTGAGCAAGAATGAAGGATGACCTGAGTCTTTCAGCCACTCGTTGCCGCTTTGAATTCACTTGTGAGAAAGGGAGTTTAAAAGACAGCGAGGAAGAGGGACAGCACCTTGTTTTTACACCAAAACCAGAACACAATCAAAGTTTATCAGTGCTTAAGCAACAATACCATTATCCTTGACCCCACGCCACCTGATGTAGATGAGGACACAAGTGTAACCGAGCTTAGAAGAACTACGAGTGTTTATCTTCACAGGCAAATGCTTGGGTAAACAACAGACAATTCTCTAAGTTCTCAAGTTCTGGGATCAGCAAGGATGAGTATGTTCCTGAATCAGCTAAGGAAAGAGACAGTGACGGTTCAGAAGAAGGTGACAGTTCTGCTGAGGATGTCTAACAGAACAAGGGTGAGATGAGAAAGAGCAAGAGAAAGACTTCAGCAAACTCTCAGGCAGCACACATCTTCCAACCACGCAAAGATGAAGACACGTTTGATGGCCCAAAAGACACTGGAGAATCGTCCTCGCCTGATAGTTCGGATATAAAAGTCATGATGCTAGAGAAGAAAGTAAATGGTGGCAGACTGTAACGAAAAGTTGAAGAATCTTGAATCTTGAAAAAGTTTTACTGTGTGTTTTACCCCAAGGCTTGAAGCAAAATGGAACGCCACATGGAATCAAAACACAAAGACAAACCAGAAGTGGCAAGAGCAATGACATCTTCAAAGGGGTCAAAAAAGCAAAGACTACAATTGAGTTTACCGAGAAACAGAGGGAATCGTGTCCATTCTAATCAGGGGCTGAAAGAAGAAGGATGGTGATGCCCCGTCAACATGCCAGTGCTGATGTAAAAGTCAGCGATTACATGCAATGTTTAAAAAACAAATTCACAGGGTGACAAAGAAATCTACCGTTGAAGTTGAACAAAAACAATACACATTAAGCCAAATATTTAAGGTCAGATAACAAGATGCCACTAATTGGGAACATGTCTGGAAAAATCTAAGAGTAGAAAAGATTCATTGCAAACAAAGAGAAAGAAGTGGTCTGAAGAGGAAATCCAGGCTGTTGAGAAGACGCACATGGACTTCATTATGAAGGAAAGGTTCCTGGTAAAGCCCAGTGTATGTAGTGCATACAGACTTCACCCACAGCCCTTCAAGTGTGGAGTTGGGAGGCAGATACATTCTATGTGGAAAACCGTATTGGCACTCAAAAGCGTGAATCCTTGAAAGAAAGGTAAGCCTGAACATGCACACACTATTTTTCTTGTCACCTGCGATCATGGCTTTTCTTGGTTGGATGCACAAGATTTTGTTGGCTGAAGAAAACGCTTGTGGACTACTGGTAGCTCTTGTGGGGGCTCACAGGAAACCCTTGAACAAAGAGACTTTAACAAAAGAACTTGAAGGAGGGTGTATGGAGGCATTGAAATTGTAATTAAAACACTGCATTGACATTTCTGTAAAAGACAGTAAAACAAAGGCAAGGCATGACATTTTGGCATCGACTATCTCAGCACCAGGAAGGTTTCTGGGCAAAGCTCAGTGTCTGGAGTGCATGAAGCATGATACTACGAAAAGGGGGAGTTGAGTGTTTCTGAAATATTAATGTGCACAAAACAGAATAGCACCTAAAAGCGTGAATGTGAAACAAATTTGTGAACAATTTGTCAGATCACAGATTTCAGGTTCTTTTTTGGCTAGAGTTCAAAGTCTCGCCTGTTCACTGTAAGTTTGAAGCTCCTTTTGTTTTATTCGCACAAGAGCAACTGAGTTATCCTGATCATTTTCACCACCAGTTAATATTTACGGTTACGAACTGCCAAAACATTGGGGGGGAAATACCCTTCACGTTTTCCCAGAGCCCTATGTTGTGTTTTTTAAAGCCTATTCTGTCTAGCCAGAAGTCCTAAACATACAGACACTTATTTTACAAGTGACAAAGAAAAAGAAAAATACTCTCATCAAGGAAGCTGTAACAAGCAAATGTTTGATATTTTTGCTTTAAGTTAGCTTATACAGCTCAGCCATGTTAGAGGTTTGAACATGCTAGAGTTGTGAACCATGGAATGAATAGTACATATAGCGTTAGTTTGTCAGCTGTTCTATCCATATACAGTATTTACATTTGTTTTAAATATATTTTAATTTGAAATAACCAAAAGATATTTTGCAACCTCATTAGCCATGCATGTTTTTCTTGGCTTGTTTATTTTTTTTGTTGATCTTTGGAAATGTAATGTTTTTGCATATCAATAATAAGCCGTTTACACATATGCATGGTTCAGGGATCGGGAAGGAAACTACAGTTCGAGGGGTTTAATTCATTTCAGAACTCAAAGTGTACGAACGACTAAGAAAAGATTTTGTGTTTCTATCTGTGGGGTAAAACTGGAACAACTTGCATTTACAACTCAAACAATGTACAAACATGAAACATTTTGAGAATATGTATTCGAAAAATATTTGCGCAAGGTACAGAGAGGAAGAAGGGGTTTGAATTTCACAAGGTGTCTGCAGGGATTAATGTTTACATGTTGTTGCTGTTTTCTTTTTTTGTTGCTGTTGTTTTTGTTATTGTGTTATTTAGAATCTGTAGGTCATTTATATATAACTTGACATTATAAAGATACACATATAAACTATAAAACTTCATTTTCATATCATATAATATTACAATCTTAATTTACAATAATAATACAAGTACTAAGAGTTGTTCCTAGTGACAAATACTAAGAAAATTCTTAGAATCAGGAAATTTTCTAAGAATTTCCCCTCAAAGTTGAGACTAGATCCTTGTAAAGATGAAAGTTTTATACAAAGTGTCTTAGCCCTTTACCCTCTGAGTGCCTGAGACTTCTTCAAAAGCTTGTAAGTTGGATCCCCGCACTGAAGAGCACCAGAAGAACTAATTCTTTACTTTTTGTTATTCAACACCCATGCAGCACTCCATGCATCTGCTTTTAGACAGAAGAAAACTATTCAGATGTTAAATTAAGCTGCTTTTATTGAAAGAAAAAAACAAGTTAAAGGTACAGTATGTAGAATTGCATGCTAATGTTTACATTAAAATATCTAAACTTAAATTAAAAATGGACTAAACCCATGTTATATATATTTTTTAGTTGAGTACTTACATCACCTCAAATAGTTCCAAAAGTTATCAAAGCCAGAGAAATCCGTAATTTTATAATTGTAACGGGACGTGTCTTGTAGGCGGCCGCCATGATGAGCCGCCACGATAGACACGAAATGTTGATCGTTGTCAAGGAAACACCAGATGTTACGTCAAAGACCGCTGTATTAGCTAAGCGCTAGCTGCTACTGAAAGATGCCGTTCTGTCACTGTATGTGCTGCTGTGATATAAAACGTCATGTGAATTATACTTGGATACATCGTCAGTACACATATTGTCTTTCTCAGGTCGGTTGCGCCCGTTTGTATTGATTACCCATAATACACTGCAAGCCTCGACGTCATCTTTTGTTATTGTTTTGATTGAGAGCCCCCTAGCGGCGGATTTTACATTCTGTACGTTTAACAAGTTTCCTTCTACTCCATGGGTACTTCTCACTTCCCTTAATTGCATCGAGTGTCCTCCAAGTTTCCTCCTCCACTTGCGTCTTAGTCCCTCCCACCAGAGATGCATGGAGGAAACGAAGCAGAGGAGAGAGGAACGAGGAGATCTGTTTTAAGAGACATGAGACGTCCTTTCCTCTACAGCGTCACGTGAAGCGACGTCTGTTTGTGATGATGACATCAGCTGATCACGTTCAGCTGTCAGTCGGCTTTAACAGCTGTTTATGTCCGCACAAATACACACTGTATTATTTCTAATCAAATACACACAGTAACAGTGTTCAGTCTGTGTACTTTACCACATGAAGAACAACCTGCAGTCTGCTCATAACCAAAAGGACAATTTCTACTGACAAAAAGATTTCATAGGCTACTGAATTGTTGAATTTATTATTTGTATTAGTTTGGACTTAATTCAACAATGCACTCTGTATTTTATGAACAGATATTTATGTCTCAGGAATACTGAAAATGATTGATTAGGTTGTAAATGACAGAAACTGTATGAAGGTAAATAAGTGTGAATGTAAAAGGTGTTTGTGACTGACAGACTCCCTCTACATCAGGCTGTCATTCTCATCATCATCACACATTCAAACAGTCTGAGGGATCATGAACAGAAAATGAAGGAATCATTTCTGAACACTTCATATTAACAGACTGTTTGTTTGACAGTGAATCAGAAAACTAATCAAATGTCGGGAGTGATCGGCCTACAATCTCATTGATTTTATAGAACTGATAGTAAGGGAATATTGCAAAAATCTGGGAATAAATTCCTTACCAATAGCTTTCTTCACAAATGTGTTCCTAAAGGTGTCTTATAACATGTAAAAAAACATTTAAGTCCAACTCCTGTAGGAAAATCCGTGAGAGCGGCTCAAAGTCGGGGTACCTGGAATAGTACCTTATTGGTACTATATACTTATGGGTGAAAAACTGAAAATGTTAACCTCTGCTTTAGGTAGCTTGTGAGGGGTCAAAGTAGGGGTTCTTTAGGATTCTGAATCCATTGCACACATTTGTTTTGCAAAAAATCCACTCCTTGGTGGAAAAATGGCTACGCCCACTTTTACATGTAAATTTACAATAGCTTTATATGTTGATTTTAATATCTCCAATACTAGTTAAAAAAAATACTGCACCACATTGTCAAATGTCTTAGGGGTCCAGGTCTGAGTCTTCTCCACACTCTACTGTTCTTAAAGTGGGGATTGGGACCCCCTGGGGGCTCGTGAGACACTGAGAGGGGGGTCGCAAGATGCCTTCCATTACCAAATAAAAAAGTTGAATGATCTAAAATTGCATATTTGACCAATTATTGTGAAAAAACATTCAAATATTAGTTGAAATTTAAATACAACTACAGTGGCAAAGTAACATTTAGGCTTCACATAAGTGAAACGATGTAGGTGTCTGCTGCTCCCTACGAGTGAAAATTGACACATACATAAACTGAGTGTCTGTTTAGGACATTTTAAATGTCCACTCAGTCCTACAGTTTATACATGGAGATTACTTGTGTTTTGCTTCTAGCCTTTCTTACAATACATTGCTGAAATAGGGACAGTGGGGGTCCCCGGTCTCTAGCACAGTTATTTTGGGGGTCCAAAGCTGAAATGTATGGGAACCTCTGCTCTACATCATCATTGATACACTTCTTGCAAGTTATACCTTTACAATTTAGCTTAGACCGTGCCCAAAACAATCCGACCCGACCTGAGCCAGTGCAGGTTCTCTCTGAGCCCAGCCTGTCCTTTTAACTGTATTTATGGCCCGAGCCTGACGAAAACCTTACAAGGTGACTTTTTTAATTAAAGTTTGTATTTTTCGAATCAGTAGGGTCATCAGGTTATGTGGGTTGTAATTGTCTTGGAGGTGTCGACCATGTGATCTGATTGCAGCACTAATTGAAGTAACTCACCACACCTGGGCCCGGTGTGCTGAGGTTACTTAACCTCCTGCCAACTCGCACTCTTGTCTCTGCTTCCCCTGCTCTAACTGCTCTTCTCCACAGGTACCCTGCGGCTTTGTTTGAGACTTTGGCCTTTGTTTGAGAAATAAAGGGTTTAACTAATTTGGTTTAATTTGGTCTAATTTGGTTAATAAAGAATTATTTACACTTTACCTTTGTATGTCTCCCATCTTTTGTCACTGTCCAAGAGCCGGGCTGTGACACATCTGTTTAGATAAGATCTTAATAAGCACAACACAGAAGCATCTATTATATGGAAAACAGCATATTTATAAGGATCCCTCAAAACGCGTATCAAAACACAACAACAAACTATTTTTACAAACTGTCTGTTTAGGGTTTCTAAGCAGTGATCTATCAGTGTGAGTGTACCTGTACATTTAGCTCTGGGTCACAGTGGTTCTGTGTCTCTGCTTGTGTTGTTACTATAGGTTGTAAATATGAATGGCAGAAGCCTGAGTGACGTCACCCATCTGTTACTGCAGGGGGCTTTGGAAGCCTATCCTTTCTATGCTGGAAATGCTGTCTCAGCCTAACTTTCAGTCAACCTAACGATGAGAGCTGGAGCTGAGACGGGTTTTAAGCCTCCTGACAAACAGCTACACCACGCCCGCCTGTCAATCAGGTCAGCTACACACCTTATTGTGAATAACTCTTATCCTTCATCATATCAAAATGAATGAGTTATCAAGAAATTCACCCCCCGTACAGTGTGTGCCGATCGAGACATGAGCTTATCAGACCTATTTGTTTTTTTTTTAACGAGGCTGTAAACATGTTTATAACAGGCTTTTTTGAATGGGTGTGTATGTGACTTCCTGTGCATCTGCAGCCGGCCTTAAGCGGACACTCGACGAACTGCAAGATTTCACACTTTCGCATCGGCTTCATTTTTCAACACTAGAGGTTGCTGCATAAATGCACCAGATGATTTGCACTTGGTGCCAAATGCACTATATCTGGTCAAATCTGTTGATCAAAACAGTTCCTGGTTATGACAGTGAACTTTTTGCGAGCTACTATAGCCATCAAAGACCTGGTATCCAAATGTTCCAGTACAAATATCATGCACCAGCTATTACTCTATACCTGGTGTCAGTTTGTCTGGTTTGATACAGGTTCTTATGGAAGGCGATGGCTGAGTTGATCTAACCAGAAACTGTACCTCCAACAGAGGGTGAAGCTGCAAAGCAATCTCTCCAGGCCTATATCAAAACCTGGGACTGCATATCTTTGGACCCCAGTGACGAGGAATGGGTGGTAGGAGTTCATGGTTATGAGCTGGTTCCAACAAAAGGACCCCATGGCTCCTGAGGAGCCACTCTGGTTCACAAGCTTTAATTGTAATGGAGAATGGTGTTGAATGTATCTCGGCATGCAGAAATGGTAAAGGTAAAGCATGCAAGAAGTGTATCAATGATGATGTAGAGCAGAGGTTCCCATACATTTCAGCTTGGGACCCCCAAAATAACTGTGCTAGAGACCGGGGACCCCCACTGTCCCTATTTTAGTAATTTGTTGTAAGAAAGGCTAGAAGCAAAACACAAGTAAACTCCATGTATAAACTGTAGGACTGAGTGGACATTAAACATTTAATAAACAGACACTCAGTTGATGTCTGTGTGTGTTTTCATATGTAGGGAGCAGCAAACACCTACATGGATTTACTTACTGCATGTGAAAACCTACATTAATTTTTTAACCATCACTTTCATTTCAGCATAAATATTACTTTGCCACTGTAGTAGTATTTAAAATTCAAATAATATTTGAATGTTTTTTCACAATAATTGGTCAAATATGCAATTTTAGATCATTCAACTTTTTTATTTGGTAATGGAAGGCATCTTGGGACCCCCCTCTCAGTGTCTCACGAGCCCCCAGGGGGTCCCAATCCCCACTTTAAGAACAGTAGAGTGTGGAGAAGACTCAGACCTGGACCCCTAAGACATTTGACAATGTGGTGCAGTATTTTTTTTAACTAGTATTGGAGATATTAAAATCAACATATAAAGCTACTGTAAATTTACATGTAAAAGTGGGCGTGGCCAATTTTCCACCAAGGAGTGGATTTTTTGCAAAACAAATGTGTGCAATGGATTCAGAATCCTAAAGAACCCCTACTTTGACCCCTCACAAGCTACCTAAAGCAGAGGTTAACATTTTCAATTTTTCACCCATAAGTATATAGTACCAATAAGGTACTATTCCAGGTACCCCGACTTTGAGCCGCTCTCACGGATTTTCCTACAGGAGTTGGAATTAAATGTTTTTTTACATGTTATAAGACACCTTTATGAACACATTTGTGAAGAAAGCTATTGGTAAGGAATTTATTCCCAGATTTGCCAAATATCTGATAAAATTCCCTTACTATGATGCTTCATATTTGGTTGTTAATCTTCATGTCAGACACTTTTTAATCCCAGCTCATCACAGACCGACTCTTTACAAACTGACAGATGATCTGTTTAAATGTCCGACGCTCCGTTTAGCGTCTTTTTAATGTCCGTCTTTTCTCCGGTATTAAACTCCGCTCATGTTGATAAGTTTCACTGAAGTCTGATCCGCTGCAGCGTCCAATCAATGAGTGATACTCAAGAAGGGGGCGTGTCTGTCAGTAAAAAGACTTCCGTAAAGCCAGCTCTCGTGTCTCCTCGGCCATCGCTCCTCGGATCTCCCTCCTCGATCCTCTCTCCTCCTTTCAGTGTAAGAGCTTTGGGACGATCCTTAACATGGCGGGTCTAAAACTACTTCCGGTTCGGCCGAGGAGCGAGGACCGAGGAGATAGCAAATAAGAGAACTGAGAAGTACCCCATATAGGTGGCCTACTTAAAGGTGCACTATGTAGTTTTGGTAGAGAAGTGTGAAAGTCTTGTACAGATTCTGTGGTATATGTTAATGTTCTGTCCTTAATATATGTGCTGTATATATCTTGACACAGCTAAACTCTTTCCTGACTCCAAGACTCTGAAGACGTTGTCTGCTTGTCCACAGGTTTATTGAAGTTGTAGAAAAGTGTGAAACTAAAACATACAAAAAGCATAATCAGTCTTACGCTGTCTTTAACATGTACATAAACACAATGCAAATATACACAGTCCCATGAATTAAATCTGTTTTTATCCTTACTGTATTTTTTTGTATTTTAACCTCAAATGAAATGTTTTTAACCTTCTTCTTATCGATGAGCTAAAGTATTTATTCGTATTAATGCCTGTGTACTTATGAAAGCGCACTATGTTACTAAGCTAAACACATTTCCGATAATCATAGCATCAAAATTCACAAAACGAAACATTCCTTCCAAAAATAATCATCTAAGAATAAACATAAGAACTATACAAGCGATACATACCCACGATGCTATCAAAGGCTTGAGACAAATTGCAGATGTCACTGGATTGACTCACATGTCACACTCCAACACCATGTTGCCATTTTCTCAAAATACAAGTCACATGACACCACTACTTTGACACACTTCCTGTTGCTTCTTAAAGTGACCACAGCACAAAATAGAAACACTTCTTAATAAACGTATGAACAGAAATACACCGTAAACAAATGAACTGTTTAACAGCACAGTTAGTAAACTCTTTACGCAAGCTGTCCTCAGAGGAAAATGTGGTCCCTGTAACACTGAAGATGAAATGCTACACGAGAAGTTATGGTTGAGAGTCTGACGTCAGAAAACAGTGAAACCGTAACTCTCCTGGTAGCTTTTAAGCTCTTAACAGTGTTCAGGGACCCATTTTTTTCCTTTGAATAAAGTTTGTGTATTCAGTTCAGAAAAGCATTCAATTGTTTCACTTCTCCAACTTTCAAATTTCACTACCAAATCTACATAGTGCACCTGTAAATATTGAAATATTTAATTTTTTTTGGAGGACTGAAGCCAAGGAGAGTTTACCAATGTGAGGAGATGAAAGTTGTGGTAGTAGTTATGGCAAGAATTTTAAACTACTTTCACCCTTTAAACGTCTTAAAAAGTAAGCTTTTACAAGTTTGAAGGCTGTTAGGCAGCATATTTATTCATTTTAAGAGTACCACGGTTACAATTACAGTGCCTTTGGAATAAAGTTCTTTATTTTCAAATGTGTATATAAACTGTTGTTAATGTTAAATAATAAAGCTAAATAAAAATTGCTAACTAATGAAAACAACAACAGTGTTTTCTAAAATCGCTAAACAACACGTTTTTGTTGGTTTAACACCTGGCTGATAGAGGAACAAGGCATCTATAAGCCTTAGATGCCGTTCTTGGGGATTACACAGTTGCAGCCATTCTGTACATGCATTTGCATTCGGAATAAACTGATAAGTCATTCGTCACACTTGTGATGTCTTGTGACACTTGTGATATTTCATGGCACTATTGGTGGGAGTGGTCAACGATTAAAGGAAAGTCAAAACTGTTACAGTTCAATATGTCCATAGTCATATTCTTGATTGTAAACTCTTTACTTTAAGATTACAGATTTATGATTTTAGATTAAAGAAGTATAATAAGGATGAAGAGGCATACTTTTATGATTATTTAATACATTTAGTCAATGCATTAGTAAATTAATGTTTTTAATTATTGTCTTTGAAACCTTTTTTTTTAATGTATTTTTAATATGTCATGCATTTAGTTAAAAGAGTGCATATTAACATTTTCTGAGAAAGCTGGTCAATCATTTGTGTGTACGCATGGTCTGAGGAAGTTCTATTTTTGTTAGAGTAGGAATAAATTCAAGAACATATTGATGAATCTCAGATTTGTGCGGCAAACATTCGTATGAACGGTTTAAGAACAGATTTGTGCGTAAGCACTGTGAATGAGGCCCAATGAAATTCATGGTAATATAAATAATAATTTAATATAGCTCTGAGGTTTAAAACACATGGGGCCTGATTTACTA
Organism: Tautogolabrus adspersus; assembly: GCA_020745685.1. NCBI lineage: Eukaryota > Metazoa > Chordata > Actinopteri > Labriformes > Labridae > Tautogolabrus > Tautogolabrus adspersus. The sequence continues at coordinate 12,761,621 of CM036538.1, forward strand.
AAGGTTTGCGTGTCTTAAAACGTGAGCAAACTTGATACCACCAGCAAAAAATGTGCTATCTACTACTAACTGATCTACTAACAGCGTGCAGTGAGGATTGCGTCTTTCATATGAGCAAAACAACACGCATTGTCCATTTAGTACGTTTGCCTTAATGAATATGCAATATGGGGCGTTTCTGCCGTAGCGTGCAAAATACTGGGAGGAGAAAATTCAAATAAGTTAAGTTAGTACACGCATTGTGATTTACCAAGCCAGGCAAAAATTGCGGTGATTGCGACGGTGTCTAAATTTAACACCTTTGAAAGGAACGTGCTAATCCAGGAGCCCAGTGTTACGCACAACAGGCTGCTGTTAGGAGGAGACATAGGCACAATAAAAGAAGGTATAAAGATCACGTTTTTCCCCCAACATGTTAACATGTTTTCGATTGACAAAAAAATAAATGACATGCATTATTTTTTTATTTCGATTCAATAATAGTTAATAAAGAGAAACACCATGATTAAACTAATATAACTGAACATTCACAGCCTCTGCATTCTAAAGAATTTACACATTGACATTTATGTCTTCCTATTTCCCTCTTTTCAGCAACATTACATTTTAAACTGGGCATTTCCTTTTTCTCGGGTTGCGAGTCTCTCCAGCTTGTCTCCTCCGGTGTGCTCCTCTCCCTATCGCGCTCGTCTCCAACCTCTACAGCCCCATGCTGCCAAGCTGTAGGCACTTGGATTGGGGGACCTCACCACTGCTTGTACCCCCTGCTTGTACCCCCGTCTTCGATACCTCTTGCCAGGGCAATTATGTCTGGTGCGCAACAATAGCCAGAGCCCCGGTGCCACATAGGACACAGCTCGCACCTCCTGCGCAATGTATGACAATTCATTCAAAAGATGGAGGGAAGAAAAGAGAGGCCCTGTTTAATGCCGAGGTTTTCTTATAAGCCAAATGTTCTTTTTGTTATATTCAGATTTATCTGCTATAACTCGAAAATACTGTACGTTCATTTGCTTCTCCCATTAATACCTATTTTGCGCTTGCAGTCATTCTGCTTTCCGTCCAAACTCTCCGTGACGTAACCCAGTATAACACACAAAAGCCTGACCTAAATACAACCGCCTCCTCAAGGTTTGCACCCGTTATCATTCACGCAAAGTTTCTTAGTAGATCAACCGCAAAACGCCCACAAGCCAAACAGGCAATTTTTTGGAGTGAACACGCAATTGTGTACTCTTTAATTGGGATCTTAGTAAATCAGGCCCATGGTATCTACAGAATGTTGTCATGGATCATAGAAAAATATTCAAAGGACTCACGTGAACACATCTTGAATGTGTATTAAGAATGGTAAAAATATAATTTTCTGTCCTTTCAGAGGAGCTGTAATTTTCATGTGATTTTTGATTGTGTTATGCTGATAGTAGCCTATAATGTATAATATCACTCTCACCTGCCTGCTGCACAATGAACGAGAGGAGAAAGAGCTGCTGACTGAAAACACTTTAAGCAGCATGCAAAGAAAACAATGTAGAAATAAATTAATGTACTGTGCAAAAACAACCGAGGTCCGGATACGGTGGCCCTGAAGGTAAACTGTCTAAATATTTAACCTGCTGCAAATATATTTCACCTGCTGCTAAATATATTTCACTGCCTGTAAATATATTTCACCTGCTGCAAATATATTTCACCTGCTGCAAAATATATTTCACCTGCTGCAAATATATTTCACCGCCTGTAAATATATTTCACAAACCGGGAAGGGTATGCCCATACTACTTGTTTGTGATTGATCTTAAGTCACGTCAGTACAAACATGAGACTCTCTTCTGCTGTACTGTCTCTGGTGTGTCGTCTCCGGTGCTAGTCTCTTAGACCCGCTTCGGGTGTTGACTGTTGACAGGAGAGATTTAGTGTGGGAAATAGTTGGATACTTGTTGTGCAGCCAGAATTGTTTATTACTCCAGTCCAGGACTTGGAGCACCTCGAGCATTTAGGACCCTACTGCTTATTTGTTGATAGTTTTGAGTAAAGGCAAACACTTGTGTTCACATGCAGTGTTGCCAACTTGGCGACTTTCTCGCTAAATCTGGCAACTTTCCAGGTCCTCTTGGCGACTGTATTTGTCAAAAGCTACTAGCGACAACCCTAGCTACTTTTCCCGGTGTTATTTGAGACTTTTCTGGTGTTTTTGAGACTCTGACGTGAAAGCATGTATCGCTCTGCAGTTACTGTTCTCAACGAGCAGCGGGTGCTGCCGTGAGCCCCTCCCCCGTTCCAAAGCACTCACAGGCGGCCACAGTCTCACAGTAGACTCGCCGCTCGCGCAGACGCCCCAGCTGCAGTCAGAGCAGAGAGGAGACCCACACGGCCACCATACCAGTCCGCGTCCAGACTCCGAATGAATTGCGCATGCGCGAAGCCGCTGCATTCCCGCCCTGACTTACAGAGCGAGAATGTAAATTTAAATGTAAATGTTTTCTTCACTGTCACACTAAAATAAAACACATCATTTGACTCACACAGCCTCAGTCACTTACTCACCTCGTCTACTGTGTGTGCCTCTCTGTGTGACATAAGTTGAACATCTAGCTAGCTAGCTAGCTGATCATGTCTCAGTCTAAACTGTACACGCAAAAATACAGAAAGGAATGGGAATCAAACCCTGAATACAAAGGCTGGTTGAAGCCATTTATTGGCGATGATATAAGGGCATACTGCTTGTATTGTAAGGCTGATTTCTACGCCAAACTATGTGACATAAAAAAACACAGGAACACCGAAAAACATACTCAAAAAGCAAAGCCTTACATTTCCACTCAAAGCAAGCTGAGCCTGCCATTAATGAATAAGCAAAATGACTGTGCAAAAAAGGCAGCTGATGTGGGTGACCAGAGTTTCAGCCTCCTCCTCGATGAGGCCACAGATGTAAGTGTGTCTAAGTACCTGGGGGTTGTGATAAGGTACTTCAGTGAGACCAAACACACAATTGTCTCAACATTTCTAGGGCTTGTTGAGTTGGAGGGAGGAGATGCCAGATCTATAGCCCGAGCTGTTGTGGCTTTCCTGGAGAAGTGTGGTCTTAAAAAAGAGAAACTCCTGGGGATAGGGACAGACAATGCCTCCGTTATGACAGGGATTAACAATGGGGTCCATAAAGTGCTGAAGGAGAAGTATGGCCTCAAAGATCTTGTTCTTATTCGTTGTGTGTGTCACTCTCTGCAGCTTGCTGTAAGTCATGCCTCCAATGACACCATCCCCCGTAGTGTGGAGTACTGAGTACGGGAGACTTACAAATGGTTTTCAGTGTCTCCAAAGCGTAGGGAGGCCTACAAGGCCATATATGAGACAACTGTGAGGAGAAGCCTTCACAAATAACCAAAGTGTGTGCCACACGTTGGCTCTCCATTGAACCAGCGGTTTCGCGCATTTTGGACCAGTGGGAGGCGCTAAAATTGCATTTTTCATTAACCAAATCCAGTGAACATTGCTACATGGCTGAGGTTTATACAATATGTACAATGATCTTTAAAACATATAGTATCTGACTTTTTTGAAGTCAGTGCTGGGTGAAGTACAGTTGGCCATCAAGGCTTTTGAGGGAGAGCAGGTAGATCTTCTTAAACTTCTTGACAGCTTGGTTAACCTTATAAAGTCTGTGAGTAGCAGGGTGCTGAATCCACTCGCAAAGATTGATGTGCTCAAAGAGCCAATTGATGGCTACATCAGCCCCCAACCCTACCTTGGTTATCTTTTTGAGACCAAGGCAACAGAGCTCCACCTTGCGTCTGAGGACAAGAACAATGTCCGAAAGCGTTGTGTAGCCTCAAGCATAATAAGAGCCTGGGAGAAAATAGAAAAAGTAGCTAAGCTCCTTGGTTACTCTCCTGCAGAGATCGACAAGATTGTCCAGCAATGGCGTGCCATCCATCTTAATAAATGGAATGAAACGAAAAACTCAGTTAGCTTCTGGAGTGAGATCTTAAAGTTCAGGGATGCAGCTGGTATCAATCCATTTCAGGAACTTGCCATGGCTGCTGTGTCTGTGTTGTCCTTGCCACACTCGAATGCTGAAGTCGAGAGATTATTCCGCCAGATGAGTGTGGTAAAAAGCAAACTCAGAAATCGAATGTCCCTGCAGACTCTTAACTCCATCCTGTATGTCAGATATGGTCTGAAGTTGTCTGGTGATGCTTGCTATGAGCACAAGCTGCCTGATAATGTTTTGCAGCTTTTTGGCACATCAGCTGCTTACTCATTTAATTCAGCTCCCTCAGTTGCTGAACCTGCCGTAGACAGCCTTGACCAAAATGAAGATGACCTTCTCTTTCTGTGAGCCAGCACAGCGTGTGTGTAGAGGGGGGTCTGAAAAAACAATGAACCTGAATTAGGGCCCGACTAGTTAACATTACTTTCTCATTGCCGTTGACAGTTTTTTCTATGTTCTCTTTTTGGTCTATTTAGATTGTTAATGTTGTCAAGTTAAAACCGTATACAAAAAAATGTTAAAAATGTATATGGCAAAAAATGTTTTACTGTGACTTGTTGTAGGCGCCTTCGTGGAGCATAAGGTTAGAAACTAAACCAAACTTAAAAAAACGAAATAAAAAAACAACAAAAAACCCCAAAATAAAAAAAAATAAAAAACAACTTTAAAAAAACCCCAAAGTAACTCTGCCAGAGTGTCTCTTTTGTGTCACTTTGCCGGTCCCAAGCCCGGATAAAGGAGGAGGGTCGGACGTTTAACACTAGAACCGCCAAGACGTCCAACAGACGGTTTGGGTTTTTATAATACAAATAACTCTGTTAAATAAAAACTACAAGCTTCTCATGCTATGACTTTTCCTAAATATGCGTCTTGTATGTTTTCTGAAGCTTATGTGTTACTAAAATAAAACACACAAGATTTCTGCGCATTTATACCTCTGACCGCCGCCGCCGTCATACAGACGGCAGCTGAAAATGATACATTTCCCTGGATTGTTTTTGCACGTCTTTTTTTTTCTTCTATTACTTAGAAAGGAGGCAGTGTCAGACAAACACGCACTGCAAAAAAAATATGATCGTTGTCTCCTGCAAGGGATGCAAGCGCCCCGTGTGTGGGAAGTGCACCATAAAGGTTGAGCACTTTTGCCCGAGGTGTGTGCCTTAGGTGTCGCGGCGCTGTCCAAGGTGCTGATCGTGCCTTTGTTTGGCATTTATCTCGGTGTTTATCTCTCTTTTTGCAGTGTTTTTATTAAAATGCATAGCCTAATATAGCCAACAATATAATAGACTAAGAGTTATGCATTTTCCATTTTTGAAGAATGTGTTTTAGCAACGGGAGACGTAGAGCAGCAGTAAAAGACGGCGCTCTAAAAAAGCCGAAAAATATTGTGAATTGACATGAGATATTTAAAAGGTTACGAATACTACCTGGTTTGTACATAAAAGTAAGTTGTATTTATAATTATTTCTCATAACTTCATCAAAAAAATGCATTATTTGTGTGCTTTTGAGTACAATCTATGAAATTATAGACGGCTGCGGCGCTTGGAGGGGGGTCTAGAATGTTAGCGGTCCTAGTGTTAAGCTAGCAATTCCACCCCACATAACAGTCTTTTGATTACATTTGATATTCTAACATTTAACAATACAGGACAAAATTGATTTATGTAATGTGGGTCTAAAGCTTTAAAGTCATGAAGTAATTAGATAAAAAAACAACACTAGTGATGTGTCAGTCGCGAATGAGCCAGTTCAAAGAGCCGGCTCTTTTAAGTGCCGTTTTTTTTTTTGTGAAGTTATAATACAAGGCAGAATGATCTCCGCACTACAGGTGCTCCATGCATGCAGTAACTGGATGTCATGTGCGTGCTGTGCAGCCAATCACGTGAGGATAGACAAGGATCATTTCACCAAGCAGGGAGGGGCGGGAGTCTAGTATAGCAGCGCTCATAGACGGTTGAACGCTGAACAGGAGTGACGGAGAGGAGCAGAGAAGGAGAGAGGTGCAGAGAGAGAGTGCGGTGCAGTGCGAAGATGAGTGAGAGTAGAAGAAGAAGCAGCATTTGGACGCATTTTAATAACTGTCAAAACACAAAGGCAGAATGCAGAATTTGCAAAATGAAGCTTTCATATCGAGCTGGGTCCACAAACAACCTCCACAGGCACATGAGAATTGTGCATCCAGCAGGTTAGCTGGAAGATAAAAGGCAGGCTAGCGTGCCTGCTTCTGCCAGTGCCTCTACTCCACCTGTTGCTGCTGCTACTACCCCCCATGATGGCAAAATCGTGTTAGTTACACGACAACCAACAGCAACACAGAGCTCTATTAGCCAATTTATGTCAAAGGCAATGACCCCAGCAAGACAGAACATAGTTGATGAAGAATTGGCTAAAATGATTGCCAGTGATTTCCAACCATTGTCAATAGTGGAGGACAAGGGATTTAGAAAAACACAGGCTGATGTATGTTCCCCCAAGCAGGAAAACACTCTCTCAAAAAAATCATTCCAAGACTGTCTGATAGAGAATATGCTTCACTGCAAGAAAGGGTTAAAGAAGCTACTGCAGTTCGCCTGACAACTGATTGCTGGACATCAAGAACCACCACCTCTTTCATGTCTGTTACATGTCACTTCATAGAAAATTATGACAGTGTCCTGTCTTTTGGACTGTTTTGAGTTTAGCGACAGACACACTTCAGAGAACTTGGCAGAGGAACTGCTAAGAGTGGCAAGTTGAAAACAAAGTGATTTGCTGTGTTTGTGACAATGCAGCTAACATAACCAAAGTCATTAAAATCTTGAAATGGACCAACCACCCATGTCTCGCGTACACAATCAACCTGATGGTAAGAGATGCCCTGAAGGTCACTCTAGACAAAGTGAAGGAGATAGTAGAATTCTTCCATAAGAGCACAATAGCCACAGTGAAGCTGAAGTCTACTCAGCGCCAAATGGGTATGCCTGAGCTGAAGCAAGACTGTGTTACAAGATGGAATTCAACATTTTATATGCTGAAACAGATTCTGGAGTCCAAAGATGCAATCATCTCTACCCTGGCCATTATCAACGCACCTGTTGATGCTCTGAGCCAAGAAGAATGGAAGGCACTATAAGAGACATGCACTGTTTTGGACCCTTTGAGCAGGTCACTGTGGAAATCAGCACAGAGAGGTACAGTGGAAAGTAATTCTATTATTTATTATTATTTAATTACATATTAAGGATAATTTTAGATGTTAAATGTCAGTAATATTAAACAAGAATAAACTGAGCAAATTCCATACCGCATAAGCATAATTTTCTGAGTTACTGTTTTCTCTTTTTTCAGTGACAGCCTTTTCAATGTGACAGCCTCCACAATGCTCCTCCTGTGCAGGGGTCTGCAGAAAGAAACAGCCTACCACCAGAAACAAGTAACCAAGGGGAAAGTGACAGAGTTGGTGACTGCTCTCGGTACATCTATGGACAGAAAGTTCCACAGAATGGAATACAACACTGTTCTCTCAGAAACTACTGTACTCGACCCAAGGTTCAAAAGGCTGGACTTTAATGACAACAGAGCTGTTGATGAGGCACTTCAGAGAGTAACAGCAGCAGCAGCAGCAGCAGCAGCAAGATGCACCCCCAGCAGCCAGCCAGCTCAACCACCAGGAGGCCAAGAGGGAGAAGAGGGAGCAAGTGCACTAGAGCCACAAATGTCTGCTGTTTGGAGTCTCTTTGATGCAAGAGCAACAGAAGATACTGCAAGAAGAAATTCCTCAGCAGATGCTATGCTTGCAGTAAGATCCTATCTTTAGGAGCCTCTTATCCAAAGAACCGCAGACCAGCTGAACTGGTGGGAGTCAAAGGCTTCAGTCTACCCATGATTAGTGAAGGTGATGTCAGGGCGACTGTGCATCGTAGCAACATCAGTCCCCTCCGAAAGGATCTTTTCTAAAACAGGGCAGATAATAACAGAGAGAAGAAACCAGATCAGCCCCTCTAAACTGAGGCACTTGGTCTTCCTCAATGCCAATCTGCCCTGAAAAAAATAATAAAACGTTACAGTTAGATGGTGGTTAGTTCATAGACACACCTAAAACTGTTGGTTGCTGCTGTTTTGCACATTGCAATATATTTATTTTCATTATGTTATTTATTTATGATTATTTTTACTCTATACAGGTCATTTTGGTTTTATTTGTCGAGATGTCAGTGGTTGGCATTAACAATGCACATTTACTTGAGTCCTGTATTTGATTTTTTTCAGTACTTTACTTGTTTTGTTAGGTGTGTTTGTAAAAATTGAAATGTCAATAGCTGTCCTTTTTTTACTTCATGGCTTAGGCTTTTATAGGTAAGTAAGTGTAAGTGGTTCTACAAGCAAGTTAGTGCATTCATTGGGTGGTTTCAGATAGGTACAAGGGTCTGTAAATGCAATGAAGATAATTGGCTACAGCAATTTATTGATATTAGAAACTGTAATTTTTACTTTTGAATACTTCAGTACAAAGGATGTATTGAATAATTTAAGTGATATACAGTATGTGTACACATGCAAATCACAAGTCAAAACAGCGCTAAATTTGGCTGAATTATAAAAGGTACAAGTGGTAAAATGAAGAGCCGTTTGGGAGCCGAAAGAGCCGGCTCTTCTTGGTGAGCTGAGCCAAATGATCTGGCTCACTAAAAAGAACCGGAATGCCCATCACTAGTCAACACCCAAAGCCGGTCTAAGAAACTAGCAACGTAGATGACACACCGGACAGTACAGCAGAAGAGAGTCACATGTTTGTACTGACGTGACTTCAGACCAATCACAAACAAGTAGTATGGGCATACCCTTTCTGGTTTGTGAAATATATTTTGCAGCAGGTGAAATATATTTCGCAGCAGGTGAAAAATTTAGACAGTTGACCTTCAGGGCCACTGTATCCGGACCTCGCGGATATCATCCCCTCCCACCGTTTCTTAACGTAGTTTAATTCTTGTTTCAGTTATCCCAACAGGTGAGCTCAGGGTCAAGAGGCTTTTTTAGTCAATTTAAAAAAATAAGTGTGAGCAGATTAACACTGGCAGCATCAGTTTAAATAACAGGATTATATCTCCCCTCGCTGACTGTTTGTCTGAGCTCCGCTCTGTCTGACTCTTTGACGTTTACGTCTGTCAGACTCATTCTGCTGTCATCCAAAGTGCAAACCTTAACTGTGCCAGCTGTGCAGATAACTGTTGCATATAATTGGGATGAGTTCTTATTTTGAGTCATTTTAGCCCATTTCAAATGAACCGAATGATACATGCCCCGAACCGTGGCTGTGGAACAGAACGGTCCGGATTTTTGTCTTGAACCGTCCCATCCCTAATCCGAACAAGGTTCTCCTGGTTAAATAAACTTAAAAAATAAAAGAATAATAATAATCTTACCATACTATTACTAATAAAAATAATAAATGTCATTATAATATTATCCAAATGTACCCATTGTCAATACCAAGCTATTACCTGGTCATAACTTTGGTAATAACATGGTATTACCTAATTATTACACCTTTATTACCAAACTATTGCTATGTTATTACAGGGCTGTAGTGTAAAGTACTACCAAAAATGTAACTACATAACTTATCACTTGAATTGCTACACCAATGTGTCATGTAACTTGTTTCAACAAAAAGTAATCTGAGTATACTATCACATTTCTTTGAAACGCATGACCTCCAACACTGTTTAGGAATAAAGAATAGTTCACTCAAAATGTATAACCTTGTAGTTGTTTAAGCCTATCGTTTATGAAATCTGCTCCTCTTCAGTGGCTTATGTTAATTTAATAACAACCCCTACTCCCTTAAGTCAAGCTGCAGAAGTTGAGTGTCAATGTGCAAAAACGCAAAGGCCCAATTTCTAGGTGAATTAAATATGCAAGAGGAGTCTCACATGTCACGCTTTATAACAGAGGCCATTTATCCTCTTCTGGACGGGCCACTTAAAAAAAAAAAGAGGAAAAGCTAAGAGTATACCCACTTCTTCAGGCCCCACTACACCTCAGATTTTTAATATTTAATTTTAATATATTGTCACAAGATGTACTGTTTAAAGGCAGGGGCAAAAAGAGAAAAGAGAGAACAATTATACCATAAGGAAATTGTCACAAGTTTCATTAAAGTGTAAATTTTGAAATATCATTATAAAGTGAAGATCAAATCGGATGCTTTGTCAGTCTGCTGTCCTTTCTCTCTGGATCTCATCAGTGGACAGATCTTCATTCATTGTGTTTTTTTTTATGCAGCTGAAAGGATTTCAGTAGGGACACTTCTCCCTTCTAAAATAATTTAGGTTAAATGGCTTTCTTATTTCCATTCTCTGCTCCATCATTAACTGCAGAGCTGAACCTATAGCTGTCAAACATCCATTGCCCAATACGAGCTCTGTTGACCTTGTGCAATTGAAGCTCAGACAAAGAAGTTGATCCCAGCAGGTTCAACAAGGCTTGTTTTTCTGCATTTCTGTTAAGGACATTCCCTCCTTCTCTCACTGCATCGTCAATCAATGACAGTATTTATTTGTTACCGCTTATCGCTGGGGACTTCATTGTGGGCTCTGATCAATAAAGGGTCAATGCAGGGAACCTGTCAGAGGCAGGGGGATGATTTGGCTATAGAGTAAAGCTTGAAACAGTCAATGGTTTTGTTCATTTTATTATTAGTCCTCCATATACATCAACACCTGGTCTCTGATGCCATTTTGTCTGAAATGGAAAGGAAAATCTGTCCTACTTTTGTACAGCAAGTATAGTTTTTATATTTACAGTGTGTCGACTCTCAAACTCATATTAGCATAGGTTTGCCCTTATTCTTTCTTCCACTGCAAAGCCGCTCAACGGCATATCTCTCCATCTGAACAAAGAAAAAAATGCAGTTAATCTTTTATTCAGCAGCTGTAGATTTTCCAAGTACAACATTTCCTCTTGCACATTTGTACAAGACTTGTCATCTTGTACCAACATTGTACCCTGGGAGTGCCATGCAAAGTTTTGTTTTTGCTATATTCTTTAAAAAAAATAGATCAACTGTTTGTACATTTAATGTGTGAAAAGGAAAGGAGCATTTGCCAAATAGCTTTTACTTTATGGAGCACATCGGGACCCTTTTTACAACACAATTGTTAGCAGTGTCAATAAATGTGAAATCAGTTCCTTTTGGGTTTTACAGAATTGTTGCCCAGGTTTAAAGACACTCATTTTAGAGGTACAGCCATCCCTCCAGAGGCTCCTGCACTGCTTGGGTCAGCATTTGGCAGGGTTAAGAGAAGAGACACTTCTTTTTATAGCTGTACAGGGAGCAGTGGGGCAGAATTAACTCTGAGAAGGTCTTCAAATACGCATTTATGCAGAAGCATAGTGCATAACAGCAGTTATTATGTTTGAATCCCGCAACGCAATACAACATGTAATTTGTTTCTGTAAATGGGATCCATAAAGGTGAAGGTAGTAGTGCAGATCCTGTAATAAATCAGTCTGCCTCCACCATAGTTCCAGCACACATCATTGAGCTGAAAATGTTTAAATGTAAATGTGTAATTCCTATGTAGCAGTGCAATTTGGATCCTAATTTAACCAAAGTGATAAAAAAACTCACTGCTTTTCTTTAATCTCCAAGCAGGCTGGAGAACTGGGCTACCACAGAAACATGATGGAATGAAATGTATCCATCTGTTAATATTTCACCAGGGTTTTAAAAAGAGACATTTTACATCCTAAATAAAGTGTTCCACATTAGGATTTCTCATTTAAAAGTATTTCAAATCTTGGTGTACATGTGAACATTCAATGGTTGTATTCAATTTGTCACAAAAAAACACCTTTTAAATGTGAGCCACTCTTTTTCACTCAACTTTACTGTTTGTCTGAGCCTATGGGGATCCAGGATACTGTACCACTGTTGAGTGTTTTAGTTACATTGAAAACATTGTTGTTAGAGGATTGGTACATATGTATGTTGTATGCTTACTGAAGCAATGGAAGTTCACAATGTACCTGCTGATGCCCCAAAGGTAACATGTATAAAGAGATTAAAAGTGGTGGAGTAAAGGGCACCTGGGGTACCCCACAGGTCATCATCCCAAAGGACCACACGTTGCCACATGCTACACTAAAAGATCTGGCTTGTAGAAAGTAAATAAAAAAATCCTCAAAAACAGAACCAGATACACCAACCCAGGGCTTGAGACTCCTATAAAACAAAACAGTATAAATGCAGGTATGAAATCTTAATGAATGAGACAGGGTATTTTTCAGCATCACCAGCAGCAAGTAGGTAGGTCATAGTGACTACTTCAATTAAAACAAAATGTATCTAAATAAACCACTGAGTGGGGAATTGGGAAACGAGTCCTGAACACATGGCATGATTGAGGCAATAGATCCAATGTCCAGCACCCCTTTCAATTTGGATTGTCCCTGCATTTATTTCCACATGACTCCAATGTCTCAAAGAACTTCTGTTTAAAAACCTAATGCAACATCGCTCTTTCTAGCACCTGATAGAGAACTGACAGTTTGGAAATTGGTCTTAAATTATCCAGGGTGTTAGAGAATAAGAACTTTTTATGAATTTATTATTTCAATTGAAGCTGAGCAATGGCGTTCATAAAAAAAGTAGCTGCAACTTATCAAATACAAGTTATTATTGAGGAAAATATGAGGACTGACCAATCCATGTAGATCTCTCAGAAGCCTTAGATGTCCAGAGCACACAAATCACTGGTCACCGAGCCCATATACTGGTGAATTTTAGGGATGATCAGGTGCAATAATAAGAGTTTCAGTCTTATTAGCATTTTACTGAAGGCAGTAATCAGTCATCCAGGTCTTGGTGGCATCCAGACACTCATTTAAAATGTACAATTGGTTAAAATTATTACAATACAATCGCCATACAACAGTATATTATCTGCATAAAAATGATAAGAAATACCATTAAAACGCCTGATGATCAGGCAAAGAGGCAGCATATATAAAAGAAACTGCATGGGAACCAGAACAGCACCCTGTGGTACACCACATGAAAGAAGTGCTGTGTCAGGCATGAATTGGCCCACAAGAGACTGAAAAAAACTCCTATTCGTGAGATAGGTCGCAAACCAAAGTAATGCATAATCTGATGTTAAGAAACAGTTTTATATTTAAGTCAAACATTATTCACATTATGAAAGGGTTGAAAATTATATTATTATTCACAATTTCAGATATTGAACAAACCATGACGTTTTATTGATTCTTTTTTATAGAGTTTAAAACATGACCCATAAAGAGATAACCTAGAGAAGTCCAGGTGAGAAAGTGGCACCCTGTGGATATAAATCACTGTGGGTGTGTTACCAGTTTGTGCTTGCCAAAATACTACATGTGGGCCTACAGCTTTAGTAAACAAACTGCTGGATATTTTTCTAAATTACTTCTACAGCAATGTACTGTTTGAAAAAGACATGATCTTCTTGTTTGTGTTAGACTTTAAAGACATCATTATCATTACTTTTGAGAGGAAACATGTTGTTTTTTTAAATTAGAAAATGATACTTGACAAGCTAAAATAAACAATGTTATTTACGAAGTGTAAATGGTTGAATTTATCATTGAGCAGTCGGCTGCCAAAGAATATTATTGAAATATGTTTTCATAATCTAGCCAAACGATGTAAGTTAGTTTTAGGGTTTTCACACTTGCAGAAAACTCCTGATATTTCCAGGAGGAGCTGTATGTGTGAATGCAAACAGACACATTTTTCACTCTGACGGCCAAATTCCACCAGATGCGTGTGCGGTCCGTCTCCGCTCCGTTCCAGCAGCGGAGCTGATACGTTTAACTTTATTCAATGTGTGTGCTTTCACTCGGTCCGCTGCGCTCCGTCTCAGCTCCGGCAGTCCTGATACGCAAGACTTCTGTTTTTGCCGGATGCCGGAGCACGATGCATCAATTCAGCACACAAAAGAACAAGCGGGACGGGAAGTCAGACACCGATACAACATTAAAGCATCCGGTTTATTTTCAGAATAAAAGACTTTGTTTTAACGGTTCAGAAAAACGACTGTATGTGTGTTTGTTTATGTGTTTATAAGGTTAATATAGAGTTTAATACCATGTACATCGTATTATCTCGCGCTGTCGGGAGTTAATCTTTAAAATACCGCAGGAATTCCTTTGACCGGTTGTGCTCTGCGTGCTGCGGACGGAGCACGCAGCCGGTGGGTGAAGAAGGACGGGGGTGCACGGAGCCGTCACGCACCGGAGCGGACAAGCAATGCACAGGGATCTGGTGGAAATTCGGCGTGACTTTACCCGGAGTTTCTCCTGCCTGCCCTCTTGTATTTGTTCCTCAGCAAGTCCAAGTGAGCTGATGTAAGAACGCTGCAGTATATTAACCAGAGAATTCACCTCGAGCGACTGGGAGAGGGTGGAGTCAGTTTTTATGTCACGTCATACCCAGTGTTGTCACTAACGCGTTACAAATTAACGCGTTATTGTAATCTGATTACTTTCTTTCAGTAACGAGTAATCTAACGCGTTCATTTTTCCAAACCAGTAATCTGATTAAAGTTAGTTTCCTTAAGTGGCTGTGCGTTACTATTTTGTTATTGCCTCATAATGTATGTAGAATGCAGAATTTTGTTGTCATTTTCGAAGAGAATGAGCGGAGCTGATACGTTTCGCTTTATTCATTGTGTGTGCTTCCACTGGGTCCGCTGCGCTGCGTCTCAGCTCCGGCAGTCCGGAGCCCTCCGGAGCTGATACGTTTCACTTTATTCAATGTGTGTGCTTCCACTGGGTCCGCTGCGCTGTGTCTCAGCTCCGTCTGAGCTCCGGCAGTCCGGAGCCCTCCGGAGCAGATACGCAAGGCTTCTATTTTTGACCGGATGCCGGAGCACGACGCATCAATTCAGCACAGAAAATAACAAGCGGGACGGGAAGTCAGACACCGATACAACATTAAAACATCCGGTTTATTTTCAGAATAAAAGACTCCTTTTTAACGGTTCAGAAAAACGACTGTATGTGTGTTTGTTTATGTGTTTATAAGGTTAATATAGAGTTTAATACCATGTACATCGTATTATCTCGTGCTGTCACGAGTTAATCTTTACAATACCGCGGGAATTCCTTTGTCTCTGCACCCCAGCTGACCGGCTGTGCTCTGCGTGCTGCTGACGGAGCACGCAGCTGGTGGGTATTGAAGGACGGGGGTGCACGGAGCCGTCACGCACCGGAGCGGACACGCAATGCACACTGATCTGGTGGAAATTCGGCGTTATGTTGAGGCAGCGAAGGGAGGAAATCGGTAAAAAGTAACTAATAAGTTACTTTTAAAGTAACTTAGTTACTTTGATGATAAAGTAATCAGTAAAGTAACTGGATTACTTTTTTGAGGAGTAATCAGTAATCAGTAATCAGATTACTTTTTCAAGTAATCTGTGACAACACTGCTCATAATGTATGTAGAATGCAGAATTTTGTTGTCATTTTCGAAGAGAATGAGCGGAGCTGATACGTTTCACTTTATTCAATGTGTGTGCTTCCACTGGGTCCGCTGCGCTGCATCTCAGCTCCGTCTCAGCTCCAGCAGTCCGGAGCCCTCCGGAGCTGATACGTTTCACTTTATTCAATGTGTATGCTTCCACTGGGTCCGCCGCGCTGCGTATCAGCTCCGGCAGTCCGGAGCCCTCCGGAGCTGATACGCAAGGCTTCTATTTTTGCCGGATGCCGGAGCACGACGCATCAAGTCAGCACAGAAAATAACAAGCGGGACGGGAAGTCAGACACCGATACAACATTAAAACATCCGGTTTATTTTCAGAATAAAAGACTCTTTTTTAACGGTTCAGAAAAACGACTGTATGTGTGTTTGTTTGTGTGTTTATAAGGTTAATATAGAGTTTAATACCATGTACATCGTATTATCTCGCGCAGTCACGAGTTAATCTTTAAAATACCGCGGGAATTCCTTTGTCTCTGCACCCCAGCTGACCGGCTGTGCTCTGCGTGCTGCGGACGGAGCACGCAGCCGGTGGGTATTGAAGGACGGGGGTGCACGGAGCCGTCACGCACCGGAGCGGACACGCAATGCACACGGATCTGGTGGAAATTCGGCGTTATGTTGAGGCAGCGAAGGGAGGAAATCGGTAAAAAGTAACTAATAAGTTACTTTTAAAGTAACTTAGTTACTTTGATGAAAAAGTAATCAGTAAAGTAACTGGATTACTTTTTTGAGGAGTAATCAGTAATCAGTAATCAGATTACTTTTTCAAGTAATCTGTGACAACACTGGTCATACCTAAGGAGACCCCCCACCTCCCCTCCCGTCTGAGAGGCAAAGTCTTAGCATTAATAAATGAATGGGAGTGCAACAGTGTTGTAAAGTGTTACCAAAACCTTTAGTTGTATTTGCATTTAAAGCAGAGATCGTAGCTTTTTTCTGACGTTATGCCAAACTCCTCTAATTTTTAATACATGAAGGGTGGCGTCACCTCAACAACCTGCTGTCATTTCACTATCTCACATAGCAATCTATTCATGCAGTTACAGACTACAGTCTGACTGTTGTCTATCTGCAGGTGAGCTTTGAATGAATCCCTGCGGCAAAGTAGAGGATGTGCTCTCAGAGAAACAAAAACAGAAAGAGGAGAAAAAGTGATCTTGATGATGTAGTATCTGTCTTGAAAGGAACCCCTGTAGCATATTGATTGAGAACTTGGGGTAAGATCCCCTAGGTTATTCCTCAGAGAAACTGAATTTCAGTTACAGGTTTACTATTAAATCAAGTGACAGGAATGAAAAAATAATGATGTGCAGGAAGAGTCCCTGCGAGGAGCAAAGCAGGCGGAACACAATCTACATTAATGACATCTCGGCTTTCAACAGCTGGAATCTGACAACAATTTCTTGATCTCAGACATCTTGCATGCAAGTGCAGCTGACAATACATTCAAGATCAAACATTTCAACTTGAGCGTCAAATCTGCTTGATGCTGTCTTGTGAAAGCCCCGCTAATTTCAAAAGTTGTTACTTCTCCTCTTGAGAACAGACCTGACAAAGTGCATCAGGATGCTGTTATTTTGGCAAACTCAAGACATGTTAATTGCAAGTAAATCACAGGAAAAACGGTTTCCTTTCCGGGTTCTTTCCATTGTAGCACGCCATATTAAAGCTTCTGTGTAACTTAACGTTTGCAGTGAAAAAGGCTCAGCAGAAACAGATGAATAGGTGCTTCTCAGAGGGATGTTACTGTATTGCACAGAAATGACGGTCATTAAATGACTGGGACTTGGATGACTTTGAACCTTCACAGACAATGACACAAAACTACATGTACATTCAGTATCATACAGTAATCCTCTGGTGGATAGAGTTATTATGGCAAGAGTAATGGCGATCGTGACCACACACACCATATTTTATCATTTTTAATTGGCTTCAAAACAACCGACCATTCTGATAACCTTTAATTCTTCCTCTGCATAAAGTAGATTATATGGTGTGTTTAAGGCTCTCTTACCATAAGGTGGTGTTTTATCTTTACAGCTCCTTCTGTAGCAACACCAAGACACAGAAACACATAATTTATCCAAACCAGCAATTTGCATTCGAAGAATCTTTATTTCTTTTCTGAAGAAAGTCTAAAAAGATAACCAGCTACCTCTTAATGTTGAGTAGTTGGTCTGAACAGTAGGCTACCCTGCTGATAAAGCAGAGGCAGGCAATATTGAAGCTCTCAGAGCAGCACACTGTAGCATCAAAGAACAATATTAATAATTCATGACTTGAAACTTATTGTCAGTGGTATTTTATTGACAAAGTGCTATGCAATGCTGTTAATGTGACTGTAAAGCTCTCATAGTCATAAAGCTGCTATGGCTACATTGAAAACCTTGTTTCCCTGTAGGTTGATTCTAGGTCAGCTTTCTTTATGTTAGTGCGGTTATTGTCTATATAAATATGAATAAGAGGGTTTGGAAGGAGTTCTGCATTTGGATAAAAATGCCTTGCATTTTTAAATGTATGTATAAGCTCTGTGTAAGAGCCTGCTGGATGAATAGTTCTCCACGGCATCAAAATTGCTTATGGAAATAAGTTGTTTTTTCCTCATTTATTTGACTCTTCTAGCTTTCGTTTTGTCTTTATATTGTTGTCATGATGCTGTGCTGTTGATCTAGTCAAAATGAAAATGTCTTATGGGTTTGTTTTTTTACTCCTTGTGTTCTCCTCTCAGTTCCAAATCCTTTGAAAAACAAACATCCTCCAGCAGTTGTCTATATTCTTGGCTAATTTCCATTTTTATTACAGTCTTAGCGGCACATTTCCATGTTGTTAGTCTTTAAATGTTTTTTTTTTTTTTAGATGATCTTTTGGATTTGTACCTTTATTTGATAGGAAAGCTAGAAAAACAGGACAGGTAAGGGGAGAAAGTAGGGGTGACATGCACCAAATAGAGGTAACAGCTTTTACAGAGGAAGACCTGCAACACAGTGGGTCGAAATAAGAAGATTGACATTTGAAATAGGAATTTGAAAATATCTATTGATGATAACTTGCAAAAACAAGCATTTTATGCCATTGAAAAACCAATTTGTAATGCTCTAATACATGTTCACATGAATGTTTTTACAAAATTGAAAAGGGCATGGGTTTGCACAAGTATTAATATTTGCGTAGTAATGCATATGTTGCAGTTTATTTTAACTCTTGCTTATTAAGTCAGTAGCCCTATTCAGACTGCCGTTTCAAGCCGTGTTACTTTCGCCCCTGTGACGTTTCGCCTTCAATCTGAATGTCGTGGAGGCGTAATGGGGGGACATAGTGATCCCCCTTCTGCACAGTCTTTGGAGGTAATAACAGAGGCGAGATGGGACACCAAAATTACACCGTTGTGGAATCGATATCAATCAATCAATCAATCTTTATTTGTATAGCGCCAATTCATAACAAGTGTTATCTCGAGACACTTTACAAAAAGCAGGTAAAAAGACCATGCTCATTGTTATGTTATAAAAAAAAGCAGGTAAAAGACCTTACTTATTGCTATATTACAAAGACCCAGCTTAATCCATCATGAGCACTTTAGCAACATTTAAGCAAAAGTTTTAGTGGCAAGAAAAAACTGCCTTTTTAAGAGGTAGAAATCTTGGGCAAATCCAGGCTCATGGCGAAACAGCCATCTACCGAAAAACTGCGCCGGGTTTGAAAATGGGATAGGGGGAATGTACACGACATGATAACCACTGAGCTAATTTAGGGCACTTTAGCGAAAAAAGCAGTCTGAAAAGGGCTTGTATATCATTTCTATGTTGTTTTTCAAATTGTATTGCTGCAGGGCACCCCTCAAAAAAGAGACCCCTGGTGCTCCTAATTAAAGTATATATATATTTTTTTTTAATAGTGGCTTAAAACTGATTTCTTTACACAGGTTTCATACAAGTTCAACCAGGAGACACCAAAAGGTTCATGTTAAGATTTAGACTGGAGCTTACAATTATATAACAGGATCTTCTTTTGGAGTTGTCCATATTATTGACTAGATGTTTACAAGTTCACATAACACTCGTGGAGACTAGTCTGCCTACAGGTGGGAGGCTGACCATCTGGTGACCTGCGAAAACAACCTAGAGCTTAACGCTCTGAAGACAGTGGAGATGGTTGTGGACTTCAGGAAGAACGCAGCCACCCCCAGCCCCATCACCATCGGTGACTCCACGGTGTCTACTGTGGAGTCTTTCCGCTTCCTGGGGACCGCCATCGCCCAGGACCTCAAGTGGGAGCTGAACATCACCTCCCTGATCAAGAAAGGACAACAGAGGATGTACTCCCTGCGGCAGCTGAAAAAGTTCAACCTGCCAAAGACCATGATGGTGCACTTCTACACTGCCATCATCGAGTCCATCCTCTCCTACTCTATCACAGTCTGGTACGCTGCAGCCACAGCAAGAGACAAGTGCAGGCTGCAGCGCATCATCCGCTCTGCAGAGAAGGTGATTGGCTGCAATCTACTATCTATCCACGACCTGTACACCTCCAGGACCCTGAGGCGTGCTGGTAAGATTGTGGCCGACCCCTCTCACCCCGCACATGGACTGTTTGAGACTCTTCCCTCTGGCAAGAGGCTGCGGTCCATCAGGACCAAAACCTCTCGCCACAAGAACAGTTTCTTCCCCTCTGCTGTCAGCCTCATGAACAATGTCCCTGCCCTCCCCCTCCTCCCACATAACACAGACTCTCATCAGCCCCACAGTCAGAAAACATCACAGAAATGTGAAGGCTGAAACTGTTTTTATGCGTTACATTAACGCTCACTGGACTTTACATTCTTTTTTCTTACATGCACTCCATTGCAGCTTGTAGATTTTGTTATTTTTTATTATTCTTTATATATTTGACATTTTTTAAATTCTATTGTTTATATTGGTAAATTTCTTATATTTTATTTTATTTAAGTTCTTGCTTTTTTGGCTGTATTTCCCTTGTTAACTGTTCTTGCACCAATACACCAAGACAAATTCCTTGTATGTGTAATGTACTTTGCAATAAACCTGATTTCTGAAATTCTGATTCTGATTCTGATACATGAATGTTGTGTAATTGTCTTAATAAACTAGTTGCTGAGTGATGTTCTATGTAGTGTGCACCGAATACAAAATTGTTGTCATTTTGGGCACGTCACATGATGCAGAGATTTAGCATGTAGATAAAGGCTAATCCAGTGTATTTACTGTTAGAGTCAGATGGTGCTGCAGCAGGAAAATAATGCTCACCTGATTCAATTTGACACCTTTAAATCTGCATGTCTTTGTTTTGTAAAATTTGTGATCACTTTTGCTTAAAAAAAACAAAAACTTTTCCACAGTCTCAAGATATTAGTCGGCTGTGGCCCACAAATGCATCTTCTGCAGGTAAAGTGAGGAGAAGTTCTCTGGAGATTTCAGAGAGACCTGTGAGTAAGAGGCTCCCTGTGACTGAACATCAGCCAGTCTATTTGTGGACCTAGGAGGAAAGATGTGGCCCAGTTCCACACTAACCTTCTGTTTTTTAAGGTTGTGCTGGCACACTGTCATTAAAAACTTTGTCCAGAGATGAACAGTATTTTCCCTCCCATTAGGCCAACAGACCCACATACTGACCTAGATACGACTGAATGAATCAGTGCTTTATGCAAGTATTGTGTTTGTGTATTGTTTTCGAAATAATAAGTTGGATTCAAAATTTGCTTTTGCAGTACAAAACAGTAGCCTTTAATGAAACAACGTCCTAAAAAATATTTTGTAGAATTTAGGAAGTGCATCTTCAGGAATTCACAGACTGAGATTGATATTGTTTGGCAGCTAAGCATGAAGATCATTTTATTGGTAAATGGACTTGAGCTTGTATGGTGCTTTTCTAGTCTTCTGACAACTTAAACCACTTTACACCGTAGGTCAAACCTACCCATTCACACACTGATAGCAGTGGCTGCTATGTAAAGTTACCATCAGAAGTAACTAATTCCATTCATACACAATTGGGAACCAATGTTGACTAGAACAAGGTGAATTTGTTCATCTACGATTATTCTGTGAAATGTAATCTTACAACAGAATGGTTAGAAAACGTTTGCTGTGTTCCCTCTACTGATAGAGAGCAGAGATTTAGGGTGAATACAGAAGATTGGGAGGTTGAGCAAAGAAAGAAAAAAGTGGTCGGGGACTAGGAAAGCGCAGATTTCTGCTGGTTTTTTGATATGCAAATCTGCAACATACAGTAAAGCCGGGCTCACACTGTACGATATTCCCCCGATTGTATAAAAGTCGGGGTGGAACGTCAGCTGACACTGTACGACTGAATCGTTTAAGACGCACGACCAGACCTTAAGATTTATGTGCTCACACTGCCTGAGAGCTCACACTGTACGAGTGAAAATCGGGACGCAGCGTTGACAATTGTTAATAAAGTTTCATTTAAAACTCCAACGGACTCCAGGGGACGGCGGCTGGTGAAAGAGAAGGAAGTGGAAGTTGTTGTAGGACATAGGAAAGTTTATACAAACGTAGATATATGGATACAATGTTTCAGAAAAGTGCTGCACTGATGATCTGTGCCGTCCTGTGAACCGAATCCTAAAAAAAAAAAAGCCGACGTATATGGACTCGCATGCAGGTGGCTGAGGAGAGGAGGAGTCCTTGTCTCCGCAGCCACCGAGGACTGTAGGTTTCTGCGTTTTGCAGGGATAATTAGAGGTTATATAATATTGTGATAATATTGTAGTCATGCGCGACTTCTGCCAGACGCGTTTATGACGTAATTGTCAAGATTTTACATTCTAAATATCAAACATGTTTGAAATAAATCGGAGCGTCCCCGACGATTGGCGAGCAGATCGGGGACGTTAAGATTGGAACTTTGTACCACTCACACTACAAGATAATCTGGCCAGATAATCGGTTCCGAGCAGCCTTGAGTCGGGAGCGACCCTGCGATTGTCGGGGAGGAGGAATCGGATTTCAAATCGGCCCGATTATCCTACAGTGTGAGCCAGGCTTAACCTCTACTTCTGGACATATTTCCTACCCTTTATGAATTTTGTAAAATAAATAGTTTGCCTTTAGCTACGACATCAGTGCATTTATGATGTTCTCCTTAATTAAAGCACTTGAAAATAAAAGTTCAACAGTTTATTTCATGCACTCACATAAACATTTCGTGCTTGGACCAAAATTACATCATGAACATCACTTCTACTTGTCAAACAAAACAGTCACCTAAAGCTGGAATTTCACGAGAAAGAAATGTATTTTTGTGAGTTGGATCCACTAATATTTAGATGTCAGTGTTCCAACTTTGTCAGTTTGGCTTGTTAATGAGTTGGAATCAGATCTAAATCCTTATTTCTATTGCCTCATCCGTGGTCTTGTGCATGCGTGGCGTCCTGATGTTCGGTGAGAAGCTCTGTCACAGATACAAGTTTTACTTCGCTTTTAACTGATTTTAAAGACATTTTTAACAACGCGCTTCTAAGCCTCATGTTGGTTTATGCATTTATTTCAACTGGATACAAGCTTTCAGTAATCAATCGAAGCTTTGCCTGTTCAGCTCTGTGTTGTTTTTAGCCTGGTGGCTAGGCTAGTCAGACGCTTTTTAAACTTTGGGTCAGAATCAGAATCAGAATCCTTTTATTGTCATTGCACAGTGTACAACGAAATTGTAGCAGCATCCAGGTATACACAAAATAAAAATAGAAATATAGTAAAAAAGTACGAAAAATACGAGGCAGTAGTGCAATTGTAAGCATAAAAAATTAAATAGAGAATATGTACAGTGTTTTACAATATTGCACATTGTCCTTGTGTGTGTGTGTGTGTGTGTGTGTGCGCGCGCGTGTGTATCAGTGTCCGTTTGTGTTCAGTGCAGTGATGGCTTGTGGAAAGAAGCTGTTTCTAAGTCTGTTTGTTCTGGTTCTGATGGACCTGTAGCGCCTGCCAGAGGGTAGCAGGTCGAACAGGTGATGTGCAGGATGGGTACTGTCTCTTGTGATTGCCTCAGCTCTGCTGAGGCAGCGGGACGAGTAAATGTCTCTGAGGGAAGGGAGGGGGCATCCAATGATCTTTTGTGCTGTCTTGACCACTCTCTGTAGTCTCTTTCTATCTGCCTCGGTGCAGTGGGAGAACCACACCGTGATGCAGTAGGTTAAGATGCTCTCGATGGTAGAGCGGTAGAAGGTCACCAGCAGCTTCTCACAGATGTTACTTTTCCTGAGTACTCTCAGGAAGTGCAGACACTGCTGTGCCTTCTTGAAGACAGCTGAGGTGTTAGCAGCCCACGAAAGGTTATCGGAGATCACAGTGCCCAGGAAGGTGAAAGTGTGGACCCTCTCCACGCAGTCGCCGTGTATGTAGAGGGGAGATGGATCTGTCCTGTGTTTTCTGAAGTCCAGGATGATTTCTTTGGTCTTTGTGGTGTTCAGAGACAGGTTGTTTGCTGAGCACCACTCAGACAGTTTCAGGACTTCATCCCTGTAGTCCGACTCATCTCCCCCCCGTGATCAGTCCCACCACCGTCGTATCGTCTGGGAACTTAACGATGGTGTTACTGGAGTGGGCGGGTCTGCAGTCCGTGGTGTAGAGGGTGTAGAGCAGCGGGCTCAGCACACACCCCTGTGGGGAGCCCGTGCTCAGTGTCCGGGTGGAGGACAGGTGGTGTCCCAGTTTGACTGTCTGGGGTCGGTTGGTGAGGAAGTCCTTAATCCAGGAGCAGGTGAGAGGGGGGAGTCCCAGGTCAGACAGTTTGCTGACCAGGATGTCAGGGATGATAGTGTTAAAAGCTGAGCTGTAGTCAATGAAGAGCATCCTGACGTAGCTCTCCCGGTGTTCCAGGTGGCTCAGCGCGGTGTGGAGTGTGATGGCTATTGCGTCCTTTGTCGACCTGTTTGCTCTGTAAGCGAACTGGTGAGGGTCGAAGGAGGAAGGGAGGCAGTTCCTGATGTGGTTAAGAACCAGCCGTTCCAGGCACTTGGTGATGATGGGTGTGAGTGCAACTGGGCAGTAGTCCTTGTGGCTGACGGTGGTTGATTTCTTCGGTACTGGGATGATCGTGGCAGACTTCAAGCAAGCTGGGATGGTGGACTGTGTCAGGGAGAGGTTGAAGATTGTGGTGAAGACCTGCGAGAGTTGTGCAGTGCAGGCCCTGAGCACCTTCCCCGGAACGCCGTCAGGTCCAGAAGCTTTCCTGGGGTTCACCCTTGTTAGCATCCGTTCTACCTCCTGTACCTGCACAGTCAGTGGTTGGGAGCTGGAAGCTGGATGGGGCTGGGGTGGTGTGGCTGCAGACTGTTGTGTAGGGGTCTCGAAGCGTGCGAAGAAGGAGTTCAGCTCCTCCGCTAGTGCGGTGCTCTCGTTGGTCTGTCCCCTGAAGTTCGTGATCTGCTGGATTCCCTGC
This sequence comes from Tautogolabrus adspersus, assembly GCA_020745685.1. Lineage (NCBI taxonomy): Eukaryota > Metazoa > Chordata > Actinopteri > Labriformes > Labridae > Tautogolabrus > Tautogolabrus adspersus. Next base: position 12,786,540 of record CM036538.1, read on the forward strand.
CACACCTGCCGAGGGTTGTTGTTGGAGAGGTGGCTTTCAATCCTCCGTCTGTGCTCTGCTTTTGCTTTCCTGACTCCTCTCTTCAGGTCAGCTCTAGCAGCACTGTAAAGTTCTCTGTTTCCAGACCTGAAGGCAGTGTTGCGGTCCTTGAGGAGTGTCTTGACCTGGCCGTTCATCCAGAGCTTCTGATTTGGGAACACTCGGATGCGTTTATCCACAGTTACATTCCCCATACAGAACTTGATGTAGGATAGTACAGCCTCTGTATGTATGGTCAGGTCCTGATGTTCAAAGACACTCCATTCAGTGTGCTGGAAACAGTGTTGTAGTTGAGGAAGCGCATCTTCAGGCCAGGTCGTGATGGTCTTGGTCACTGGAGTTGTGCTTCTTCTTAGAGGTGTGTATGCAGGGGTAAGGAGCAGAGAGAGGTGGTCTGACTGGCCTAAGTGTGGGAGTTGTATGGCTCTGTATGCATGTTTAATGTTTGTGTAAACATGATCTAAAGTGTTATCCCCTCTAGTAGCACAACTTACATGTTGGTAGAATTTAGGCAGTACAGACTTCAGGTTTGCCTGGTTAAAGTCTCCTGCAACAATGTGTACGCCGTCGGGGTGAGACCGCTGTAGCTTATTCAATGTGTCTGACATTAGCGAGAGAGCTATGCTAGTGTTAGCATCGGGTGGTATGTAAACAGCCTTGATTAGCACAACTGTTAGCTCCCTGGGCAGTAAAAAAGGACGGGCTTTAACAGAGATGAACTCTATGTCCGGTGAGCAATGTGTATGCGTGACTATGTTGTTTTTAGACCAGTCGTTGTGTACGTAAATACACAGGCCACCACCTCTGCTCTTACCGGAGTCTCTGTTGCGGTCCCATCGGTGCATGGAGCGGCCTGCTAACTGCATGGCTGCGTCGGGGATCAGCGGGTGAAGCCAGGTTTCAGATATGATCGAAACACAGCAGTCTCGAACATATCGATTACCCTCGATGAGTAGTTCCAACTCGTCCATCTTGTGGATCAAGGATCGTGCGTCGGTGAGAAACATACTCGGGAGGGGAGGCTTGTGTGGGTTCCTCCTCAGTCTAGCTAGTAGTCCAGACCGGCAGCCTCGCTTCTGCTTCCTCTCTCTTCGCCGCCTGCCGGCGCCGACAACAATCCACGGAGCACCCGGTGGCCTCGCTATGTCGTTTGGAATGCCGTAAGAACGGCTCGACTCTGCTGATATTGTCAATCTGCTGCTATGTCCAATGTCCAGAAGCTCCTGGCCACTGTAGACGTGGTTTCTTAACGAAAAGACATACGAAATACACAAAAGCAGAAGAAAAAACACGGAGCTGCGAGCCGCTGCGTCTGTGCGCGCCGCCATCTTGGTTCACGTTGGGTGTGATCTTTTATCATTTTAAGGACTACCTGATTTAAGCCACACTATTTACAAGACCCTAAAGGCAAAACCACAACTATGTAGGCCACAACGTCTGAAAAACCCTGCAGCAAGCTAGGTGACGGAACCTTTAGCCCTGTAGCTAAGCCAACTTCCACCGCTATGCCTGTGCCCTGTGAGGATGATTCCTTACTCAAAAAAGCAAACAAAAAGATCGCTGACCTGAAAGAGGATATCCGAAGGCTGTTTGATGAATTGAAAAAGAAAGACTCAATCCTGTCCAGCTTCATGGATGTGGCCTCCAGGCGCCTCCCGCGGCGCTGGACGTTTTAGCCGAATACTCAGCCTCCACTCATGGCTTCAGTCTGCCTGCAGGATGCACAACCTTGGTTTTATTGACAATTTTAATCTGTTTTGGAATCGCTCGTCCTTTTTCAGAGCATACGGAGTCCACCCGAACTCGGTAGGTAGCCGCACGCTCGCAGCCAACATACAGCACTTTATTCAATCATCTACACGTGTGTGACTGTTGACATACCACACCCCCCCACCTGAACGTGCACCTTCTTCTATACAGACTCATAAATCAACGACTAGCAACCCTGCCAGCTCCCTCAAGGCACTTTCTCCCAAACAAGCCATTACTCAACGGACTGTTGTGCATTCTTGTATAAAAACCATTATCTCATCTCATAGAAAATCAGCACGCCCTTTATCACACCCCTCTGCTGCCAACCATAAAAACTTAATTCATATTTCTCTCCAACCTCAGGTTCCCTCCAGTCTCAAGTATACTCCAGCCGACTTTGGCCTTTTAAATATTAGATCTTTAAATAACAAATCTTTTTTTATGTCAGGATTTTATCTCTTCTTATAATTTAGACTTTTTTTTTAACAGAAACATGGCTAACTCAGGGAAACCATAGTCCACTCATAGAGGCAACCCCCCCCCCCCCCCCCCCCCCACCCCCCCCTGATTTTACCCATCTGCATCAACCCCGACTGTCAGGTAGGGGAGGGGGGGTTGCCGTTATTTACAAGAAGGAATTTAAATATGCCAACCAACTGGAAACAACACTTTTTCATCTTTTGAACACCTTGGTTTTATTGTGCACTCTAAAGCCCCAGTTGTTGTCTTAATTATTTACAGACCACATAAACCGAACAATGTCTGTTCTGATTTTTGATCATATTTTATGTCCACGTATGACAAGGTTTTTATTTGAGGTGATTTTAAAATTCATGTTTGCTGTCCTACACAGACTTTTAGCACTGATTTTTCTGACACCTGTGATTCTTTTAACATCACTCAGGAAGTCTAAGGTGACACCCTTGATTTGGTTTTGCATCACGGTCTCAGCCCATACAACATTGAAACTAAGGATATCTGTGTGTCCAACCATAAACTGATTTTATTTAGCATGGTTTTATCATTTTTACCTGTTCTTAACAGTCAACTAGTCTCTCGACGTGTTTTTACACCTACTTCAGCTGGACAATTTTCAGAGCTTTTTATTTCTGCTTCTTTAAATGCTTTTAATCCAAATTTTAATACGGAGGAGCTGGTCTCCAATTTTAACAATATCTGTAAGACCACCTTGGATTCAGTTGCTCCGTACAAAATCAGAGATTCTTTTAAACCAAAGCAGCCCTGGCTTAATGATGCCATTCAAGAGTTAAAAAGGGACTGTAGAAGAAAAGAACAGGTTTACATGTATTTCATGAAATCTGGAAAGACGCTATGAACAATTATCAGAAAGCAATTATAGAAGCAAGAGCATCCTTTTATTATAATCTAATTTTATCCAACTGATCTAACCCTAGAATTGTATGTAAAATCTTAGACTCCGTCACCAACCCCTCCCCTTGTCATTTTAAAAATGTCTCACATGAGACATTTTATCAGATATTTTATCTCGTATGAATCCAGCCGGACAGCTGGAGTGCAGAGACAAAAGAATTCCCGCAGTAATTTTACAGATTCACTCGCGACAGCGCAAGATAATACAATGTATGTGGTACAAAACTTTATATAAACCTTATAAACACATGAAAAACACACATACGGTCATTGTTATGAACCGTCAAAACGGGGTGTTTTATGTGAAGAATAAACCAGATGTTTTAATGTTGTTTCAGTGTCTGACTTTCTGTCCCGCTTGTTCTTTTCTGTCCTAAATTGATGCGCCATGCTCCGGCATCCGGCAAAAATAGAAGCCTTGCGTATCTGCTACGGAGGGCTCCGTACCGCCGGAGCTGAAAAGGAGCTGGGACGCAGTGCAGCGGAGCCAGTGGAAGCACACACATAAAGTGCATAAAGTGAAAACCTATCAGCTCCGCTGCTGTAACGAAGAATTTGGTGGAAATTGGCCGTCAGAGGCTGCCAGTAGACAGACACGGTTAGCTAAACTGTCCTCATACCGGGTAAAGGGGGCTGGCCAGCTACAGCTAATGAGGCGACGCAATGCGAGTTGGTTTAGGCAGTCATTACCAGCTCTGACCTGCACCAGTACTGCACTCTTGCTCAGCCCGCCCACCACCAACCCAACATCCACTGTAGGCTCCAACTGGGGGGTTTAGGATCTCATCGCATCACTCCTAAAATTTCTGCATGTTAATTAAAATTGTGAGGAGTGATTAGATCGGAGCCTAGATGCCAAACACAAACTGCAATAAATACTTTTAAGATACAAATGTGAGTTGTCTGACTGAACTAATGCTTTTGTTTCCGTGGTGGGGATATGCATTTCAAAATCAAGCCTAACCTCCTGCTACCTTATTGCAGCAAATAAAATGGTATTAATATAATGTGTATCACTGTCACTGTTGGAGGCAGAGGAATAAACACTTGACAAACGTGACAGGAGACAGCAGCAAAGATAAGGACTCTTAACACTGAGCTCCAGTATAACCTCTAATAAAACAGAGCAGCTTGTAATGGCAGTCAGATAAGTGAGGAAGGCAGATCTACTGCACATTTTATTTAGCAACAATCAATGAGACCCTACACTCAAAAGTTTATTGTTTTTTAGCAGTGGGAGGAAAAATACTCAGACATTTTATAAAAGTAAAAATAGTAATATCTAAATGTTGAAATACAAAAAATAACAAAACTTAAAAAGCAGGTAAAGGACCTTACTCATTGTTATATTATTTACTAAGACCCAACATTAATACACCATGATCACAGCACTAAGCAACATCAAGTTAAAGGGATACTTCACCCATTTGCATTAAGCTTTGTATCAGTAGTAAACTTGTGGTTTTATTGAATGGTCTTGCATCCAGCCCTCATTTCCCACTAAAATAAGAAATATCGGTAATTTATTTTCTGAGAAGCAGCATCCAATGACGCAAAAATCATCATATTGCGTCATTGGCGGCTGTTGTGGTTAGCAGGGGTGAAACTACATTGCTAGTTCCTCATGTTTTCAACCACTGAAGCTACAGACCTATCACAGATCAGTGGGCGGGACCTCACTCCCAAAAACAAAACTTAACGTCTGCCATATTGCTTAATTGGAAGCTGTGCAAACAGGCTCTGTGGAGAAAGCTTATAACCGAGAAAGGCGAAAAAAGTATGTTTCAACTTCAAACTGATATGGATGAAGGGGATTTTGAAGGTCTTGTGCTTGAATTGGATGTTTGTGGCTCTTTCTACGAGCCGCAATATAGTGGCGAGCTGGCTGCTTGTGCTGACAGGCAGGCTAGCTAGCCTAGCTGGCTAGGTCCGCGGCTGTGACAAGGAAGAAGGAGCCGGGGCAGACTTGTGTTGTCGGTGCTGTGACTGTTTGCCTATGGACACAGACATAGAGTCTGTTTTCTGCCAGGAATTTCCAAGATGCCAATTCCTTCTGAAAGAAATCTCGGATTCAGTTGAGAAAACTGCCGTATGTGCTGTAGTAAATGTCCGCGAGTAATGCTGCATTCAGGTGCTGCTCGGGTGGTCCAAGTTTCTTAGAGAAATCTTATTGTCAAAAGTTATATTTGAGCAAAAAGTTGATGTGAAATGCGTGCATGAATAAAAAGTATGTTAACAAAACACAAAACCGACTTGAGCAGGTGTTTCATGTGCATTTTACAACTCGGAATCTCATTTTTCCGATACCACGTGAATGCACCTCTCCTTCAGCGGGAGTGTCCTGCGGTGCTGTGCATTCTGGGAGTTGTTGTCTCTCACTCACATAAGCCAAAAATACACTTTCTGCCTTCTCTCGGTCAAGAAGGCACCAACTTCAAAATTTATTTCACATTTCTACTACATATATGACCCAATTTCACTACAGATTCATGTTTCAATGGGTGAAGTATCCCTTTAAGTTACAGTGGCAAGGAAATCTTCCTCTTAACAGGCAGAACCCTCAAGCAGAACTTGACTCATGTTGAACAGCTATCTGCCGAGACTGTGTTGGGCTTGGAAAGTGGGGTAGAGGGAGATGTGCAGTTGAGCAGCTCTTAGATTCACATCAATATTTATACTAATGATACATTCCTACACATGTTCCTCCCCCAAGATCTGTTTATTTACTTCTAGTGAATGCAATATCTTTGGAATGCTTTACATATCTTCCAATGTAATGCATCCACTTCACGACTGCTAAATATTGTGAGCAGAACTGCATTTTAATATACTTATTATGAAAACATTTCCCTTGATGACATGATTACTATTCATTTACCACATGGTAAAAGGTCAACATCGTTGTATAATCATATTGATCTGAAACAAAACTTCCAGCTATGACTCTATGGTCCCTTCATTTACAAGCAGTAAGTCAGTGGGAACATTTTCAAATTTGGGATGTATGCCCACTTTTACTTGTGTGTGTGTGTAATGTGTTCTTTGTATTTATTGTACAGCACTTTGGTCAACTCTTGTTTTTAAATTTAATTGATTGAGTTGGTAAAACTGACAAGATTTGATTTTGAGAAGGGTCAAAAGTCAGTAACTCCAAAGTCTGTCAAATCAATGTTAATGCAATATTTAATAATGCCTGCTTTCAATCCCTGTGTAATTGAGAACAATCAATGTCCCTGTTAGAAGAACATATTTTTGAATCAGTTGGTGGGAGCCATGGTTAAAAAATTGTATATGGACTACAAACTGATTTTCTATTAAAGGGCAAATAGTGTTCTCGTCTGTGTTTTTGTTTTTTTGTACTTAGAATGTCAGCAGCTTCTGCATGAACAGGATTTTCCTGTTCATACTGATTTAATGAGCCATGCGCAGTTTAACTGTACCGGCCATGTGTACTGAAGCCAAAATATTTTTCACCGGCCACTTAGACTTATAATAATAATTGAACCCACCTGCATCTCATTATCCCCTGATTGTCTGTGTATTAATGCTGCTTTCATGTGGTGTCCGACACATCGGAGAAATCAGGGTTGGAAAATGCACGTGAACGCCTGCTCAAGTTGGAACAACAACTCCGAAACTCAGGAAAGAATTAGGTGGCGACTTGCCGAGTTGACATCATAAACGTCATCAATATGGGGGGGGGCAAAAGATGTTTTGTTAAGATACTTTTGATTGATTCACGTTGCTCATTGACTTTTTGCTCAAATATAACGTAGCATCCATGCTGTTTACTGTTGCTGTTATAACATTCAGAATTTCCAAACTGAAAGCACATGAACACACTGAAGTCTGAGCAGCACCTGAATGGAGCATTAATCCCTTTGTGCCCACCCTCTTGTTGTCAGTATATTGTGTATTCCTCAGTGTAATCTCATTTTAGCAGTTTTCCGCAGTGAGTTTCTTGCGCACGAGTTTTGTCTGCTTTTTGACCCTGATTTTCGTCTGCTCCTCGAGATTTGTTTGCTTGTGTTTTTAGACTGCCTGTTAATCGAACCAGACTGAATATAAACCTTCCTTTTGATACTCTGCCCTTTGGAGTTCTTCATTTGAATCCTTTGTGTCACAAACTCAATACGATGACGACACACATAACTCTTTTTTCTAAGCTTCAAAAATTGAGTTACTCATGGTGCTGGGTTGCTGCTGGCTCTGTCTCAAATAATTCAAAAACTCTGATTCCATAACTTGATCTAAGTTTGTTAAATCCATGTGTATTCATGTCTAAATTAAATAGGGAACAGAGAAAGAGCTTGGAGAGGATTTGCTGGTAAGGCTTCCTGTTTCCTTTTGGTGAACGACTTAATGGAGAGGGCTTTATGAAAAGACAAAACTACGATATTAAAACTAACCTATTGCGATCATACATGCAACTCTCTTGTTACACTTTAGAGGTTTCTTAAGAGTTTTTTGTGCAATTGTGATCAAGGCTGTCGTCAGTTATGTGCATAATCTGTATGTCTCTAATCTCTAATCTATATGTTAAATGAAATGTACTTTTGAACTGCACTGCAATTTTTTCTCAAATGTGATTTACACTGTCATCATTCGCCCATTCTCAAATACTTACAAATACTGGTGTCAGAAACCGACTCATATTATCTAATTACCAATTCTCTCATGTCTTTTACCTCTTTTATCATGTATGATTCTTTAGTTATTTGTTCTTTATACTGTGTCAGGACTGTAGGCTATTAGTGGGAAAAATCTTCAGAAACGAAGGATGAAGAACGAATCTGGTGATCAAGCTAGTGCCAATCATTTTAGATGCTTGTGCTTGTTGTGAAGAGGAAACCCTACAGTGTGAGTGATGCGAGTGTCAGAAGTCTCTCTTAGTGTCAGATCTGAATGTAGTGTTTCTGTCATTTATTTCAGAAATTACAAGTAAATATAGAGAGATGGCTCTTTTCTGTCCTGCACACCAGTAACATTCAAGCTCATTTGTGTTGAGGGACGACAGTGAGATTGGAAAGGGTCACTGATTCAATCCACATCAGAAATGAACTGCCACCGACCCACAATTCATCAGCACCTACCTTACCACACTCTTACAACAGCTCACAGAAATTCACTTGCTCACACAGACCCACGCCTTTTCCTGACATGTCCTTGAAACATTAAATCAGTCCAGCCACAGACGTCAATTTCTATCATTTCCTATTGAGCTCCAACACTGGGGTCCTGTAAGTGCAGCAGCTCTGGGACAATGCTTACTGATTGTGACGACACAAAAATGGAAATCAGGTGCACTTATTACAACTGGAAGATTGCATGGAGAGAGGGCAGAAAGAAGTGGGGAAAACAACTCTAATAAAATATCACCTTATTATCACAGGAAATGTCATGAACCTGTTATAATTGAGTTACTTATTAGAACACATCAGGACGTCTCTCTAAAAGCTTTTTTCATTTGTACTGACTATAAATATCAAAATGATGCTCCAAAAGACATGACAAGAAATACAAACCATAACCACACTTCCATTATGCAAATGACCTATTCAAAGCTCAATATGAACTATTACTTTGTGTTGCAACCTGAAAATTGGAGATAATCATGACAGAAATCTTATGAGATTCTTCAATTAAAGTTTTTATTGACATCCGTGAAAAAAGTGGAATAAATCTAAATAAGGTTCAGCTACACTTGTTGCCATGACTTGAAAATGAGAATATTTCTTCTCAGTTTTTAATTTACTTCCCTTCTTTTAACACTTTAATTATAACAGATCTCACCTTACATTTACAACATTGTGTTTTTAAGGTAGTATTGGGTTCAGTTTTAATGCCGGAGCTACACCAGGGATTTCATATGGATTAAAATGAATATGTTGATATCATAGCTTTTGGGCTAGCTCACTGGAAAATGCGCTAGATATCTCTTCAAGGTCATCTGCATTTACTGTGCAAAATATGGTCTATAAATCGTAACTATTAAACTGATTAATATGATACATGTATATACAGACATGAATATGGTCCAAACTAGATTTCTGGCTGACTTCCTCAAGTATCTGGTATTAGCTGAAACCTTTACTAAACTGTGCAAGTTGTGCTCACATTTCTTTTGAGAACACTCCTCAGTGTATTTTCTACACACTGTGGATAAATGAGGGTCCTGAACATTTTGTTTTCATGTGGGAACATGTTTTACTATTATGCTCAGCATGCTGAACTGTGATCCTTAATATGCCAAGCTATGGTGCTTAGCATACACAGGTAAAGGCATGCAGGTATAGTCTCTAATAGCTTGCTAGTGTACAGATCTTTATGCCACAAAGTTACTGAGATTTTTGTCTTTTCAATTTTCCCATTTTTGAATTACAACAACAACCCAATGGTGAATTGATTTTTGAGGTGAAAATTAAACAAAGACTTGCAAATGAGGGGATATCTCATACAAGTCATATGTAAGTGGACTGAAAGCCTACAGAGATCTAAACAAACTGCCTTTGTGTCTCTCCTTTGTACACAAGACATGCTAGGATGAAGATAACAACTGTCACAAATAGATAAATTGTTGTTAGCTAGGGTCTTTTGCTTGAAGTTATCTCATCTTGACCGGTTTCCATTGATGGGATATAATGGAAGTGAGTCAGCCATGAACTTTTCAATCAAGTTTGACACATACAAAGCTCAAGTAGACAAAAATACTTTTCCCATTTCACTGGAACGCTGGATTTTCTAAACCTGAAATTGAACTGCCTGAAAACAAAGCTCTCCTGCTCCCTCAAAGGTTAACCAGAGCAGGGCCCTGAGTTCTTAAGCTTAAATGGTACTCTCTTTAACTCTGTGTGGTACGCTTTTTTTTAGTTGTAGTGTTTCTCAATTACTTTAGAAGAATAAACCTAGAGTAATAAATGGTATGGACACACTTTATCTCTCCTTATATCACAAGGTTTAGTTATCCCAGTAAGGACTTATTAGCTTCTCGTCAGTAAATTATAGGCCTACCTTTTCTCACACAAGTTATCAATCAGGAAAAAACATTTTAAAGCTATCAGATAGCTTAAGAACGATAATCACACTCAAGGCCAGGTAAGAATAAAAATGTTTATGTATTTACTTAGAAAAGTGTATTCACATAAGCACACTTTTATTTCAACGTTAGACAGTTTCAACATAAAATGAAAAAATGTGTGCTCACTTAATTCACCAAATACCCTACTTAAAGCCACATTATGTAAGATTTCCATTTGGTGCACTTTGGTGCCAACTAGTGGTCTCTGCATGGAACTGCACTGACATAAAACACACACTGCTGTTACGACTCCTCAGACAACGTGCATTTGTTGACGAGCAGAGGGTGACGAAGCCGGTAAAGATGTTGTGAGCAGACAAAGAACTATGTCGACTGACTAGGTACAGTAAAATTACCATATTTTTAGTATATCTGTGCGTCTACAGCCCGTTGTTTGCATGTGGAGTATTTATATGTGTATTCAACTGTTACCAAGATGTCTACAGGCCGTGGCTAAATGGCTAGTTGAGAGACGTTTGTAAGGTTACAAACTTTTTGGGGAAAACGTTTAGGCGGAATATTTATTTATTTATTAGTATTAAACCTGAGACGTAACTTGGGTTAGACGACTTTCTGCACCCGGTAAAGCTGCTAAACAAGAGACAAAGATGACACCAATAATGATACAGTCTATAAGGTTACGTCTCAATCGGTTGTCCTTTTATTCTAGGATTCAACCTTAAAACAGCATATTCACGTGTTCAGAAACTCATTGGCTACAAGAAACGTCAATCATCAGCAATTGGCTGGGTGTAGAGACGTCAGAAGAGGGCAGACACCTAATTTCAACTCAGGCTCTCATTGGCTATCATAGGCTGAGAACAGTGATGGAAGCTTGTAATTGGCCAAATGAGACACCATTCAAGAGCTTTTAGTGTGTTCGCCATGTTGTTGTCCAGGAAGCAGAGAAAAATGAATTATTTTATGAAATATTACTGGAATACAGTGAAATGTCAGTATAGCAGCAGCGAATTTGAAGCAATCTGAGGACCTACACTCACCGGCCACTTTATTAGGTACAACTGTTCAACTGCTCCTCAGTACAAATATCTAATTAGCAAATCACATGGCAGCAATTCTATGCATTTAGGCATGTAGTCAAGACGATCTGCTGAAGTTCAAACCAGGCCATAATGGGGAAGAAAGTTGGTGTGACTTTGAACATGGCATGGTTGTTGGTGCCAGATGAGCTAGTTTGAGTATTTCAGCAACTGCTAATCTACTAGGATTTTCAACCACAACCATCTCAAGGATAAACAGAGAATGGTCCAAAAAAGAGAAAATACCCAGTGAGCGTCAGTTATCTTGGCAAAAATGCCTTGTTGATGCCAGAGGTCAGAGGAGATTGGCCAGACTGGTTTGAGCTGATAGAAAGGCAACAGTAACTCAAATAACCACTCGTTACAACCAAGGTATGCAGACTAGCATCTCTGAACGCACAACACGTCAAACCTTGACACAGATGGGCTACAGCGGCAGCAGAAGACCACACCGGTTGCCACTCCTGTCAGCTAGGAACAGGACACTGAGGCTACAATTTGCACATGCTCACCAAAATTGGACAATAGAGGATTGGAAAAATGTTGCCTGGTCTGGTGAGTCTCAATTTCTCCTGCAGCATTTGAATGGTACGGTCAGAATTTGGCGTAAACAACATGAAAGCATGGAGCCATCCTGCCTTGAATCAGCGATTCAGGCCGGTGGTGGTGGTGTAATGGTGTGGGGGATATTTTCTAGGCACACTTTGGGCCTGTGTACCAATTAAACGCTACAGCCTCCCTGAGTATTGTTGCTGACCATGGCCATCCCTTGGTGACCACAGCTACTTCCAGCAGGATAACATGCCATGTTACAAAGCTCATATCATCTCAAACTGGTTTCTTGAACAATGACTTCACTGTACTCAAATGACCTCCAGAGTCACCAAATCTCAATCCAATAGAGCATCTTTTGGATGTTGTGGAACAGGAGATTCGTCTCATGGATGTGCAGCCGACAAATCTGCAGCAGCTGTGTGATGCTATCATCTCTCAGGAATGTTTCTAGCACCTTGTTGAATCCATGCCACCAAGAATTAAGGCAGTTCTGAAGACAAAAGGGGGTCCAACCCAGTAAGGTGTACCTAATAAAAGTAATGTTTTTTGGATTAAATCTTTCACTGGACTTAGATCATGGGGACTCTTGCCAATGAAGCATGGCGTTTTTCTTGGAGTATTATTCCCCGAAAAGTACATTAAAACTTCAAATGGTGAATCAATATACTGTAATTTGTAGTTATTTGTTTGTCGTTGGTCTGACAAATGCGTAGATTGTGGCTGCTGTGTTGGTTGGACCTTGAAATGGTTTACATGGTTGTTATCACAATAAGCAAAGCTTTTAAATGATGTACGGCAAAGGTTTTACATACACACTGCTGTTGTTTACACAATTGTGCATGTTAAGAACACACCACATGCATGTTGCAGGACCTCTATATTGGCCGCCAGATCTCTGATGGGATAACCACCACTTCAACCCCAGATGCTGAAAACTGTTAAAGATTATGAGCCATATGGCTGAAGAATTTCAGCAATCAGTAACAGAGTATCTTTGAAAAGAAAATGTAAGCATCTGCTGATATATCTACAGAATGATTGTTTGATTTGTCCATGTACTATCAGAGGAAATGTATTGCACCAAAAGTAAATTGAGACAACAGCTTGTGTTTCTTAAAAAAAAGCCTCCTCCTGTAAGTTTACATAGTCATAAACTTTGTTGCTGAATGTATCCTTTTTTTTCTTGGCAAAGTGGTTTGTGACAAAAAAAAACACATTTGAAGGGTTCTTCATTGTTTCAGTGTCAGTAAAATATTTATTGTCTTTGTTGGGTCTCAAGACATAAAAGCTTGGAAAACTATCCAAATTACTTTTCCTCAGTTCATGGCTGAGAATAAGTCAGAAAATGGTACCTTCTGTTTGATTGACATAGAGCAGAGTCGTTTTTTATTGGCACGGCCTATTTGACTCTCAGTTTCTGTTTATTTGACACAGGCTTGATCTTCAAACAGGTTTTATAAGCTTGACCCTGGACTCAAAGTGGAACAGAATGACTCTTTTCAGATGTTGAGACTGGGCTGTCTGTCCTCTATTTCTGACTAAAATGCAGAAAAGATTGTGTTTCCAAAGTATTGGAGAAAAGGAGTATTGACTGACTTGTCTTTTTCAATCAGCTCTTTTCCTAAAAAACCTCAGGCGTTCCTTCAGGTCTATGGCGGCTAAAGCTGAATACCTTTCCACTCTGTAAAGCACACCGGGGAGAGAGGGGAGAAATTGCATCACTGCTTCTCGTGTATGTCTGGGAATACTAAGTGTAACCACACAGGTTCAGAGAGACGCTCAGAGCAGCTGTTCATCTGTCATAACAATGGGGCCGTAAAAGCTCCTTTCTGTGCTTAAGGTGGTTCATTGACTCTGCAGGTACTTTACATGTCTATAGATAGCTTGGATTCAATTCAATTCCCAATGAGTGATTGAAGTGAACTCCACAGTGTTCTGGGAACATGGGTAGAGGAAAGCTTTATGGCTGGTCTTTGCTTCAAAACTTCGGAGGAGTTTTTAGCTGCATGAAACAGACTGAAATTAGTACTGATGCTTCTTTATAATCTATAAAAGGAAAGGAGACCATAAGTGAGAAATTTGATGATTTCTATAGAGACGTTTTGAATGCCTCTAAATGCTGCCATTGAGTAGATGGCAGACGAGAAGATTAACAGCATGCTGCAGAAACATGAAAATCTATATCAGGGATGGGCAGCTTTGGTCACAGCAGGGACCACATTCATTTAATTCTCACTGCCAGGGGGCCAAATTGTAGGATACAAAAACGATTACAATCAATTATGTGTCAAATGTAACTCATCATATACCAGTGATCAAATATTATTATGGACATATTTCTGGTTTTCATGATTTCATGGCAGATTTTGTCATGTTTTCTTCATGTTTCCAATTAATTAATATGTAAATATTGTCATGAGGGCCACGTTGAGGTTTGATGGGGGCCGCATGTGGCCCCCGGGCCGCCAGTTGCCCACCCCTGATCTATATCAATCTAAAAAATGTACAGGACCCATGTCTTTTTCTGGAGACAATCAAACTGAAACAACTTTCTCAGGATAAACTGGATTTTTGTTATAGTTCAGAGATATCTGAGACAGAAATAGTAAAAACAATTAAACGTTTTTTACTCAAAAAAGCCGCAGTAATCAACAGGTTTCCTATAGTTTTATTATACCTTATGGTGCAAATTGGCTCCCTTTTTTTTTATACAAATGAGCAGACATGTCTGGATTGTGCTGCCCTTGAAATCTGATTAGCCACCCCAAGTGCCAAGCCAAACTCCTAAACTATGGATGGCTTTTTGCCTCGTCAGAGGTAGGATTTATGTTGAAATCAACTAGTTGGTCTATGTTGCAACAGGCTGCAAGGAGCTTTTGTATTGCATTTCATTTTTTACAATATTTAATTATTTATTTCTGGAAAGGAACAATATACATAAGAACACAGAATAACAAGACAAAACAATACAAACCAATACTTAACAAATAACACAACCACATGTAAGCCACACAGAAAAAGACATCCACAAGCTCAACTTCAGTATTTCCATAATTCATCAATAGAACTAAAAAACGTATGCATTTCCCATTTAGCAACTCAAATATTAATCCACCCCATTTTTCTTTCACCAACTAAAACTTCATCATCCATACAATCATTTAGTCTTTATTCAACAGTAATTTCTAAATGACATTGCAGGTCCATCTGTCAAATCAACAAATCATGGGACTACAGAAAAAGAAATACTAAAAAAAGTGCTTGTATAACTTTTCCTGATACAGTATATTTTCAAATTGAGTTTCTTTGTTCCTTTCAATGGCTAATGTATTTTCAGTTCAAATAATATAACAGTTCATTTGTCCAGTGTTTCAGTAAAGGATGATATGTAGACTTCCAATGTTTATATCAGGATTAGGATTTTGGCTTGACACCTGGGGTGGCTAATCAGATTTCAAGGGCAACAAAGGCCACAAATTCTGCCAGCATTTCACATTATAGGAGGACACATCTGTCCTGTAGCCTTTGCTAGCTAACCAGGTTGTCATGGTTTGTACTGTCACATGGTAAGATACTTTTGTATATTATCTTGTGGTCGCAGTTCTTATTAACGGCCTATCAGTGTCATGCTCATTATTATGTGCCTTCTTTAGCAGATTATGCCATCTCTGTTATATCGATTCCATTTTCACTCCTGCTGGTGAGTAACCATCAGGCTGTTTTTTAGTGAGTACCAATCTATTTCAAACTGAAGGTCATTTTTAAAAGAAGCTGATTTACTTACTAACCTCCCTCGTATTATTTCAGTATCATGGTCATTATAAGGCTTCGTCTCTCAGCTATTCATATCAAAGCTGCCGTTCAGTCATTTCTGGTTGAAGTATTGACTCTGCTAGCAGGGCACCAAACCCTTCAGGTCACGGTTTACTTTCTATTATCTATTCTCAGAACCGTACGCTTTTGTAGGACTAATTGATGTCTAATTAATTCCTGCTTGGTGAGTAACCGCCCTGTTGGGTGGTAAATATCTAGCTGTGTTATTTGGAAGTGGATGTTTTTCTTCAATTAAGTTCATGTTTTTTTTGCTATCATGCACAATTTAATGTGTTATGTTCTAATTGATTATGGCATATTTGATCCTTTGTTCATTAGTTCACTATGGCACCCTTGCTCAGTAAGCAATCACTTCTCTCTTTTTACTTCTTTTCTTCTTATTATAATGATGTAAGTAGTAAGCAGTATTTCTTCTATGAAAGTTGTGATACAATGACAAATAAGGTTTATTATTATTATAAATGCATAATTATCTATTATAAACTATTTGAGAGTCAGTAGTGCTACACAGCCATCCAGCGTGCTTATCTCTAACAGTTTAGTCCAAGTAATGCTTTCCCATAGTTATTTCTACTGTGGTTACAAACCTGCAGTGTTTTTCTGTCTGATGTTCTGCCATATGTAGCCAAGACTAATGTGTAAAAAGGCAAATGAGTATCATGGTTTTATAGAGAACCATGTGCATGTCTCCTTTATTAAGGTTGGGTGTAGGTTCGCTCTACAGATTGGATTTGTCCAGGCTAGAGGTCTTTGGGTTGGCGTGTCAGATTGCTGTACAATTAGACCAGCATTGTTTTGTGCCTCATGCAGCATGCTAATTAGCAAGATGACCCCCCTCCTGCTAAGAGGTGGCATTGTTGCCACTTCTGTCTTGCACTTCACAAGGTCAATCAGGCATGAACTGGAACTGCCTTCTCACTCCGGAATGTTGGGTTCCAGAACTTTGGCATGTTGCCCTGGTGACAGACGCACACATTTCTAATAGAGCGCAGGAGTCTTGGGCTGTGTCTGAAATCACTCCCTATTCACTAGCCTATATATTGCACCATATAGTGAACACGCCATTTTGTAGTGCCGTCCGAATTCTGAGTGAGTGTGATCATACCCTATAGTTATGGAGCTAAATCAGGGCCAAAAGTTTTGATCATTTGAAAAAAAAAATTAAAACTGAAAGTTCAAGTTTTGAGCTTGAACTTTAAAAAATACATCAATGTAGCCTATTCAAAATAAAAATAAGAATACGAAAAAAAATTCAAGTTAAATATAATTTTGATTCAATTCTGGAATTCTTTTGAATAAATAATTTATTTTCATTTTTCACTTTCATATATATTTTAATATTTGAGGTCTTATTTTTTTCAGTTGCAGATTTTATGTTTCAGCTTCAGATCCAGATTTTTACAGTTTCAAATCTTTTTTTTTTTTTGCTTTCAGATCTTTTATTCACTTTCAGATTGATTTTTTCAGGTTCAGACTTTTGGCCCTGATCTGGCGTAGGGGGCGTTTCATCAACTGAGAGGGGCGTAGTTTGTCCTAATGATTATGACAGAAAGGAGACCTGAGTCTGTGAGCATAAATTTCGTAAAATCAAACTCAGTATTATATGAATTATCAATGAAATTCATGCCGTTATTTAGGCCTAAAGCTATTATTGATCCTCGGCCGATGTTAAGCTGCACGTTTTAGTTGCGTGACAACAATGTCACTGTCAGCAGCCGGCGAGTGAGCGAGTAGTGTCCACATTTTTATTTTATTTTGCTGAGTGAGTGCACTATATAGTCCACTACATATAACTCACTATATAGTGAGTAGGGAGTTGGGAATGAGTGAGTGATTTCGGACACAGCCTTGGTTTCAGTTCCCTTTCTGGCCTAGGAGCTCATTAGAGGGTGAGAATGTATGAATCAGTCATGTAACCCTGTAGGAGACTCACCTTTTCCCATGGTCTTTAAAGAAGTTGCTGATTTTGTGCAGAGAGAGATGTTGTTCCTGTCCTTGTGCAGGCACAACAGTTTTGTGCTGAGAGTGAAGATAAATAAATTTACAGACATGTGAAGACAGATTAGACAGGACGGGGGATAAAAGTGTTTTGCGGACAAGCCAAAAGCGGAAGCAGCATTACAGGTGGGAAAACTTGTAATGCATCTTACAAGTCACGACTTCACTCTAAACTGGAAAAAGAGCTGCCTCCTCTCCTACCAGCCCCCCATACATACCGTATATGTGTAGAAATTGACTCTGTCAGGATGGCAGTGCACAGCAGCAGAGAGTGGAGGTGTTGATAGCGTCTCTCTACAATGAGACACATAATGAGCAAATTCAACTGGACTATAAAACTTTGTCTGTCTGTTTGGGCTGAAAAATTATAAGTGCAATCATTTGCCTTTTGAGTCGGACCTTGAGACAGAGAAGAGTTGTGAGAAGTAATGGTGCCACCAATCGACCTAATTCTTTGTGAATTCACTCCATAGTGTTGCAGTTGAATTACACCACACTGAATCAACTGAAATATAAGACACCCCCTGACTACCAAGGGATGGATATCGCTGACCACACATCCTTACAGGCGGCAGTACAGTGTGTCAGCTTACTATTTTTATTTCTCATACATTACACTAAAGCAGAAACCTCTGGTGTTGAAACATTGGCCAAGAAGATGTGCAAAAATCTGCAATTCATCGAGTGTCCACTTGAGGCTGACTCAAAAAGCTGGATGTCCCATTAACACCCATTTTTAAATGCTAATTTTTACAGCAGAAAAAACATGTTTCCTGCCTAGTACAAATAACAAATCATACCAGAATATCTCAAGTCTGTATTGGTACACAGTGTATTAGGGTGATTGTCTTCATAACTGATCTGTTTTGATGATGGTTACATGTTTACTTATGCATCAACAGCTGCACAGTTGCATCAACTTCATCCACCCTGGTTTCCAAGCTACCAAGCAACTATCTATGAAGAAATGTGATACTGATGTTCATATTCTGCCCCACAATGTTCTGAATGCTACATTGTTTCTGTCACCAGCATTAGAAGTATTTCTGATATAGCATCAAATCTGTCTGAGTCGATGAATAAATCAGAAATCCGGGCAGCAGTTCAGAAGTTCGCTGTTGATGGGCCTAGCTTTTTGAACTGAGGGAGAAAAAGACATTTACTGTTCCCTTGTTTCCTTAAAGTAGACCCTAACTGGTAGCTCCTCTGATGAGGTAAATTTAAAGAAGTGATGACAATGATCCTTTTCCATACATTTATAGAACATTTATTCTGACTGCAGGACTTTGACTCACATCACATAGCACAGTATGAGGTGATAAAAGAGCACTGGAATTATCTCTCAATTTATATAATGAAGTTTTAATCTTAAACCAAAAAGCCCATTGTGTCTTTAATCACATAACACATGATGACTTTGTTTGTGATGAACACAGCTGATTCAAGACGCTTTTTAAAAAGCTTGTCTAGCTTGCACAGCTACAAGTGAAGAGAAACTTTGTCCCTACACATCATTACCAAATTGGTCTAGTCAACAGAACCAAAGAACGATTATATGCAAGGCCACCTTTCTCCCCTTTTCAGCACCTGTCTCCTACACTCTTAGATACTCCTAATAAACTCACCCAACCAAACTCCAAAACACATTTACTGTCTCAACATTTACCTGAGGGTGTCTAAAGTTGTCTAGCTCACTTGTGGAAAATTACCAGGACTGAGACTGAAGGAGAGAGCAGCTGCTTCAGGGGCACAGCAGCTTTCTAATGGAGTTGTCAGTCTAAGAGCCCCTCAGCCAAATCATTGTTTTATTAAGTGCAAATGTCAACGAAAGGCTTGAAGCCACAGCTCCCAAAACAAAGGGGAAATTCACACCATAAAGAATCGTCTCAAACTTTCCTGCTTGTTGACAAATCATCATCTCTCAGCCAAGTCTGAGAAGGAGACAAGAAGATGAATATACCGCACAAAGGGGGGGTGTCTCAAGATAAGTAGTAGGGTTGGATGAAACAGGTCAATGTGTCTTCACAATTGAGTAATGTTAATTGTTTTTAATACTGTAATGTTGGAGTCGGACATTTGGTGCCACTTATACGAGCTTGAATAAAGTGTACAAGAATTATGACATGCAGACGAGCGAGAGGCTGCTGCAGCAGTGTGAAGCAACACCAGCCGGTGAGGAGTGGCGAAGAGCCCAGGCTATAAGCCTAGAGCAGTGAACTGAAGGTCCTGATTGGTCAATGAGGTGTCAGTCAAAAGATCAGAGTTGAATAAATAAGTACAGAAAAAACTGTTGAACAGTGACAATAACATTAATCCAAATAAATATCAGATAGGAATGACATCGTCAGGGACATGCTATCAGTTAATACAAACAAATGTATCATGAACAAGTGTGGCCTATTTCTGAGGTTGTTTTCTCACCCTGTCTGGCCTGTTGTGACGAGGCACTTGTAGCACCAGAGCTGCTGCCGGTTGGTGTAGGAGAGCATAATCACATCAACGGGATCGGCTGTGCTGATGGCAGAAGCTTGAAAACAAGAGAGCCTAAAAATTCATCAGCCCTGGAACTGGCTTTAGTGGAAAAGGTGTAACTTTTAGCCCCGCAGGCCGTCAGGGGAGGTGAAATATAAAACAAGTTTCTTTAAGGGTATTTGTAGATTTTCAATACAGACGTGTAATTTTGAGTTTTATAAATCATCATGGCTTCTTAAGATCTCCAATCTATTGACATTTTAAAAACGGACCTAAAAGAAACTGTTGAATGTAAATTTTAACGCAAGTTAAATATTAACAAATGAACTGATATCAAAGTTTACGTATTGTTTATTGATACATTTTGGACTGGCCTCTATTAAAATACACACAAAAATGAGACATTTGTCTCTTATTTGGTCCGTCTATACTTTTTGCAAAGCCATCCCTCTACCCTTTTTTTTATTGCTGTATTATTGTGCTTTATAATTCCATCATCAGGCTCTGTTCTGTAGCTGAGAAGAACAAAGCTCTCTTTTTCATTTTGGTGTGCAAAATCTCTTTCAACAATCAATTATTTAGGGCTGCTTTTATACTTTTGTGAGCATGCACATTAGAAGCTTTATGAACCCTGACAAGCGTAAACCTTTTTAGATGTGAATGAATTGTTTTATTGGAGCAGCTTTATCTTTAAGTGAAAGTAAACATTCAAGCAGACTTATTGAGTAGGCACAGCTTTCCTTGGCTGCTACAAAAGAAAACACCACAGGCCAACCAGAACCCTGATCCAACTTAAAAGTCCAAACAAAAGGAAAAAAACTAAAAACAATGTGCTCACAGATAAATCCACACAAGGAGACATGGGGGTCTTCTCATGTCTCTTATTTGGTTTCCTCTCTCCTCGATCCTCACTTGAACCGGAAGTCATTTCGTGCCGCCACGTTGAAGGACGTCTCATGTGTCTTATTTTGGCACAGAGGAGCGAGAACATAACTCAGAGGAGGTATGATAGAGGACACATGAGACCAGCCTTCCCGGAAGACTTTTTACTGATAGACACGCCCCCGTCTCATATATCACTCATTGATTGGACGCTGCAGCAGATCGGACTTCAGTGAAACTTCTCAACATCAGCGGAGTTTTATAACGGAGAAAAGACGGACATTAAAAAGACGCTAAATGGACCGTCGGACATTTAAACAGACTGTTAACATCTGT
This sequence comes from Tautogolabrus adspersus, assembly GCA_020745685.1. Lineage (NCBI taxonomy): Eukaryota > Metazoa > Chordata > Actinopteri > Labriformes > Labridae > Tautogolabrus > Tautogolabrus adspersus. The sequence continues at coordinate 12,807,918 of CM036538.1, forward strand.
TAGTTTGTAAAGAGTCAGTCTGACATGAGGATTAAAAATGAAATATTATAGCATAAATTCCATGAAATTAATATAAGAGTGTAGCTCGATCTCCCCCGACTTTTATATTTGATTTGTTTTCTGATTCACCATGGAAAAAAAGTCAGTTAATTTTAAGTGTTAAAATTAAAAGATCATAAACGACTCCTTCATTATTATAACAGCTTTTATTTCTTTTCATGATCACTCACACTATTTGCTCTTTTTTATTTCATCATGATGAGAATGACAGTCTGACAGAGTGGGAGTCGTCAGTCAGTAACACGTTTTACATTCACTGTCAGAGCCGTCACATGGACTGTGCGAACTGTGCAACCGCACAGGGCCTCGCGCCACTGGTGAGGGATGAGGGAAATAAGAAGCTGCGTGGTTGACAATTATTTTATAATGAGGCTTGTGCCATTTGGATACTGATCCGATTCAGTTGAGCTGGACCACACGATAAATTCTCTTTTTTTTTTCCTATTACAATTTATCAGAGTTTTTGTTAATAGACTTGCAGTAGAGTTCTGAATTAGCTGTAGTTTACATATATACCTTTTTGGTAGACTGTAAATAGAGCGGGGTTTCACCCTCCTGCTTTTTTACCGTCTCTACCTTTTTTTCGTTTTATGGCGTTTGTTTACCTTTCCATTCTTGAGGGCTTCCCCTGGGAATCATATGTTTCACGTCACAATGCTATGAACTATGGGTAATTCCCTCACGTTAAGTCTGCAGGTGTGCCCACTTACGGAGAGGGTGCATAAAGGGCTCGCAAAGTCAGCAAGAGATCCCTCACGCACTTGACGATTCCAAGGTGGGACAGCCCTGAGCCCTCACAGACTTAGCGGGAACACGAATCAAAGTCAGTGAGTGTGTGAGGGTGGACATCGAGATTGGGCCAATCACAGTGAAGGCAAACACACAAAGGCAGGAAATGAAACACAATAGGGCAATAACTAGAATATAAAACAGGTAACACTAAAGACTATACTGACAAATATAACAGTACAAGGACAAAAGGTTAAACAAGCGATGACACAAAAAGTAAGAACTACAACATAGAAAAGGGAACATTAAAAGTAAGTAATAGGAAGTAATAATCAAACCAAGAATATACATTACAGTAATGCACTCGCTACAGAAAGGCAAGCAGATAGAGATAAATTAAACCTATACATTATGTGTCATCATATCAACTGCAAGATGAAATGATGAAATGCACAGTTAGATTCAAATAAGGTAGAAAAGTCTGTGGAGCTTGGATAATGTCGGGAAAACGGAAAAAAAGGATCTGCATATCCTTACTTCTTTGTACTTTGCATGTGCAGCAGGTGACCTTCTCAGAGAGGCAGCCTTGCAGTATGAGCAGAGAAAGACACCTGTATAGCCGTCTCAGTTCGAGTGCTGAGGCAGACTATGAGGGAAAAAAACACTGCATAAAATTGCCTCTTCATCACTGCAGTGACACACCTTCAGAGTGAGGAGTCCTGCCTCCTGCCACTGCAAGACACAAGGATACTGAAGACACAGGCATGTTGTATGCTTAAAAAATAATTTTGGAAAACAACAAATACAGGGTTGTTCATTCAAACATTCAAAATGTTGATATTCATTTTCTTATTTTTTTTTAACTAAGCTTAGTTTCTTGGAAATGTTTCCCTTTGATAGGACTTTATAGAGAGACAGACATGACAGAGAGAGAGAGGGGAAGAAACACCAACTGCCCTTTTTGCTCTACATGAGCAGCCTTCACTACACTGAAGAACCATATTTTGACCTCTACTCCATTTTTTATTTCCATCCCCCATTTCACACATGAATGCACTCCTGAATGTTCCTGACGTCATCTAGGTGGGGTGTCCGTTTGTTGACTTTAAAACAACTTTTTCCTGCCATGCCGCTTGTCAGCATGAAGTCAGTTGAGCAGATGTCTGAACCCTGCAGGTGAGAGACTGCTTGACTTCATTCAGGTTGTGCAAAGTTTTGCTGATTTATACTCTCAACTTCTAGCCGCAGTTGTTTGGGTATTCATTCTAGTATTGTGTTTGTATTGTGGAAACATCCTGATACAGGTTGTATTAATATTAACCCAGAAACAGTCATCATTTGAGGCACTACAACACACACTTCCCTGGTGTGTCCCTCACTTAAACTAAACAGAGTATTTATAGTAGTGAGAGCATGTCCAAGGGCAGCTCTGGATTTAGCAAGGTACAGGTCAGCAGTGACCTTTTGGTGTTGTATCATACAAGGAGGGCTTCTAAAGATTTTCATTCTTAACCTTGTATTAACAGGCCTTGATCACATTTTAAAGGTTTGAAGGAAGAATTTACTTAAACATTAAAATTGCTTACTTAATTAAGCTGAATAAAAGGTTAAAGGAGCAATATGTAACTGTGAAAAATCCCCAAAAGACACGCACATCCCTCAGTGGGTGCTGGATCCAAAAAACACAAAATGGTAATGGAAGCATAACAAGATCCGCACACCAAGAATCTCCTGTTTGAGCCAACATGCTTGGCTCAAAACGTCACTTAAAAAATCCTTCAAACGGCAGCTTCTCGGTGTGCGGATCTTGCTTTGCTTTCCCTATGTAACTCTGATACGTCACTTTAAAATTGGTACTGCTTTCCAAATTCAAAACACTAGAGAGAAGTGTCTCACCCCGCCCCTTACCCCTAGAGCCAATGAACATGCGGGTTGCCCTGTCGTGGACAAGGAAGCTTCAGTGTTTAGCCAGCTCTGCATCGGTCTTGAAAAGTTCTGCTCTCTAGCTTCTCTCCATTGTTGCAAAAGCATCTCCAGTATATTTCCTCGTTTTACCAAGTTTCTGGTCATAGAGCCTACCAAAAAAAATGCTGAGGCGTTTTAGGTCGAGTAGAAACAGTTATCTGAACACTTTGCCTGCCGGCTTCTGTCACTTCAACACCTGTTGGTTTGCCTTTTACCTGGCAAACCAAAGAATGTCCAAAACAGCAGTGGGGGGAATGCCTTAAAAACGCCTACTACTCTCTGGTCAAAACAAACACAGACCGTTCCACACCTGAATCGAAACTTAGGAGGACATACTGGCTGCTGCTTTGTTGACAGAGAAGCAAGCACTTCAACAAAGCATGTTTCTGAAGATCTAGTAATGTAATTTTATCATTTAATTCAGTAGATATCTTACATATTGGCCCTTTAAAACAATAATTCCAAAGTAAATGGACCAAAGTTAAACTGCTTTTCTTTTTAAGAGGGCTCTTCTCAGAGCTAATGGATTCAGGAATTAAACAACACCCCCGCTGTGACTTCTTCTTACTTTGCATAATGGGTAGTTAATTCAACAACACTCCCTGCGAGGATATCTGCGAGGTTGGACAAACAGTGATTTATCAAACACAGCATAAATCTACGGTGCATCTTATTTAACATACAGTATTTATGTCTTTAAAGCTATGAGGAAACTTAATTACTCTCCCACCAGCAATCACCAGCAAATCCTTCTGTCAATTACCCACTAACTATCGCTGCACAAGGGAAAACTCCCAGAGTTACAGATGTATGAGAGACAACACTCCCAGTTATTCTTCCTGTCATTTCCCAGACTGCATTCCAGTTTCACGAAAGTTTCTCCGATGCTTACTCACTGGAAATAATCAAGAATTACACTGACAGTGACGATGCAGTTTTCCTTTCCTTTTCCATGTAAATATGTGAACAGCCCTTTATCATCCCATGACACACGCACACACACGCAGAACTTTGTATCTGTGTCTGTGTATGAGAGGGTGTAGTGTTTTCAGCCCCAGGCAGTGGAAATATTGAGTACACCCCACTGTGGAGCAAACTGTGACTGCTATCCAATGACATGCTTGTCTGCTCTGTTCAGATCACTACCTAAGCTGGCTACCCTCATCCCGTATGAAGTAGCCTTGGCTCCTTTTGGATTTGAAGAAGCTCCAAAAAGCTGTCAGCTTTACTGCACGCTAGGTTCCGTCTCTCTTGGTGCCTATATTAAGTAGTCAAGACATGAGCATTAGTGTTATAATCCTGCAAAATGTTTCTCCTTAGACATACATCATCCCACTTCTAATTTGAAAGTTCCTTTGGGACAATAATGAACTGTGAAGCTGAAATCTGACTGAGATGAATGCATGCTGCATGCTCAGACAGTAATCAACTTCAGTTTGTTCGGCCATTTCTCAAGGTGGTCTTGCAGACAATCTTGTGCTTCTTCAAAGGTACTTTAATATATATATATATAGATTGAAAATGGTACCAATGGGGGCACTTAGCTCAGTCGTTAGAGCGGATGCCCCATGTACAGAGGAAAAGTCCTTGTCACACTGGTGTTTTTTTCTTCTCTTTGCCTGCGACTATTTAATGCATGTCATCCCCCACTCTTTCCTTCCCACATTTCCTCAGCTCCTCAGCTGTCCTATGTAATAAAATAAAATAAAACAATACTACAGAAATGGTACAAATGACTGTGTGTTATCAGTGTTGTCCCTCAAACTTTGAAACCAGATGAAAATTATTTTTCAACTTTGCGATCCTCTTTGTTGTATTCAGCCTTTTAGCGTCTTTCAGCTAAATGTTTTAATTTTCCGTTCCAGAACTTTATAGTTGTGCTTCAGTCTAAGCTCCACCATCGGGGTTTGCTACAGAAGCAGCTTTTTAAAAAAAGAAAAAGAAAAGTGCTGTAAAACTGGATGTTAGTGATGAGCAGGTGAAATGTAGCATTTAGCAGCCAAAGAGACCGATTTTGATTTGGTTGGGAGCAAACAAAGACTTAAGCAGCTTAGATTAAGGATTGGGCTAACAAGGTGGACACAAGCATGACTCAAAATGCATGCTAATGAATGCTCATGCTCCTCCAAAACCAGCTGGAGAAGTAGCACTGTTTGCTAACTCATTGGAAAAATATTGACTCTACTCTATACGAGTTGAAAACATCCCAGTGTTGTGTTTGCAGTATGTTTTTGTCACAGCCAGACAGAAATAAGACCTTTTTTTCATAAACATTTTTAATAATGATTTATAAGTTTAGAGAGTACACTTGACATAAATATTTTATGTAAGCCTCCTACATCCATGTAATTAATCCTTGTGTAGGCCTTATTGCTAAATAACTTCAACAAGATACAGTTTCTGAAATTAGTGATTTTATATACAGTCAGATGAATAACAAACGACATGAAATATATGTGCTTACTTTGTTTCATTTTTAAACAAACTTAAAATTGATGTAAACTAAAATACTGAAACTTTTTTAAATATTCCAGTCATAAAAAAACATGTGCAAAAACATAATACATTCAAACTATACCAAAAACAGCATGGGATTTTCACTTCATTGATCCAACTAATTAAATAAATATATACAAATAACACATACTTACAGTTTGTATTTCAACCCGGTGTGTCCACAATAAGTGGAGTTTGTCAAGCTAAAATGAACTCTCCATCTTTATGATGTCTTGAACGTTTCCATTTGAGTCAGGCCTAATGGACAACACAAGCTCCATTTCATGGCCAGGGGTGGGGATGGGAATTTTGTTGATCTTCGCAAAGCTCTGACTGATGTCGGTAAAAGTCTTATTTTTGGTTTCAGGGAGCACAGCATAAAGGTAGATAGATCCCAAGATGCAGACCACCACAAACACAAGGAAGGCGAAGGACTGCAGTTTCTCCTATTCACAAACAGAAAACACAAAGCGGGGAATTAGACAGATCTAATGCATGTGACAAGAAACAGAAACTGTATTAATAGAGCAAAAAGGAGGACTTGAGGAGAAAAGTTATCTCACAACACACAATTCAATTTCATTAGTCCAGATTTTCCTATTTGAGGGGTTTAAAGCATTTGGTGATTACTGCTCTCCCCTTCCACAGAGCCAAATCCTGTTTGTTTTTTCAGTAGTCCTAAACTCTGGCCAACAGAGAGACGTCAGCCTGGCATCTGTTTTGTCATCTGGTTGTGTGTGTGTGTTATGCTGATGACGGCATAACATTCCAATTATTTTACTCTCAAATGGCTCCACAGCCTTATTATGAGGGTATGCATGCACCACATTTTGTATAAATCTGTGTATGTGTGTTTGTGAGTTAAGAGATGTTGAAGTACCCAAAGTATGAAAAGTCACCTTGGCCAGTTTGTTATGCCAATAGTGGAGATTATGTAGACAGATTTAAAAATACACACTGACTGATTACCCGGAGGGGGATTTAGAGATGGAGAGAGGTTTCATGTGTGTGTGCATGTGTGTGTGTGTGTGTTTGGTATTTAAGAGGGAAGGAGGGAGAGCGAGAGATTTTGCATGGGCAGAGAAAAGCGACCGACCCTCACCAGTGTGTCACTGAGCTATAATACGTTGCTCATGAAGGGGGCAGGACCCAAACGCAGAGCTAGAAACGTAGTGTCCACAGAACCATGACCTCATTAAAGAACTACTTAATGCTTTGATTTGAGCTGTTACATCAACCCTGCTGTTTGTCACTGACACTCTGCTGAGTGCATTTTATAATAGCATTAAAAAAAACAGTGCATGATGCAAAGGGACTGACCCACTTCCAATGCTGCCTCTGTGACATAATGCTGATCTGTAAAGTTAGCAAGTTCCTCAGCAATCCCTCTCTCTAAGCTGACATTTTCTATGACTCATGATACAACCAGGACATTTCTGCACTCAAACCATTAGTCGTCAATTGAATTTTTCCAACCCTTGTGGACAGAGGAGGATGAGAAAACTCCATATTTGATGCAGGGATAAGCCTATGATCTTCTCTGGTGACTCAGCGGGGTTCAGTTTGGTTCACGCACACACAAACATTGAGGCACACAAACACTTATAAATAGCTCCAGAAAGACAACAACATACAGGTTTGTGTGTGGAAAATGTCTTGCTTTTTTTCTATTAGTGGTGACCCAAATGACGTGCTAAAGTTTGTACTTCATGTAAGGGCGAAGCTATGAGTGGAATTACCAGGACACACGCAGCTATGCCAGTTAGGATGATCTAGGAAAGGACAGAATGTAATGGGACAGTTTAGGACAGTGCAAGCAAGAAAGGAAGAAAAAGAAGAGAGAAAGGACAGGACAAGACAAAACTCTGTAAGCAGGGCAGTCTATGACAGGACAGGACAAATTAATGCCTGACAGGACAGGGTAGGACCATAGACTATAAATATTAATGGAGGAAGCCTGAGTGAGGTCAGCCATCTGTTACAGCAGGGGTTTCCGGAGGCTCATAGCAGCCGCCATGCTGGAAATGCTGTCTCACCCTAACTTTCAGTCAACCTAATGACAGGCTGAGAGTTGGAGCTGAGTCAGGTTTTAAGCCTCTTGACAAACCGTTACATCGCGCCCACATGTCAATCATGTTAGCTATGCGCCTAACTATGGATAACATTGTTCCTAAAATCAAAACAAAGCCGTTTTCATAGAAATTCATACAGTGTGTGCTAGGGATGTAACGATTCACTCAACTCACGATACGATACGATTCACGATACTGGGTTCACGATACGATTCTCTCTGAATTTATTTTGAGAGAATCGGTAGGTGATTGGCGCTTCTCATTGTGGTGTCGATTAATTGCTGCATCATGTTGATTGTGCTATTTGTGTAGTTCCCTGTCTTGTTGCAATATTTGCAAAGTTTTTGTCTTGTCTATTATCTTCTCACCTCTTTCATTTTTTGTCTTGGGAAGCAAAAATGTTTCCACTGCCATGATAACGCCTGCTTATTACAACCAACCGCCTCTGCTCTACAGCTGCTGACGCTCATATTACTGCGATTCATTTTTCAGAGTACCGATTCGAACCTTGACACCTTTGAATCGATTTTTAACTGCCTCACGATTAATCTTTACATCCCAAGTGTGTGCCCATGATGACAATAACTAATCAGACCTATGGCGTTTTTTGTACCAGGCTGTAAACATGTTAATTTATGCTGTAAAAACGGCATTTTTGCCAGTTATTTGTATGGGACTTCCGGTGTTTCTGGAGTCAGCCTCAAGCGGACACTCAACGAACTGCTGGATTTTTCACTTCCGCATTGGCTTCATGTTTTAAGACCGGAGGATGCTGCTTGGCTAGGACTTATCAGTGCAAGACTGGATGGAGTGGACAACATTGGATGACACAGGATTGTAGTGTATTAGACAGAATGGGATCAGAGGACTGCTCTCGACAAAATCTCACATTCCAGATCAGAGCAATAAAAGTGAGGACTGTCTTGGACAGGACAGGATCAAATGGATACTACTGAATAGTAAGCTCGGACATGAAATGAAAGGATAGTACTGTTCAGGATAATACTGTGCACAATGTGGCAGGATGAGACGGAACACTGCAAGAAGAGCAGTCTACATTGGGACATGGCTGTCCTAGGCTGCACAGAACGGGATAGAACAGTGCTGTGCAAGACTGGATGGAACAGGAAAATACAAGACAGCATATGTGTGTTGTATTCAAAAGAACCAGACAGGTTGAAACAAATCAAGTCAGGAAATCTAAGACATGATTAGATGGGATAGCACAGGAAGGAACAGTCCCAAACTTGGCAAGACAGTCTAGGATGGAACCCTTACATTTTATAATGCAAGACATATGAACAAAGGAAAGGTCAGTGTAGAAACGATGGGATAAAAGAGGAAAGGAGAGGACTGTTCTAAACACAGTCTTAATGGAACAAAGCATTGCCAGATAGAACAGTCTTGGACGGGACAGGATGGTGTGGGATAGTACAGGATGGTGCAGGCTATAAGAGTGAGTGAAGGGACTATAGAAAAAAACCCAGTGTAGAACAGATCAGGATGAAACAGAACCGTGCAGACAGGCAATCTATGACAGAAAAGGACGATCATAAGCAGGGCAGGACATGATAGGTTGAACAGGGCAAAACAAGACCTTCTAGGACAGAACAACTCACTATAACATTGCAAGACAAAAGGATGTAGGCCAGAACAGAAAATGTTGGATGGGACAGCCCACAATAGAGCAGTGTAATACAGGATGGAAAAGATCAGCCAGGTACTGTACCTGGTGGACTGGAACAGGTCAGTAAAGGATAGGACAGGACAGGAGGAGATTAGGCAGAACAGTACAAGTCTGAGCAGGCAAGGACAGGACCAGACAAAATAGGACAGGGCAAAACAAGAAACTTTAAGATTAGAAACAACAAGAGGGTATTGAAAAGGACAGTTTAGAGGTAAAGAAGACGAGACTGTTTAAACACACACTTTTGATATAAATCCGATGGAGACATTGAAAAAGTCCTGGTCCAGTGGCTGCTCGATCCCGTCAAATATAGTGTCACGGTCACTGGTTTCGGGGGCAGTACTGAGTCATTATTGGTGATGGTGTGTAAGCTGTGCTGTGATGGCGGGCATTATTTGCATGTGTGTGGGCTTTTATAGATTGTGTTGAATCTTCCTTTGGGAGGCACAGTCAAGGTTAGAGTCTGCACAGCATGAACGACTGAGTGGTTCCCACATTGTAAATGTCAACACTGGGCTGTTTCAGGTTTTTCTGTATTGACACATGACAATGCTGTTGAATACTATGATCATGACAATGAAAACCTTTCACAATAAATGAAAGCTTTGATAATCCTAACTAATCAGCAACACGTACAGATGTATGCGACCTCACAGTATACTAATGGATGGGATTTACAGCCTGTCCTAACAGCACGCGACGCAAGCTAGCATCAGCGACATAATCCGCCTGATTCCATTGTTTACTATTGGAGTGTCCCAACTGGCTGTGAGCAACACCGTGCAGAGCGCTCCGGCGCCCCGTTTCTATTTTCCTCGCTGTTGCTCGTTTAGACGGACCCAACAGAGCTTCTTAGCTTGTTGCACAAAGGGGAGATAACGGTCCATAAATAGTATCCACATCGAAAAGTTCATTGAATGTCAATAAGACAAAATCAATGATCCTCTAAAATGATCAACACATTTAACACACATGTGCAACAGATATTTATAGAAGTCCTGCAGGAAACATGTACTTCTTAAACATAAAAGGTCCTGTGAGGAGTTTTTAGCCAGTTATATAATAAGACTGAAGTTAATACTGATGCCTGTATATGACCTACAAAAGCAAACAAGACCAACTGAGACAATAATATATAATGTTATTATTAATGTTTGGAACCTAGAAGGTGTCAGACAGTGTTTAACTACACACTGCTGAAAAAGTCTTTTGTTTTTTATTTTCAAAATGATACATTTGACTGTTTAAAGAAAGCAGAATACGGTGTTTTGATAAAAAAAAAAATACTGGCATGTGTACAGGAACATATCAGTAAAGATAAGGGGTTGCTGAAATCAACACGAAACTTTCCTCACAGAAGTTTGAACTGCTGTGTGTTTTTGTGAGGTGTATGCATTTTGACAATTATTTAATGCTATTAAATGTAATTTAAAAAATCAATATTGGGAGTAAAAAGGTTTCTAAGAACAACATTTTACAGTATGCTGCAATACAGCTGGCTGTGATTTAGCAGCAATAAAATAGTTTGAAACTATTCCAGCACAGTCAGCATCCAGCTGAAATGAAATTCTTTCTTGACCTTGAAAACATAAAGGTTGTGATCTGACTACATGGATCATTTTATTTACTGGTGAGGAGCATTTGATCATATCACACATTCTGTCTTTGCAGTTGCCAAATAGGTAAATTATCTTTTTTAAGAGCACTTTAAGTATCCTTGTCTTCATGGGCTTAAATAATTGAGATTGAACGGTCATTCTTAGATCTCTTACAGTGGGATCAAATTAGAAGTTCTACAACAGCGAATACATGTGTTGAGACTCTTCCATCAATCAATATTGATTCATAAAAGGACCAACCCCTCTTAAAGTTTGAGGATCATTTCTTTAATTGAATCAGTCAAAGCTGGAGAGATCCCCCGATCGTTTTCCAATGATGTGGTGCTTAACAGTCCTTTGTGATCCTAATGTGAGTCTGCTGACTCTGTGGTGCATCACTGTTGTTTCTCTTTTTTGATGCCTCTCTGGATTATCAAGTGGACTGAAGGCTAATAAGGGGTATTTGTAGATCCTGATTAAATCACCCTCTTGTCCAACATTTCCAGTGTAATTTTCCTTCAAGTGTTGTCATCTTCTCTTTTTCCTGTTTTGTTTTAGCTCTGTTAACTCCCAGGAATAATTCATGACATGTAATCATTGCCATCAGTTCTGTTTAAAGAAAATCCTTAGAAGTTTGTTTTGTAGTGTTCTTGGTGTTCTTGTTGTAATTCACATCGATTTCTGCCAACAGAACAAAACAAAGAACTAAGTGAAAAAGCAAGAAAAGTCCATCCTGGAGAAGAACACTCGACTGAAATTTTAAACAAAGCAATCAGTAAGGGGAGCCTCAATGGTCTGCAGACAGTCTGTCAGATGAAAACAAACTGACACTGCTTGATATTCAGCCCTGTGTATGACATCAAAATCGGCCTCAACATTGGTTAAATGAGGTGAGCTGCTGGGATGCTGATAAAAACGCTTGATTATATTCTCATGAGACACTGTAAGACTGTCACTTTGCCATAAAACTGTGCTGTATTGAAGTTGTGAATATTAAAGCAATGGTTCCTTAAAAAAAATTAATTAATTTAACTAAGTTTAAATTATTTGTCTTAAAAGTGATATTTGGTTTAAATTGACATTTTATTTTATTAAGACACATAAATAGGGGCGCCGATAGCCTTGCGGTTATGCTGCATGCTCCATGTACAGTGGCTAAAGACATTGTCACGGCAGCCATGGGTTCAAATCCGACCACGGCCCTTGAGTGCTGGTCATCCCTCACTCTCTCCTCTCAACATTTACAATCTCACTTAAGCTGTCATATACCATAAAGGCAAAAATAGCCCCAAAATATAACTTTGAAAGAAATACATTTTACAAAAAAATATTCATGGATAGCCTTTTCATACATTTACATTGGGCTTCATTTTGAGCAGTTCAAACTGCTGCCCTTTTAAAAAGAAACATCAGGACTTGTTGTTAAACCTGCTGCATAAAATGCTAACAATTCTTTTGAGGGAGTTCGAAGATAATGGGCCATTTCATACACCAGGATCAACTCATGTTACTAGTTTAGGATCATCACAGTTTTTATTTTCACACAGAGGGCCACAAAGGCTACTTTATTTAAGTGGCAAATGAACCTGTGCCAAACTGGTCAGGAGCACTGTAAGCACATTACCATGTCGAGGAAGCAAAAATAATTGACCCTTTAATGAAAAATAACCTGCTTCAGAGTCAGCTGGGAATTCAGTCAGTATTCAGATATTTAGATGAATTCTCAAAGGTGTTTTCACAATGCGTCTATCTGTCCTGGCTGCATTAAACACTCATACTCGATCCAGAAATCATACACTATATTCATTCTATTCTTAGTCTATATCAAACCAGAAGGTATTCCCTGAGGTGTGGGTCAGAAGGTTTGTTAGCATTGGATTGGCCCTCCCTGAAATGTGATTAAACACCCCTAAGGCCCCCTTACCAGAGACAGATGGTGATGGGAAGTTGCCTTGTTAGTATGATAACTTCTGTATGACGTGGCACATGACATTGTTGCTTGGAAGTCATTCATCCACATAGAGAAGGAAAGTACTCAAAAGAGGAATAAAAAAACTGCAAAGTGGTTGAATTTGCAACTATAGCTAGCAGCTTATTACTATTCTATGACTTAAAATTCAAACTTCTGTGAACTTGCCCCTGCAGAGGCTCAGTGACACCTCAGTGTTGGGCTTCATGGAGCTAAAGGGATGTGACAGGGTATTGGTGTGTTGGTGAGTGCTGGTTTCAGGTGTCAGTCAGTCGCCAGTGAGTCACTCCTGTGTTCAGGATAGCTGGAAGTAAGTGGCCCCAACAAAACTAACACAGTGAAATATGTGGCATGGCTGGCTAAAAATAACCCACTGTCGCATTCTTTCAATCCTCGCCCTTGGTCAGCCTAATCTCTCGCACTCTTCTCTCAGCGTCTTCAAATACATTTCTTCACGTCTCCTGTGGCCTCACCACCTCTTTGCCATATGCCTCTATTATCTGTCTCATTACATATTCAGCTCAACTTCTACTTGCCCTTCCACAGAACGGCTTCTTTTGCCATCAGTCTTTTTGTGCATTCATCAAATTGAAGGAGCCGTCTATTTTTTTTTTTGTTATCGTCATATTACATCTCTCCTCTCCTCCTATCAATCTATTAAATACATGGGGAGATAGACATTCTCATTGAAATGTGCGTATATATCTTGCTTGAATTCTTTTGAATTGAATGTGATCTGTTATCGCCACCAAAAGTCTAATCAAAACTGTAATCTGTGTTCCAGACACGTTACCATTACACACACTATCATTGGTGAAAAGACACAACAGGATTTGATGATCAGTACATGGTCTTACATCACCACCGATCACAAAATTCACAGGGTACCTTTCAGATGATTTTATTTGGATACTGCTGCTTTAGAAACAGCACAAACATGTTTTCCTCCTGATAAAATTGTGGAGCAAAGACAGGGAACCTGTAATCAGTGTGAGTACAAGCACTGTGTTTGGTGATGTGATCTGTGCTCCTTTCTTATTTTCACCCCCTGCCGCGTTAAATCAATGACACTTGAGTAAATGAAAACAAATCCACTAGTCCTGTAAGAATAATAACCTTCACACTATCCTAATGTCTGTTATGGCCTTTTTAAGTCTTTGTCATCTACAGATGACACACTGCTGCAGCTGACTGAGGGGACAAAAGGAGGTTTATCTGCAGGGACTGCAGAGGAAATGGGCAGAAAACATAAGACAGAAGGTCAACCCAATGTCACTACAATGTCCAGCATGCCGCAAGCGAAGTTTCACTCTGGTCTCAAACTTTCGCACCGACTTTGTCAAACTCTTTTTGTATGAACATGTCCTTTAGGGTACAGTCAGACAAAAAAAGGTTGGGGACCACTGGGTTATACTGTAGGTGTTATCCAAGGTCATTTTCATTTTTGTCACATAAAGTTTAGAGCTTGAAACAGCACAGGTATATGTTCTTGAATTTTGAAGCTCCTGCCCCTGCTTCTCAGGACCTAACAAGGTTACTCCTGAAACATCCTGTGCTCATGTCCTTTGTGCTTATCCTCAGCAGACTGTAACTGAATCCTGCTTGCAATTGGCCTTGTTAAATAATAATCAAATACAACTTATCGTGCTTCATGTAACATCATAGATAGAGCTGTCATGTAGCAGAGGGTGCCAACACCAACACACGCACACACATCCATGCAGACCTTCATTTGTTATGCAATACATTCTATAATGCCTTATAGGGCTCTCCTACTGAAGGTGCAGCAAATAGCAAATTACTGTTGATGCAGTTACTTAAACAGTATAATAAAGAAGTTCCAAATACCTCCATAGTTTAACAAACATAAATAGATTATCCGTAGATGTTTAGAGTTATAAAGCATTCATATTGTGTTTTTCTGTTTTAGCTATGTCAGATTTTGTTTTAGGAGGAGTTTCCCCAACATTGGAATTTAAATAAGGCATGTGAGAAATCATACTTCCGATAAAAGTACATCATTTTTATACATTGTATATTCCTAATGTAATGATATGAGGAGATTTCCTTCTCTCTGTGGAGGGTGTCATATGCAAAACAGTTGTTACGTCATGGTCTTTGAATAAACACAGAAAATGAAGATAAATCTCCTCAATAAAATATCTCTGGATGATGAACCCCACCAGGTATTTCTAAGAACAGTAAATAACAGTATATAAAGAAGTCTTTTACACTCTAAAACTCACAAAGATCGAAATGTCAAATGCTATTAGGATCTAATGAAGGACAAGTGAGACATTGTCACCAAGGGCTAAATGCTGCCTACATAAAAAGCAGAGCTGAACTTTGTTGAACTATGTCCTCTCCACAGAACGGAGCAGACACAACGACTTTGAACACTATGAAAAATGATAATATGGACGAAACATATCTGTCAGGTTGATGGGTCACAATGAAAGCTTGTTTATAGTTCTAAGACATTTTGTAACAGCACACAATGCATACTGTGGGTTTAAAGGCATTCATTTTATTGCAGAACATGCCTAACCAGTTTAATCAATGCTGGAATGACAAGGTCAGCACTTCGGTGTTTATTTTGAAGGGAGTTAGATGTTTAAATCGATGTTACTCTCCTGCATTAATCATAAACCTGGAGTGTTGCTTAGCCTGGCTAAGCATCCACAATTCATTTTTGTCAACTAATGGTATCTATGGTTTTCAAGGCATCATGTGTGAGTCTTTGATTTGGGGTTACACAGTAGATACTTCTTTGAAGCAATAAATAGTATTTTAAGATAACATTTTTCGTGAGGGGGTAACTTATGGTGATGAATCTAAGGGGCATGGTCACCTCAGTGCTAGTATTATAGTGTCTTTCAACCATTTTCCTTTTGGTTTGAACTCAAAATGCGACTGTTTTAGTTTATTTTATAGATTAATTCATTCTTTCTTTCATCCATTTATGTATGTAGGTATTCATTTATTTTTGTAGCAAAAATGCCCCTAAAAAAGAATGCTTCTTGTGAATACTAGCTGGCATATTGAACATTGAAGAGGTATTACAGTAGGTTGAAAATGTCCTTCTGGAGATAGTGGAGACCAAAACCTGAGTAAGTATTTGAATTTTGAAAGATGCAGCTAATGTGAAACTGTAAAAAAAAAAAAATGCATTTTCTCAAATTTCCACTTGAGACTGCAAAATTCAAAGACTCCCCTTAAGCTGTTGTTCCCTATCAAACCTCTGTTATACCTTGTACCTTGCTTTGACCAACTCTGTACCCATTAAACAGTCAGCTTATCTGAATAATCCAGCAAAGAGGGAATTCATGAAAAAGGAGGTTGAATATCTTGTACAAAATGGATTTGCAGTGCTGAGTTCCAGTTCTTAGAGCTCCCCGTCTCCTATACCAAGCCTGATGGCAGCCCAAGGTTTTGTATAGATTTCCGCAAGGTAAATTCAGTGACTGTACCAGATGCTTAGTTGTTGCCACTTATTGTTAAGAAATTAATACATAGAGTATTGGGTAACATTGCAAACTGCAAAGCAAACTTGGATAACATTGTTGTGTATTGTGCTGATTGGGTCAGCCACCTGACCACTTTGGGGGAAGTTTTCAGATGTCTTGCTGCTGCATCCCTAACCCTTCACCTGGCTAAATGTGAATTTGGGAAGGGGGCTGTCCTCTATCGAAGTCAGCAGGTTTGTCGGGGTCAGGTACATCCTGCAGATGCAAAGATTACAGCTCTTGCTGCATTTCCTGTTTGACCAGCAGGAGAGAGCTGCGTCACTCCTTGGAATAACTGGGTATTTTTGCCGGTTCTCCAAGAACTTGTCTTCTGTAGCAGCTCCTCTGACAGCCTTCACTAGTCCAACAATACCTTTTGTTTGGTCCTGTGAGTGTCAACAATCCTTTGATAGCCTTAAAGGTCTATTGTGTTGCACTCCTGTTTTTTCCATCCCAGATTTTTCTATGACTTTCAAAAAAAAAAAAACATGCACATAAACCTGGAAAAGACGGTCTCTTATCTCTTAAAAAACATGTTGATTTATAGCACAAACAGTACAAACGAGTGAGTGAGTGAGTGAGTGAGTGAGTAAGCGAGAGCGAATGAGTGAGCGTGTGTGTGTGTGTGTGTGTGTGTGTGTGTGTGTGTGTGTGTGTGTGTGTGTGTGAGAGAGAGAGAGAGAAAGAAAAGGAAAAATACAAACTGAAACTGCAAACTGCATTACAGAGCAACAGAAAGGTTGGGGACAAGACATGTTGTCTTGAGAAAAAAAGAAAAAAGAGCCAGTTTTGTAATATGTGACCAATTCAAGCTGAAAATTTCAGATTGATTTGCAGTTCAATAACAACCTATATCCTTGTAAAGCACATTTACAAGTAATGGTACAAGCTGTTTTCCCAAAAAAACATTGTTCTCCTTTCTCTCTTGATTAAGCTCAATTTAAAAAAAAAATGCACATAATAAGGCTCATTTTCAGCCTCATTTTCTGCTCATTTTCACTGCAGAGCGGATCATTCCTTCAGGCTGTTTTTTCAATTTCACACCCTTACTTTGCATTTGCAGAGATTCACATTTTCTATCCCGCTGTACTCTGGTTAATATATATTTATTCACCAAAGCCATTGTCTTTGTTTCCCTTACAAATAAATAGAAACGGAGTCCATACCCTTTATAGGCATTGTGAAAAGTGGGAGTATTAACAATGTAAATATGAAATGGAGCATGTACCACTCAGTTCGAATGAATTAATCAATAGCACAAGTATTTATTTAATGTAGCTGAAGTGAAATGCAGCATCTTAATTTGTGTGAGACGGAAAAAAGAATAGCTGTGTGATCAAGATAAATAGTACTATTGTTATGTTCTCATTTAGTAACGCTTATATATCTAACTGTATCTCTTTATTATTATCACTTTAATTATTGTTTCTTTACACATTTTTATTCTCCTCACATCTTTTATTGCTTTTACCTTTTTATAGCTGTGTTCTGTTTTATTTGCTTTTAGCTCTCTCTCTTTTTATATCTACTTTAGTTGCTAACATTATTTTAAATCTCTGGTCTGGAGTCTAATCTCATGTTCTTTGGTTCTTCTGTTGCCTGGGCTCTTATGATGGTTCGTATGATGATTCTTATGATGGTTCATATGATGGTTCTTATGATGTTTCTTATGATGGTTCTTGTGATGGTTCTTATGATGGTTCTTATGATGGTTCTTGTGATGGTTCTTATGAAGATTCTTGTGATGGTTCTTGTGATGGTTCTTATGATGGTTCTTATGATGGTTTTTGTGATGGTTCTTGTGATGGTTCTTATAATGGTTCTTGTGATGGTTCTTGTGATGGTTGTTATGATGGTTCTTGTGATGGTTCTTATGAAGATTCTTGTGATGGTTCTTGTGATGGTTCTTGTGATGGTTCTTATGATGGTTCTTATGAAGATTCTTGTGATGGTTCTTGTGATGGTTCTTGTGATGGTTCTTGTGATGGTTCTTATTATGGTTCTTATGAAGATTCTTGTGATGTTTCTTATGATGTTTCTTATGATGGTTCTTATGATGGTTCTTGTGATGGTTCTTATGATGGTTTTTGTTATGGTTCTTATGATGGTTTTTGTGATGGTTCTTGTGATGGTTCTTATGATGATTCTTGTGATGGCTCTTGTGATGGTTCTTGTGATGGTTCTTATGATGGTTCTTATTATGGTTCTTATGATGGTTCTTGTGATGGTTCTTATGATGGTTCTTATGATGGTTCTTATGAAGATTCTTGTGATGGTTCTTATGAAGATTCTTGTGATGGTTCTTGTGATGGTTCTTGTGATGGTTCTTATGATGGTTCTTATGAAGATTCTTGTGATGTTTCTTGTGATGGTTCTTATGATGGTTCTTATGATGGTTCTTATGATGGTTCTTGCGATGATTCTTGTGATGGTTCTTATGATGGTTCTTATGATGTTTTTTGTGATGGCTCTTATGATGGTTCTTGTGATGGCTCTTATGATGGTTTTTGTGATGGTTCTTATGATGGTTCTTGTGATGTTTCTTGTGATGTTTTTTGTGATGGTTCATGTGATGGTTCTTGTGATAGTTCTTATGATGGTTCTTTTGATAGTTCTTGTGATGGTTCGTATGATGGTTCATATGATGGTTCTTATGATGGTTCTTGGGATGGTACTTATAATGGTTCTTGTGATGGTTCTTATGATGGTTCTTGTGATCGTTGTTATGATGGTTCTTTGGATGGTTCTTATGATGGTTTCCTATGATGGTTCGTATGATGGTACTTATGATGGTTCTTGTGATTGTTGTTATGATAGTTCTTGGGATGGTTCTTATGATGGTTCTTATGATGGTTCGTATGATGTACTTATGATGGTTCTTGTCATGGTTCTTGGGATGGTTCTTATGGTGGTTCTTATGATGGTTCATATGATGTACTTATGATGGTTATTTTGATGGTTCTTGTGATGGTTCTTATAATGGTTCTTGTGATGGTTCTTGTGATGGTTGTTATGATGGTTCTTGTGATGGTTTTTGTGATGGTTCTTGTGATGGTTCTCATGATGGTTCGTATGATGGTACTTATGATGGTTCTTGGGATGGTTCTCATGATGGTTCTTATGATGGTTCGTATGATGTACTTATGATGGTTCTTGGGATGGTTCTCATGATGTTTCTTATGATGGTTTGTATGATGTACTTATGATGGTTCTTGTGATGGTTCTTGGGATGGTTCTTATGATGGTTCGTATGATGTACTTATGATGGTACATGTGATGGTTCTTGTGATGGTTCTTATGATGGTTCTTATGATGATTCTTGTGATGATTCTTGTGATGGTTCTTGTGATGGTTTGTGTTGGGTAAGTTTAATATGTGTGTTGGGTATTTTGTTTTGTGGGTTCTTTTGCTGTTGGGTTGTTTTTGTTGTTGTGGTTATTTTGCTGTTCTTTATGTTCTTTTGTGATAAGGTTGTTTTGCTTTGTTCCCATCATGCCTTTGCTGCATGTCAAAGCACTTTGTAAACCCATGTTTTTTAAGGTGCTTTATCAATCAAATTATTATTATTATTACTAAGCAGGTGCAATATCTTTGAGTTATTGGTAACACTATACAGACATATTTAATGCAGGTTATTTGGATAAATCAAACAAATACTTACTATTTCCTATAATGATACTTATAAGTAGGATCAGTTGACGAGACTATTTGGAACTAAACAATTGGAATTCAAGAGGTCAGGAGAAATGGGTTACAATGTATACTTACGGAGAGTGCACTGAAAAACTATTTGTTTACCCGCTTGTCCTTGTAAAAACAAGATTTGGAGTAAGAACAAGTCAAGAAGTGGGTCTATTCTTTGCTCATCCATCACTGCAGCCGTTCAAAGCAGGCAGGCTGGAGTAGAAGACAAACGTACCTTTCACAAGTGAACTGTCACATACTGCACATGAAGGTGTATACAATAATTGGTCTTAGCTAATCATTAGTGTTAAATTAGGTACAAATAAACATGCACTTTAATTCTATTATCAGACCAGACATATAATGTGTGCAGACAGATAGGAAAGCTATGGCTGTATTATATTTACACTGTATCTGATGTTTTTCTGTCTTTAACTGAAAGGTAACAATGACTAACGCTGCTCTCTCATAATTATTTTTCACTGGCTCTTTACTTAAAACAACAAGGTTTTTGAATATTTCCATAAAGAAAGGGCATTTGTGTTGAAATACAAATGTAATTTATGCTGATATTTTTATGAAACTGTTAATTTCTTAATGAAAATGTTTTATGGTCCAAGAATCACCTGATCATCCAACGTCTGTATCATTCAGAGAAAGAACCCTTTTTTGTTGTTGTGTAAATACAGTGTTGTCAACAATGACCTTTAAGACAAGTACTTTTTTCCGTATTGTGTAACTAAATTTCCTACCAGCCATGTGGGCTTCCCTATATGGGTGGCACACAGGCCTTTACAAA
Organism: Tautogolabrus adspersus; assembly: GCA_020745685.1. NCBI lineage: Eukaryota > Metazoa > Chordata > Actinopteri > Labriformes > Labridae > Tautogolabrus > Tautogolabrus adspersus. The sequence continues at coordinate 12,828,483 of CM036538.1, forward strand.
TTCTACAAGCATTTTTGCTCAGGGGGTTGCACATGGTGGATCATGAACTGAATTATGTTATGTCCTCTGATGACAATGTAAGCCTTCCATAGAAAGGTTTCGCTTTTCAATACAGCTCAGCCATTTTAATCACGTGAAGTCCAGCCGTAGACCCGTTTCTTGACTTCTTTATATTCCATTCTATGAAATTAATTTAAATGAAATAAATATTGTGGTGTTTGCCATGGGACAGAGCAAAAATGATTTGATTGAATTGCACTTTATGTTTTATAACAATTTATATAAAACATTACACTCTAAATATAATCAGTATTAATAACAACAAGTAGCACAGGATGTCATATTTATTGTGAACTGTTCAGCTCTGTCTACATGTTCTGCTTCCTGTTTAATACATGGCTGTAACAAAAATTCTTACAGTATTATATGTTTGTCCTTTCATCTAAAACTCCCAATTATTTATTCCCCTTTGTGCACTGTACTGTATTTATTCCAAGCAGCAGCTTTTAAATATTTAGTTGTATTGATTTTTGCAACTTAATAGGGAGTTAAACTGCAAGTTGTGGGAAGAGATGTAGTAAATTTTGGCCTAAAAATACAGAATTATTAATGAAAATAAAATCTCTCCTCAGGAAAATGTTGTCAATTGGGAGTAATGGTGAGCGAGTTCACCTAGCAAGCTAAATGGTTTTCACTCTGGTACTCAATGATTGTGAAACAATGGTAGCTCTGCATCCAATTATATGGATGGCACCTCCTGGGAATATCCAGCTCCAGTGTGCTCACTTGGCGTGCACTTTCTCTGCAATAAATTCAGACACCTGCGACACTGTAGAAACCTGTAGTCTACCACCCAGCTGCAGTGAAACCAGTCACATTGAAGTGAATGCTGGACCTGGATCTTGTAGAGGGTGAGCTTGCAAGTATAATAGAACTGTTGGTGGTGATATCAGTGTTTTTAAAGATTTAGATTTTTTTTTTTGAAGATGCTGGTTGTTTTAAACTTATCTTTCACCCAAATTAATTTATCCGCTTTAAGAATTGATTTTTACTGCAGATTACTGTAAACAAGATTCGATTGTGGAAAGTACAATGCAGAATCTGCTAAGAGCTGCTTATTATGCACCATACTGCCTCCAAGTAATTTAAAAGGCAAACAATGACACCAGTGGTGGCGTGATCGGGCTGTAAATTGCATGTTTCCAGTTAGACTTCCATCCAGATTGCAAAGGTTTTTTTTGAGTCAAATAATTTAAATCTGATTTAACCTTTCCAAAACTTGCAGGAAGAAAACGAATAATAATGAGTCCCTTCATCCCCCTTACATTACTCTCCATGTAGAGCTTGCACACTGGTTTTGTGGGACAGCACACACATTTCATGTCACTGCACACAGCTTGGCTCCCAAGAGCCACACACAGAGGCAGACCTCATGTCCTGAGCAAAGCCTCTGAACCTGCATGCTGTCAGCCAGGTTTGGCAGAGATAATGTACCTGCAGGACACTGTGGATACGTTTTCTTCACAAATGAACCTTCACTGACCACACTGCTGTATGTCTTACCCTCTCAGCCTGATATCCCCCCAAAACACTGCCAGAGGGACACAGTTTGTATTCAAGGCACACAGCAGAATTTAACATCCTCACTCAATGGTTAACCCTCTGGCCTTTGATGTGAGGGGCTAAATCAGGAAGCTGCCGGGCGACCCACAGGCATGATGGGAACAAAATAATCCACACTTGGTGCACAAAGTGGAACGTGTTTACAATGAGTGTAACACCAGGGAAATTATGTTCTACTCTTAACAAACTATTGCTGTATTAAATACCTGCGTGTTACTGTAGCAGACTGCTGCACTAAAAAAAACAGACCTTAACAGATGCAGCTCTGATCAGAGACTCTCAAGGGCTCTTCTGTTATCATATCAATCTGCAGAGTGAAATGCGGCAAACCTGATGTCAGGCTGTTAACTTTGGTGAAAAAAAGAAAAGAATTAAGGAATGAAATCAACTTCATTTGAGAAGGTACATGAAGTGAAAACTAAACAGTACACAGTATGAGATAAACATGGTTTAAAGGAAAAACAGAAATGTCATCAGAGTGACAGTGAGGAGGCAGAAAATCTCATCATGTGCTGCTGTGATGTTCTTTTCACCTTGTCTGACTTAATCATCGTTGGGAATGTTCAGGTCACTGTGAGTTATAACAGCTCAGAAGTCTGATTTAGGGAGACTGTTGAGTTTGCCATATCCAAAAAAACAATGTGATCCTTTTTAAATTAATATAAACATTTCAATGTAGAAAAAACGTGTCACATCATTGTTCTCCTACAGTAAGTATGCAGCCGTGAAAAAGGCTGTACAGTGAGCAGGATTTACGTGTTTTGTTCCTCCCACAGGAAATAACAAATAAAGAAAAGACTTTCTCCACAAGCGTTCCCCCAGATAGGCCTTGGGTAACGCTTGGTTTCTTAGTTCCCATATAGTCCTCAATAGGGGTTTGCATCATCTCCTGTGCTGCTATATGTATTGGACAACATTAGAGTCACAATTTTTATCACACTTGACAAAGATTCAGAGGGACAGAAACATCGTGATTTTTTCTAATAAATTGGTGCTGCCAAGCAAGAGCAGTGTGCAGGATTTTATCTTTTCAATGATAACCTTGGTGTTGAAAACTCTAACTCAGCAATCCTTTCATAAAGTTAAAAAGATGCTGAAGATGACCCTTCTCCTAGAGTTGCAATCTGTTCAACCGTGCAATCTGTCTATAAACCGGCCATACACCTTTCGTTCATATTGAACCCTACAAATACAACGTGCAATATCCACACTGATAACCCATTGTATATACTAGTAACTGTAAATATTGTTTTATGTTCTTTCTTTAGGTCACTGCGCTTGTACATAGCTTATTATTCCAGTCCTACCTGGTACTTATTGCTTATTTTAGTACTTATTTACGGCTTATTTTATTATCTCTATTCTATTCTATTTTTACAGTCTTAAATTATTTCTATACTTCCTACTTCTGTACTGTGTCTTAGCGCAATGGTAATGGTAAAGTATTTTCGATTCTGATTCTGATTCTCCTCTTGCTGCAGAGTCTGTCACTCAATTTTCCACAGAGCTGCTTTAGTGCAGTGGTAACGAGTCCCGCTTGTATCTGCATCTCAATAAAGCTGATGATAATATCCACATGAAGAGGAATATAAATTACATTTGAAAGGTGTGTTTGCTTTACTCCCACTGTTCGTCGTGTAGCCCTAGCAAGGCTGAGTTTATTTCTTGTCGGAGCCTTTGCCTGTGGTTTTGTTGAGGATAATGGTTTGGCTGCTGGTGTAAACAGGTGGAAGTCCTCTTGTGCAACAGATCCTATTCTACACATGGCAGAGAAACATTACAGGCCTGGCTGATATTTTAGAAAATGTCACTCCTTAGACTCCTGAGTATTTAATCTCTTTAGGGTTTTTCTGCCTGGGTTGTAAAGTTGGCCAGGGAGTGCAGCCATACGTGAGCTGTCCTTATCTCCAATAGACACTGGATTCACAAAGGAATAGAAGAGTTTGAACAAAGCAGACCCCTGATTACTTTGTAGGCTACTTGAAGTGTTTGGCAGTTTTTTTTTCATTTGATACATTTAAAATCTTTTAATAGATACAGTTTCAAGGAGGTGATGAATAAACTGCCACGGCAACTCAACTGTTTAAAAAAAACTTTCTTTAAACATGCACAGTGATCCTTGGTGCAAGCTGTGGAAAGACTTGCGTTTGCCCTTTAGCCAGTTTAGTCAGAGATAATTGTACTGGAACTCAATTCAGTTTGTTACATTTCTAATCACTTTCAATAGGTTGTAGATCATTTTAGGAGAATGTGCATTATCTAGAATGTGTTGATTTTTGTGTTCATTTTTTATGTATTTATCCTATAGTTTCACCTTTTGGGTCTGAGCAGGGAGGCAGGCTCCTCTTCTGTTGAATTTACTTCATGAGAGAACAATTTAATCCATTTAATGCAGTAAGCAGCTTTATGAAAGTAACATCACAATGAACAGTATCAGAAGTATTTCTTGTTTATTCCCTGGGGCGACTGTGTGTTCGCAGGTTGTACCTATCAAATGTGGACCATCTCTGCAGTATAGTGGCTAATTGGGCCTCAGCAGAAAACGCCAAGTCTAATGTCAAAAAGAGAGAATTATATACTGTATGAATTTTTAAAGTAGTCTGTAGTGGCTTGATCTTCTTGGCTTGTACTTTTACAATGCCACCTGTCAAATTTGATTTTGCTGCCTGCCTTCCCCCCTGTGTATCATTGTCCACAATCCCTCCTCTGCAAAACAAAACATGAGGATTTGATGTTTGAAAGTTTAAACATTCACTTCTCTACTAACAGCATAAGGTGTTTTTGGACCACAGGCTCTTTTTCATAGTTCTAGGAACTGTTGGAACCCTCCCTCTTTTTCATTGGTTCCGCACCGCAGTAACTATGAACTCTTTTAGTGCCTAGACCCCCGTTTCGAGGAACCTTTTTAGCTCCTGCTTCAGAGAAGGTACCACGGCGGTGCAAATGCAGACAGAGAAAAAGTCCCCATGGTGTGTAGTTCTCAGGGAACTCTAGTGGAAAATTCCTCTTCAAAAAGTCCCCCAGAACTGTTTGGTCTGAAAACACCTACAGACACTAAATTCTAGAATTCTAATGAAACATTGTCATACTGGCCTATTATAAGTTTGACACAATGGAAAGGTTTCAAAGCTCTGAAATGTCACGTATTGAATCATGGGATTGTTAGCAGGCAGTATGTTGTACATGCAACAGGAAGCTATGATGCAACTGAAATGTAGGATTTTTTCAGAACACAACCGCACATATTTTACTCCCATAATTAATATAACAAATAAGTTTGACTGTGTATACAGGTGGGTTGGAATAAGCACAGCATTGCGTTATTGCGCTATAGACAAGTCAAAAACAGGGAATGGCAAAACACAACCGCAACCAATATGTTCACATTTTTCCATGAGGCCTTTCCCTCCTTGTTACACACTTCCATGTGTGTCTATCAAACAGTAATAATTGCAACGAGAACAAGAGCTAATAGTGTTATTTTCTGCACCAAGTGTTTGTCCACCTCCAGTAATGAGATTGCTTTTAATGAGGAAACAATTGCAGCTGATCAGGAAGATTTCAGATTCCAACCAATAAAAAGGGAAAAGGAGGTGTATTATATGAGTATATATGCATACTATGCACCAGCAAGGTCCCTGTGAACAGGAAATACATCCAATTAATTTGAGGGCTCATCTCGCTGCTTATCATGCAGCTGTCAAAGTAAAACTTCCTCTCCCAGCACCAATTTATAGAGCACATTACAGTAAACTGGAGGTTTCAGACACAGCGCATGAGTGACTCGTCTCTGTTCAAATTTTTAGGAGACACACTAAAAAGAAAAGACTTGTGCCCACTGCATTAGTTTAAACCCTGCAGTGCCCTCTCAAATAATGCAGGGCACATCCATCAAGTGGTCAAAAATGGAACAAAGCAATGTTGTCTAATACCAGCGAATCCCTGTTCTAAAGTTTACAAAGAACACAATGTACTCCAGGAGGGTACTTCAGTTAAGTCAATGTGAAGTGATAAACAGTGAACTTAAAAAGGTAAGAAGAACTGAATGGAGGCTGGAGTGAAGATAAGAGAAAAATAAAGTCAAATAAAGAAGGCAAAGTACAGAGGGGGAGTAAAATAGGGGAGGTAAAATGAGAGGAGGCAGCAATGTGGAGCCCCCTGCAGCAGCAGTCGGGCTTCAAAAGATGAATGAGGACCATGCAGTTTCCAGGAAAAGTATTTCACTTTCAGGCACTAATACGCTGTTCTTATTCAGCGTTATTATTCTCCACTCCTTAAAAAAACATGTATCATCCTCCAAGTGGATTTCTCCATTCTTATGAAAACGGTTTTCCTTTAGCCTAAAATGATCTTCTATGTTCATTGTTTTGTCACAAACACACCAAAACAAATTCCTTGTATTGGTGTAAACCCTAATGTGTTTATTAGCAGCGTAGTCCTCTTTTTGTGTGATTAAACCAATCACATCGATAGTATCGTGTTAGTTCTATCTGTGGACATTTTGTCATTTTATTTTTGCGCACAAACTATCACGTAGTGTGTGGTTATCGTCTGGTATTAGCAAACAAAACAAAGGTACTACTGGAGGTGTCCATATTGATTGTCCGACTTTCAACTGGAACACGGTCAACTCGGTATGACGTCATTCCCAGCTCCGAGATCCGAGTTCCGAGGTAAATGGAATGCAGCACAACCCTTTGAAAGTTTGTTTTATTGCCAATATCGGCCAATAATGAGCTGTGAACCTCACACCGGCTAGAGACATAAAAAACGTGCCAGCAATCCTTGCTGATGTATTTTTTAAATTCATGGTGGAGCAGCCTTGGTGGCTTCGTGGCTGTTCCTCATTGCTCTTTCAGTCAAGGTTTTGATAACACTGGTTTATAGGCTGGATTTTTTATTTATCTATTTTCATGTCTCGTATTGTAAGTCAGGTCTGACCCTAAAGAACCCTGCACTGGAGCTGAGAGGAGCAGAACAGCATGAAGGAAGCTGCCCTTCATAAGTCAGTAGTTGAATTTTTCCATTATCACCTCACTGTGTTTCAGCAGAGCAAATCTGTTACAACTTGTCTGTATCATCTAGTACGGATATTCCCCTTGATAAAAAAAGGAACATAACAGTGCATGTTGAGTCAGGGACTCTTTGATCATTAATTTAAAGCCTTATTTGGAAAAGCTTGTAAATCAGAAAAGATCAGTGACCCTACCAGAGGCAAAAATACACCTGGTTGCATAAATGTAAGGTAATGCTATGTGAAAGGACTAAAAGTGTCATAAAACAGGTCTCTTGACTAATGAGCCAAAACAAATCTGTTACAAACTTTAAATACCAGGCGGTCGCAGCAGCCGTTAATTACCAGTGACACACTAAAATAGACAGCTAAGGTTGAAGTGACATACACGGCTGGTGCTAGCTTGGTTTCTCTGACAGTCAGCCGATGACTTATCTCAGTGTGTGACATTTTGTTTTTAAAAAGAGCCCTTTGTTTATCTGAAGCATATCTGCTGATGCTGTTGCCCTGAGCTGACTAAACTCTAAAACCTGACCTCCGAATCTGATACAAAGTGCACACAAACAGCTTTAAGACGTTCTAACTCACTTGAATAAATGGGAAGAGGAGGCCCACAGCAAAGTTGGACAGCCAGTTTACGGTGCCAGCAATCATGAAGGCGGCGGGTCGATAGGACTGTTCAAACAGCTCCCCAGTCAGAACAAAGGGGATGCCACCTGACAGAGTAAAAGGAGAAGACAATTAGTGACAGCAACCACAAAAACAGAAGCAAACTTTGCTTTGAACATCAGTCTGTACTAGCAAGCCAGATAAAACAATACTGCTTATTGTTGGACAGGGAAAGGCATAATGATACCTCATCAGTTTTTTACTCTCTTACCACTCTCTTATTCATTTGTTCCCCCCATAACCATCATTTTTTGGCAGAGACTCTAATACCATATACCATCCCCTCTTACTCCCTTGCCCCAAACCCATAATCCCTTATCAGAAAACTCTCATATTACCATTGTATAGACACTTTGAAGATACAATCAGCAATTTATTGGACCGAATTGAAATCCTGGATATATCCATATGAGGCTGACTTTTAGGAAAACAGACTTCTGGTGACAATATATATATATATATATATATATATATATATGTTTACTTAACTCTAGAAATATAAAGCTTCATGTTAAAATATCTTATGTAGAAAAATAAACTTGAAACTGCCACAAACCTCAAAGGTTAAATCTGGGCTGATAACTTTGGAGCAGATGAAAAAATATTGATAGAAAAAATGATATGATTTGGGAATAAAGTCATTATATAGTGTTTCAATAAAAGCTGAAATAATACAATAATGTTTTAAATGCAAGGTTTTCTTGTTGCGGTTCAGGAGCTCCTCTGGCTTCTCCACGAGCACAATGTGCAACCAACATGTCCAAACCTCTGTGAGCAGATGTTGACATTTGGATGCTTTGGTGGGTGATGACATCAAACTAAAGGAGTGGAATTGTTGAAAATAAATAAATAATACGTGGCCCACTGAGTTTAAATGTGAAAGGCAGTAATTCATCCTGACAGATCGCTGCAATAGAGAAAACCAGGGATCATTTCAAACATTTAAGTCTCTGTTTAGGAGAAAAACTAATGGGGGAAATGCTGGAGAATTAATCTTGTTTAGCTGATACGTAAAGAATATAGCTCCATCTTCACTAACACTCTAAATCTGTAATATTAAAGGTTTTTTTTTAGTTTAATAACTGGTGAATACTTCAATGTTAAATATTCTCTTTTGTCTCAGAATAAGTATCTGAAAAGAACAATTTCATAACCTTTAAACTTTAAATTAATCAGCCAAGGGAAACATTCAGAGTTCACTAGAAACAATATTTTTATGATGTTATGTGCATTTAAAGTTTCAGCCAAAAGTTCAGCTGAATCTCAACGCAGTTCACTTTCTCAAAGCAAGAACCCTAACCTTAAGTTGACAGGGATTTGAGTTTAGAGAGGACAGTGGACAGGAGGTTTTTGACCTATTTATTTAATACACTTACAAGAATTTTAGCTTTCAGCTTAATCTTTGAGTATTTATTTGTGGTGGGGTTTTTTTTACCTCAGTGGGAGGTTTCCACGCTGAAAATGCGCAACACTTTTTAGATATTGCAATCTCTAAGTTGTACAACAATCGATAAAACATGCACATCCAAACCCAAATAGGGCAGGTGCAGAGTCGAGCAAAAAAAATACTAAAACAAAGACAGAGACGGCAGGGCACACTGCAGGGCAGGTGAAATCAATTTGTGGAATTGGAGCCCTGCGGTGTGCGAGCTGTCTTTATCTTTGTTTTAGTCATCTCTAAGTTGGAAATATTTAAACGGTGCAAAAAACAAAAACAATCCATTGTAATAAAAAAAGGTTTGTATTCTTTAAGACCTTTATGCAAAGAATAAATATGATCCCCATAATACACATGATGAGAATGAGTCACATCCTACGATAACCACAAACTTGAACAACTGTTGTAATCTAAATACAATAACACATTTTCTCAGCACACTCAAACATTGATGCAAAAGTTGCTATAAGAGCCTCCTCCTTAGCAGTGACTTGTGGGGAAAGATGGCAGGAGAAGAGAGGTTCAGGTTGCTGCTGCCTTTTGGTGGGCGACTGTAAGTATGATTCATGGCCAAGAAACTCAATTAAATTGTGAGTTAGTCATTACTCATTTGTTTCCGCAGCTTGACAGAATGGACCTCTTTCAGCAGCAGTTCTTAAAAATAAACCCTAGACAAATGTATCTGATGTTCCATTACTGTTTTTTAGTGTCAGCTTTCAGAATAAATGTCAGGTTGTATTCATTTTGAAGAAGTGAGATACAGCCAGTATCCCTCGGCTGTTTGTTTCCCCCAGGTATAACCAGTTTAACTTATTTGGTGTGAGTCCTTTTCTGATTACAGCATGATGAAGGCCTACATCATTTCTGATGACAGGGCTGTCTGAACTGTCTGAAAAGTGATATAGTCTGACATATCTGTTTGTAGTTTCTTTTTTGTATCCATTACTGACCGTATTAATATAATGTTATTACATCAGCCTGTTGGATTTCCTTTTGAGCAGAACTATATCCCCTTTAGCACTACTTCAGTATTTATAACTTGGTGCTCAGTCGTTTGAAGATTTAACATGGGCATTCCCAACATCTCTCTCTCGCTCTTTGATCCAGTGCAACTTTTGCTGCATAGACTGTAAATAACAGTGGACGACGCCTGAGTGACGTCACCCATCTGTTACTGCAGGGGGCTTTGGAAGCCTGTTGATGGCGGTCGCCAGGATGGAAATGCTGTCTCAACATAACTGGAAGTCATCCTAATTACACGGAAACAGCTGGAGCTGAGGCAGGTTTTAAGCCTCCTGCCAAACAGCAACACCATGTCTGCCCGTCAGTCAGGCCAGCCCAATGGATAATTATTTTTAAAGATTCACCCACCATAAACAGTGTGTGCCGATAGAGACATAAGCTGATCAGTTGGATTCTGTTTTTTGAACCAGGCTATACACATTTTAATTTCTGCTGTAAAAAAAACATGTATTTTTGAAGGGCTTCTGCAACCAGCATTAAGCCACACAAGGATCTGCAGGTTTTGCACTTCTGCATTGGCTTCAATTTTTCAACACTGGAGGTTGCCGCTTGGTGTGAAGTGTGCACACGTCCCTGCAGCCTCATGCCCTTAATAGGCATGAAAAGGGTGTTTATCTGTGCTAATTAGGAAAAAACATGCATGATCTTCAAGTTTATGAGGACATGGCATTTATCAATTTAAGAACACAGGTGCGAACAATTCCCCTGTTGAAGAACACATCATGAAACCGACTTAGGTTGTTCTTACAGTAGGAACTCTATTTAACAAATTTAAGAAAAATCTTAAGAGGAGGTATAGGTGAATGAGGCCAACTCTTGGTACTTTTTCCCCATGACAAGATAACAACTTTTTCTTCAGAGTGCTTCCCCCTAGACTGAGATATGAATCCTGGTTTGGCCTGTTTTTGTAACCTTATTACTTGGGTAACAATATATACTGTCAGTGTGGCTCTAGAATGTTTTTACCATCTAAAATATGCACAAAACATCCTCCAAAGGTTACAGAATTGAACCCTGCCTACCTTTACATTTTTTGGATGTTCCATTTGATCCTAAAATTAGGTTATTTGTTGCCACATAATTTCCTCGGAGAAGGCAAATTAAAGAGCTAAAAACCACAGGAGGATTTCCATTACAGGCTGACTATAGAAAGGCTCAGTGGAGCCCTCAGCATCCTCTAGATTTAATTGCTTGTGATAATAAACCGTCTCATTATTTGATTAAAAGGCTTTGTTGCTAAACAAATGTGACTTACTGATTAAAAGTGACTGCAGGAGACTGTGCTTATGCATGCACTGAACTGGCAAAAAGTGCACTGCCCTCGTGTGGATTTTAAAGACTGATCACCTGACAAAACAGTTCAACTAAATGATTTTTCAGTGATGACATATGCAAGTAGACTGGTTCCCTGAGAGTAGAGGACATGCTCACTAAGGATGATTAATGTTGGAACTAAGTTTTTTGGTCAGTCTTCAAAAGCAAAATGAAAATGGTGAATCGCCTTTTTTTTACGACCTCTTTCTTTACGACCTCTTTCTTTCACCAAACACTAAACTTATGAATTAAAGTAATAACATATCGAGGACAGATTGAGCCTGGTTACTCCTGCCCACCAGCCTTGTTAGAGCCCGATATGTAACAACTACCCGAAATGTAACAACGACCCGAAATGTTATAAAAAAAAATGTAATAAAACCCGAAATGTAATAACTGGTCGATAATGTAACAAAATACTGAGCCCAAAACGTAATGACTTTTTGCCCAATTATTACACTATTAGGAGAAAACATATTTTGCCTGCTCCATAATGTAATAACTGAAAAGTTATTACGTTTTGGGCTCAGCATTTTGTTACATTATCGACCAGTTATTACATTTCGGGTTTTATTACATTTTTTTTTATAACATTTCGGGTCGTTGTTACATATCGGGCTCTAACAAGCCTGCTCCCCATGATGTTTCTATAGCTGAGCTCAGAATTCTGTTTTTTTCTTCATGAAATTTGATCTGTTTGTGTTCCTGCTGCCATACAACAGCAGGCCGAACATTGTTATTCAAGCATAGCTCTGCTACCTGTTCACCGAGTCATAGTTAGTTTTGTTCTGTTGCTGTTGCACATAAACCTTCGACCTACCACAACGTGGTCTGTGTCAAGATATTCTGTATCAAGACCTCATCTTAATTAGATGGGTCGAATTCTTAAAAAACATGGAGTCTCCTAGATCAAGAGTAGAAAGGCTTTGGACAATTAAAGACTTGTCAGATACTAATAGAACTTGCAGCTTTTGATTAAGCTTGTGGCAGCATAAAAAGGCAGATTATGATGTCTATTCTGCTCTCTAGGCAGGTTGTTTTTGTCTTCCTAATCTGATCATGAAGCAAAGGTGCATTTACATTTTACACCGTGTCCTAACAGCATTAGTGATCGACGCTTGCTGTCCACACTTCAACTGTCAAATATTTAATTATTTGCTGTGCCAATTTCGGTTTACCCTCCCAAACAGTATGACAAAGTCCTTTTAAATATAAGGTGGAAAATGAAAGTGTGGTGTTTTGTATTGACGAGCTGATGACTCAAACACTCAAAGGCTCGTTAAGAAACAGCTCTCGGTGAGCCGAACAATGTTTTTCACTGGTGTTAACACAAGACAAAGCACATTATTTCAACACAAATATAGATATTATTAATGAACCATCGCTGCTTTGTAAAACAAGCTAACAACCTCTGTTGAGTGAGAAAAGCGAATGCCGATGCCTTGTTGAGCCCCCACCTTCCTCGTTCCTCTTCCTTGTCTAAGCGAGCGACAAAAAGGAAAATAAAAACGTAGTGTCATGTTGCGTCGCAATATTCTTTTGAGTTGCTTCCTATTGCGTTGCTTGCGGGATGCTAGGACATTTCAAAAGGGAAGAATAAAATCACACTGTGTGTGTGTTCTTTTTAGATGTGTTTCTAAAAAATCCAGTTAGGAGTGTAATCAGGCCCCTGTTCTCTTATGTGAGCATTTGTGCAAGATGGAGATACATGTAAGAAGAGAAAAGGGTTGGATGAAACACAATCTCAGAACTGATCTGCTAGTGTCTGACTGCATTAAACGCCTCCGGGAATAATGCCCAATTTATATTTTAAGGCTTAAAGCTAAGATTTCGATTTTCGTATATGCTTCATTGTTAACAGTCCAACAAGGAACTTGGTAGTGAACAGGTTGTCATTACGGCCTACATTGTTACGTGGAATCACTAGATGTTTTAAGAAATACCTCACAATCTGCATTTGTATTTTTTTGTGAACACAGGTTAAATCTGACCTCTTCTAACTTTTAAAATCTATTTTGGCTTTATTCATCACATTTCACATAAATATAAACCATGGTGCAATAAGCTAATTTCAGTTGCTACATCTCTCTATGGTTGAAAGGTCTAATTGAGGGCAATTGTTGCCACAGCATGTTCCATGTCAAGCCAAATTTATTTCGTTATAACTTCACTCTGAGAGCGAAGTGCTGAGCCCAGGTACTGTGCACTAATTAGGTCTTGTATGTTATTCGGCCAGCATATTTTGTTTGTGGAAGGCCTTAGAGGAGACAGCATGTGTTGAATCATGTGAGATAAAAATATGCTGGTTTCCCTTCCAGCTAAACACCACCGCAGCTCACTGACGCAAGCAGACGGAGAACATCCTTTAAATGGATAGTTTACTCTGCTCAAACACTTAAGACATCATTAATCCACCATGTTCTCCAAGCTGCAGTATAGACCTCAAATTAAACAACAATTCTTGCAGGAGATTTGCCTAATGTGCCCATCTACAAACCATTTATCTTACAGACATATAAATGATGTTTTGTTCATTTTATGGCTTTAATGTATTGAAGATTAATTTCCTGCAAAGCCACTAAATGTTGGGAAAATGCTGATAGGCCATCGCGTCCCATTATTTTGAATTTAAATTGCAAGGCTGTATCGTATCTTACACAGAACAAGGGTATTGATCATTTTCACTACAAGGTACTGAATCTTTCTGTGATTAGGTCTACAGTAAGCACTAGAGTGAGTACAACACAAGCAAGGATCTACAGAGGAGGTAACAACATCAGTAAGTTCAAATGAACATCTTGAAATCTGATCAGACACACATTTGTAAATTATTCTGGTGTGGGATAAATAAAGTTGTAATCAGCATCAAAACCATCGTAAATATCATCATCGTCATCATCAATATCATCAATATCATTAAGTGCGTAGGTGTTCATGAAAGAGCTGGGTCTTTAGCTTCTCCTTAAAGGAAGAATATGCAACTTTTTGATCCAGTAGTTGTCGCCCTTGAGCACCAGCATGAAACCAAAACAACTCGAGCTGCATTGTTGTGCTACCAGGCTAATGGTAGCGCTCATTAGTTAGCTCGTAGCTTCACATTGCATGTAAATTTACACAAAATGACCATGATCTAAAAACACTTAAGTGACATTCAAATAAGCAGTGAGTACAGAATGTTATTCTTCTTTTCTGTAGTCCCTCACTTAAAGAACTTTTATACGCAAGGGGATGAGCCAGCCGGCCGTCCCGTCCATGTAAAAATGTTGCTGATATGGCTCAGACAGAGACACAGACAGCGGCACTCGGGTGTCACACTCATTAGTCCTGACTCACAGAGTTATTTTCAGAGGATGTACTGGATTTCTGCTCTATTTATGTGTAAAATGTTGAATATTCAGCCTTTAAAGGTGCAAAGGGACTCTGCAGATCGAATGGAGGTTGGTGGTTCAATCCACCAAACTCCATTCGACAGAGGAGATATATCATTGTGTATTTTAATTTAGCTGAAGGAGCTTTTTCGTACTTGAAATACTAGCACTTGAAAAGTCCATATAGCGCACTTTATGTTATCATAGAACTCAGCATTGCGCATAATTCACAAGAGAATACTATTGTAAGGTTACTTAAAATTATTGTATCCTCAGGCCTCTGGTGATTGCCAAGCCTAATAACTATATACTGTAAGATATAAGATAATGGTTTGTGGCTGTTTAGTGAAAACAGAACATACAGAGTGTTTATTTAATGCTGGAAAAGTTTGAATACTGTATACGAAAGTCAAACTGTTAAATGCATCATCCATGAAACAGCTTGAAATGTCTCAGATTGAGTCTGTTCATGCACTTCTGCTATCAGAAATAGAGCATATATCAACTCAGCACAGAGATAGGGCTCTGACATCTCTGCAAGGAAAAAATTAATATCTCACAGTCTGCAGCATCTTTACATCATATAATATATTGTATATTTAGCTTGAAGTCAGAGTTATCAATCCTGGACCCCTGGAACTCTTTCATTCTGAAAAATCATCTTTCTTTAGTTTTTAAATATCCAACATGATCTAAAAATAAATGTTCAAAAACATATAAAACATGTGGTGTCAGCTGCATGTTGTTTATCATCGCGTCTAACATCTACCCCACGGCAGGGGTGAGGGGCAAATCAAATAACTTTGTAGAAATAATCAGTCTAGTTGCTTTTGGTCCAGTTTGCTCTTGTAGCTCATATAGAGGCATTTGCATTAATTTCAGTACGTATCATTTACAGCTAAAAACTCCTCACAGATGTAAGCATCTAATATATTATATACTGTACAAGATTCAATCATTCTCTGAACTGCATTTCTAATCAGCGTACGTTTATAAGTGGACGCTGATATGACTAAAGTGGATCCGACTGTAATGAAACTGTTTTTCAAACAGTATAGTGCACTGCCTTCTGTTTCAGCCTGACCTCCGAAGACGTCACATTTACACGGGGGTCGGTCACACTCTGCTAGTGTCAGAGCCTTGATCTGTTGTGCCCCAGGCTGAGAGCCACAGATGACAGGACAGCAGTGAGAAGGCAGCACCAGAGGCCACTCTCCTGTTTTCATTCACAATCGGTTCTGACAGGGGATTTAACCAGCTCTTCCGAATAGTTTATCAGTGCTCCAGTAATTCTCCTTCATGGCTGGGAGAAATGTAGGTCTATAAAACATGTTTAAAATACCCTTAAAAGTGTCCAAAACAAAACTGTTAATCATCCTATCTGTATTTATATTGCATATTTTGCAAGGTTCATACTGTATGTGTTATCCCTCAATCTAACATGATTTTCTCGCAGCACTACCTTTACCCTTGTTGTGACTCATGTGGTTCGCTCCACTGTCCACAGATGCATGCTTGTGATATCATTACAACAGCACACAGACACACCAACAGTAAAGACTAATTATATAACGAATAATCATGTCATATTTGCAGCATTAAGCCTTCTAACTCATGCCCTCCAACTGCTGCACAGGAAACATCTGTGTGGCACATGAAGCAGCCTGAGCCAGATAAACACATACACAGTCATGCAGAAAACATGCACAACCTGCGTTTGCGTGCTGACACATACCAGCTATGGGAAAACTGCAGCGACATACAGGGGATTATGGAATTTCAGAATGAAAGCTGAAAAAACCTTTGAAGAAGAACAGATGGTTTCGTAATAATCTATTTGATGAAGTGATATACTTTGAAAGGCAGATGTGAAATAGAAAATAAAAACCTGACTGTGTAATTCAAAAGTTGGTGTTTATAGCACAACGCTTATGCACAGACCACCTGCTGAGATAAAAATAAAACAGGAGAGCAGTCACTTTTCATTTTGATGTGGCAAAGTGCGATTCAAAATGATACGCACTGACTATGATAAGAGCGGAGCACATGAACTTTGAGTAACTGCGTTGACAGGCCTTGGTTCCAGAACAAAATATGAGAGTGTTTCTGCTCACACCACACTTGATTTCAGCAGATAAATAATGTCATTATAAAAGATCGGCATCTATTGAAGCAGCTCTCTATGTCAACAGAGTGATAAATCACTCTCACACAAATAAATGTTGCAAAGCTGCAGCGATCTGAAGCAATGAATAAAGACTGGTAGATAAATGATTGTCCAATCATCACTCTCGAGCTTCACTCTTTAAACAAACATAAGGAAAGATGTTAATCACTGTAAGGGATGGGTGTTATCAGTTCTGTTTGTTGGATATATAAACATGTCAGTGATTTTACTGATTTCCACTATAATGTAACACGTCAGATTTCTTCTAATGCTGTCCTGTTAAATAACATATAGCAAGTGTTGTTTTTGCAAGAATGTTTTTTTTTTAATATGTAGCAAAGTTGGGCACGTAAGAAAAAAAATTACAGTTACTATTCACTACTATTAAAGTAACTGAGTTACTAACTAAGTTACTGCATTGTAAAAGTAACTAGTTACTAGGGAAAGTAACTTTAGCGTTACTTTTTTTGCTTTAATCCTCATATTAGTGTTCACATTATTTAGTGTTGCTGTGGCAGAATTGTGCTGGGACAACTCACAGATTTAAAATAACACTGTAGTCATTTTCAATATGTAGGTATTTGACCGATTAGATCTCTTAAGGCAACAGACTCAACAGTTGATATGAAGCACGTCGTTGTCAACATACCTGTCTATCAGTCTATAGTCAGGCTTACAGATGTGTTTTAAAACAAGCCGACTGTTGGAGTGCCTCCTCCTTGGTCTGCCACCTGGTTCTACGCTGTCTGCAGGGCTCTCTGACAGCTAGTTTAGTAGAAGCGTGTTGTTGTTTAGCTTGATGCTTTGTTCTTATGAGAGTTTTCCTTCCTGCGCATAGACTACAACTCACTGCTATATTCTTGTCGTTTAACTCGAGCAGTGGAAAATAATGTCGGTATTTCAGCGACAGAAAGCTCAATGACCAACTGCCTGTGTTTTTTTTTTACAGCGTGCAACAACTTTCTCCCAGGATGCTGCTGTGCTGACGTAAGCTTAACCTCGCCTGCTTGTTGTCGCCTGCTTCACACAAAGTAACGAGTAACGAGTGCTTTAAAATGCCAGTAATTATAACTGCGTTATTGACTCTGAAAAGTAACTAATTTGTTACTAGTTACCGCAAACAGTAGTGGCGTTACAGTAAGGCGTTACAGTACTGCTATCTAGACATGATTTGATGCCTAAGTTCACTGGTCAGACTGATAATGCTCGTTGCCACCTAAGCACTACAGACTTCTTAAACTACCAGATTGAACAACCCTTCATTTAAAAATGTAGTATATATTGATACAATTATGATATTGGCTTATTGGTTAGCAGCTTGATTGAAGACAGTCTCTCTAATTTTCAGTTTGTCAGTTGTTGACTGAAATACCTCAACATCTATGAGATGGGTTGTGACAAAGTTTCGACAAAACATTTATTGTGCCCAGAGGATGAACCACTTCATCCCAGACTGTCGGCAGCTTGAGTAGATTGAAATGATCTGGTTTAGTGCAATTTGTTTGTTACTTTACCAAATATCTACAAAACAGATTACTTTTGTATCTGCATCAACTGTACCTTGTGTTGGGTGCTCAAAAAGAAGCCCTCAAGCTTGTTGTTGTTGTTTGTTACAGTAGCACTTAGAATAAAGCACTACCATGTTCAACCTCATAAAGCTGCTAGCACGGCTGTAGACTCAAAGTCTTTGTTGTTGTCTGTTTGGTGTTCTTGCTCTTGTTGATGTTCCCTTTACTAACCAGAAACCTTTTTATTTTATTTTTATTTTTTTCACATGCCCCCTGGCTCAGGCGTTGAAATATGGGCTGCATCACAAGGCTCTTAAGTTGCATCCATGCTTTCCCTCTTACCTTGTGTCTATAAGTCCCTCCCACGAGAGATGCATGGAGAGACACAAGGAAATGAATCCAAAGAGAGAGGAAATGAGGAAATGTAATATGAGATATAAAAAAGTGCTTCTTACTGACAGACAGACAGACTCCCACTCTCTCAGTCTTTAATTCTCTTCATAATAAAATTGAACAGGGGAAATAACTGACCATGAAAATTAAATACTTACATCATAATAATGTTAGAATTGCCTGTGATCCTTTTAAATTAAATTTGACAGATTTTGTGTTTGTTTGATGGTAAATCAGGAATAAAAGGCCACTGACTCTGCCTTTAAATTCAATGTGTTGCAGTATCCAATCAATGTGTGTTATCCAAAAAGGGGGGCGTGTCTATCAGTTAAAAGACTTTCAGTGAAGGCTGCTCTCAAGTGTCCCGCTCATCGCTCCTCAAATTTAACCTTCTTTATCCTCGATCCTCTCTCTGCATGAAACAGTAAGAGCTTTGGAACGGTCCCCAAGATGGTTTGGACTAAACAACTTCCGGTTAAAGCGAGGATGGACGTGCAAGGAATATCAAATAAGATTCTTTGAATGAGGGGAGGAAGTCAGTTTTAGCCCTCGAAAGTGATTTTAAAGCTGTTTTTATAGATTTTCTACAATGAAAATCCCAGAGTAATAATCACAAACGTATCATCAACAAAAAGTAAAAGCTTATTAGTATTTCACATGTTTTAGCCGTATTCATCCATCCATTATCTACCGCTTTTACCGTTCAGGATCTTAGGGGCTGGAGCCAATCCTAGCTGTCATTAGGCGAGAGACGAGATACACCCTGGAATGGTCACCAGTCAATCACAGGGCTGACATCTAGAGACAGACAACCAGCCACACTCACATTCACACCTACAGGCAATTTAGATTCACCAATTCACCTAACAAGCATGTCTTTGGACTGTGGGAGGAAGCAGGAGTATCCGGAAAGAACCCACACATGCACTGGAAGAACATGCAAACTCCACACAGAGAGGTCCTGTCCAACAGGGATTGGAACCAGGAACCTTCTCGCTGTGAGACAACAGTGCTAACCACTGCACCCCCGAGCAGCCCAAGCTGTATTCAATAAGCCCAAAATTGGAACTGAGATGGTGGATCACTTGTAATTCATTTTTTATTGGCCAAACAATTTCTACACCAAATGGAAAGACTAAGAACACTATTGTTTTCCATTAACATGATTTACTCAGAGGTAAAAAATGTGAGTGCCCTCACAAAGACTTCTCTGCTGCAGCCTGTTCTCTCTGACACCTATCTGACTCTCAGACTGCATGTGGGGAGTAAAAACTCACATTCTGCCCACACCATAAAAAAACTGGCTGGAGAAAAAAACACTGCAGCATGATCTCCAGGTACTCATTTGCTCTCTCTGCCTTCACTATAGATTGCAGATAGAAACCAGAGGACAATGCTGAAGCAGCAGGACCCAGAGGAGAGGAGAGCCTTGACACAAACTGGTGGCCCCTATTAGGCACAATATTACATGGTCTTCTGTGGGGACAGTTAACATGATGATGAATCATTGGTTATTTTACCTG
Source organism: Tautogolabrus adspersus (assembly GCA_020745685.1). Lineage (NCBI taxonomy): Eukaryota > Metazoa > Chordata > Actinopteri > Labriformes > Labridae > Tautogolabrus > Tautogolabrus adspersus. The sequence continues at coordinate 12,848,523 of CM036538.1, forward strand.
CTGATGGTCTTATGGGCTTTGGGATAAGAAGAGCAGAGCCTGTTAGCAACAACCATGATGGTTAAAGAAACTGTTCTTTGTTGGAAGAAGGCCACGATTTAGAGTTACGATATGACCAAGGCTGCATTCAGTCAGAAGGACACTGTTGGAAGGGCTTTAGTTCAACACATGCAGTCACAAAGGAAGACAGTTACTACCAAAGCGTCCTTCACTTTAGATCTAGAGGGAATGAGTATTGAGGCAATGGTATAATGGTATTATTAAAATGCCTTTTCAGACTTTGCATTACTTTGCAAACTAATTAATCCCTCCAGGATTTCTTCTTTTGTGATTGTTGCAACCTAAACTGCTTTCATTTTTGGTCACTTTTTTAAAGTTACAGGCCAGTTGCAATGTTTTAAAAGATTTTTTTATATACTAATCTTTGGGCAAGTGACTTTTGCGAAAAATATCATAGCAACTGTTCATTGTAACCTCACCCCCCCTAAAAAGGCTCCTGATTACCAAAGTTCTGACAGAACATGCTTCATTTGTAGAAAAAAATGGACCTTGTAGGTATAACTAAAAGCACCAAAATCTGTCAAAAGAGCAAGAGACTCGCTCTACAATGCCTCTATGAGGTCAGCACTGACACAGAAAATCTGCTAGGGAGTTGCTGATTGTTGAAATGTTAACACAGTCTCTTATTGGTCGAGAGACTCCATTGAATGCATCTTAAGATGAAAAAGTGAAAAAGTAACAATTTTCAAAACAGAGAAATGGATAAATAATCCAAAGAAAACACAGAGTATTGAATTTATAATCATAGATTCAACAAAATTCGAAGGCCCCAGAGGCAGCAAGGGGATTGGTTGATTTGTCATAAGTGTTACTATTGTGATATTGTTACTGACTCATTTCTGACTTATTGTCTTGCTAGTGAGAGGATAGCTGTAACCATAGGAGATTTTAGATCCTATTTAGTGGTGTTGAAGCATCCTTAAATGTCATCTCAGCACCCCTGAAAAATGAGGGGTAAGTGCCCAACCAGATTTTGGAAATCATTTTTAATACAATTTAGTAATAATCATTACTACGTTTTTTAAGTTTTGATGTACCAGTGTATTGAACAAATAATTTGTATCTAAAAATGTAATAATGTGAGCATACTTATTTACATTCACCACTGGTAGCGCTGATGTCTGGGAGGTAAATCAACAAAATGGAAAATCCCACAAATGAAACTATATGTTAATGACAATGATATTCAAAATACAATATGCAACAACAGCATATTCCATATTTCATTCTCCTAAAAAAACATGTTGTGGTGTAAAACGTGCTACATAGTATTATTGTGGTTAATCTAATCAAATATATAGTAAAGTATTAATTAGTGTAGCGTTTAGTGGGAGCATTAAACACTTGAACAGAACTACATGTCCTAATCCATTTAAGAGCTGAGCACCCTTAAAGTTTTAAACCTAAAATCACCTCTGGGTGTTACTTAAATAAATACTAGGTAGATGTTTGCTTCTGTTTAGAAACGAGGTCAACTAGGGCCATACGATGATTCAGACTATAGTAAAAAGATCAATGCTGACACAGATTCTTTAAAGTACAGATGCCGCTGTGACTTTTTGAGCAATTACCACCCATAATGAGTATGATGCTGAGAGCACGAAAAAATTGACATCTCATTAAGAGCAAATCTTTTAGGAATCGATCAAATACAACAGGGGACCGTACCCTAATGTGTACAAACATTAGCCTGCAGTGCACCAAGGTCATACAAATTGATAAGCTCGTTGAATCCAAAGTAATTTGTTTACTTTATGGAACTGAGAAAAACATATATAGCCAGTGTTTCATTTCAAAATAAGATGTCCTTTTGTTTATTACTTTTCCAATAGATGAGTGAATAGAGCTATACTGTACAATTATTCTGACATTATGAATATAATGTGAGGTCTTTATCACACACTGATAACACAGAAATCTTCCATCTTCTGTACATTTCACTTTATGGGCTTTGTAAAGCTCTGCTAACACTTAAAACAAAGTGTGTAATTCCCCCAAGTAGCAAACATTTAAGCCAATTTAACCTCAATAGGGGATGAAAAAAAATCTATGATAGGTCTGTGTGTCTGCTCAGAGAGGAGAGCAATGCTGCTGTGGTGAAATACTACTAAAGAAAACATTCCAGGTCATGATTTGTTCTCCTTTCACAATTTCTCTGTGATTGTCACTTGCGAATGTCATGTGACATTCATGGATTGGCTGTGAATGCTGGAGGCTTATATGGTCCTGTGTGGTAGTGATGTGTTGGTTGCGAACGAGTTGGTTCAAAGAGCCGTGAAAGATGGGAGCCGTTTTTTTACAAGTAATAGAAGGCAGAATGATATGATGATCTCCGCGCTACGGTTCTCTGCTCAGTTGTCTTGGTTCATCAGGATAGAATATTACACTCTTAACTTAGGCTTGAGACATAAAATCAAAAATAAAACACACATCAGTAGTAGAGTACTGCAGTTTGTCTGGTATGTGGCTTATCACTTCAATGGGGTTGTGCACCACCAGTTTTAGACATTTAGAAACACCACTGACTACACAGTTCTTGTTTAAATAAATATTCACATGATACACTATTTCTAGTAAGCTCTTGGGTAAAAGCTGCATTTGTTTTCTTGTAACTAAACTCAAATGTATTAACCATGACACAAAAGCCATAACTCCCAACTACACTTTTAGGTTGTAAACCTTAGCCATACAGTACAACAGGCTATAGACGCCGGGACTTTGAGAGTTGTGGACAGAGAAACTGAATATTATATAGCAATTGCTAAAGGTAGCGCCTAAGCAGAGGTTTCCCTTTGCCATCTCAACAGGTGAGATTCTCCATTCTGTACTCGTACTTAATCACTTTTCTGCTAAGTGTAAAGACGGACGGACTCTTGGAAAGTTCCTCTTCTTTAATATTAAGTCCACATGATTTGATTTATGAGGTGGAGAAATGTAAATCACTGCAGAGATTTTGGTTTTTGTTGTTGTTTTCTTATTGTGAGCTAAGTGGCGAGTCACCTGAGTTTACGTTATTCTTGTGAGAGGTAAAAGGTCAAACTCGGGAGATTAAAGACCCTAAACACAGTGATAGGAAGCAATGCCTCAGTAAATTGATTCATACATTTGCAACAGGGCATTGACTGGTTTGTTGTACGTTTTTAGCGATCTAGGGCTCCAGACCGATTCACTCAGGTCTTTAACGTAAAAATCAGTTTCTCTTTATAACTCTAGTATTTACCCAAAGAGCTGTGTTAGATTACTGCCAATGAAAACTGCTACTTTTGCCGCCTTACATTTAAAGCTTTCAATGTGTGAATGTTATGGAGAAATGTATTATCAAGCAGTTTACAGAAAAAAAAGAGATTATTATGTAAGTGGGTCTCAGGAGCTGTGCTATATTCAAAAAATTATCTACAAAGCAAGATATGGGTATCATTTGGTTAATTTATCCAGGGGGTTGGCTCCAATTGCAGGGAGGAATAGTTCAAGAGGGGAAAAAAAGGTTTGAAACAAGTGTCACCAAATTTCCACCTGAACCCAAAAATTGCCTTAGTGCCTTGTCGAAGGGACTTCATGCCCTTCTCATGATCGATGTTGAGAGTGTTTTTAAAATGTTGTCTTGTGAATATGTTAGAACATTTCAAGGTTTTCATTAGCAGAGCTACACTTGTTGCCTGTAATGTTCTGGAAAAGGGGAGAGTACATCAGCTGGGAAGTCTCAGACAATTGCATATCAAAAACACTTTCAAGGGGGAACACAACCCCATAAATAATAAAGACACAAAGACAAAAACACCTCAACACGTTTGCCTTTGCATCAGAATGAGACTTCTATCAGAAGAAAAACCTTCATCATTTGGTATAGTAGAGTAAGTGTCAACTTGAGAAATGACTCTAGCGTCCTTTTCCTTCAAAAATGTTTAGCAACCCAAGGAAAAGAAATGTTTCCTCAAGCAGGGCACACTCCTGGCAGGAGATCAATGTTACTGTTTTCGGTGTGTATTTGATGCAATCCTTGTTTTTGCTTTTTAGTAAACGCCCCCCGGGGGTTTGTGTACATGCAGGGAATATTACACAAGTGTATCTCACAGGAGACATCAGCTTTTGGATGCACTGCCATATTTGTGGGGGAAGTCATGGAGAGAATAACAACTAACCAGAGTGCTCCTCTGGAGGCCTCATATTTAATGTGGGATGAAGTCGAATAGGGACAAACAATGACTCTGGATATTTATGGCTATGACCTATGTTATACTGCAGCAATGTGCAAACTAAAATATGTGTGTGTTGTCAATCAATCAATCAATCAATCAATCTTTATAACAAATGTTATCTTATGACAAATTGACAAAAAAGCAGGTCCAGACCTTGTGTGTAGGATACTTTGAATTTATACTCCATCGCTAGACATTAATAGCTTTTTAGCAAATGCTCAGGTTTACAAAGATCATTTCTCGCTCAGCCATTAGCTTTCACTTCCTCCTTCATTTCTTTGCTCCTCTAATTAAATCTTGTTCTAATACTTGCAGCCACACATCATTAGGTTTCACCTTGGCTGGAGTTTAACTCCACAGAGACTCTCTGCTCAGCACTTGTGTGTATTTTGCTTGTGGCTCCTAAAAAGCAGACCACTCTTGTCAGGGAGCGCTCACGTCTCACCCTTGCTATCTCTCATTACCCGCTAACTCTCGCACAACAGGAAGGCCGGCTGCTCGACATGGGTTTATTTTCCACTCTCCCAGGTGAGAGGTGATTCATCTTGTTCGAAGGGTCTCTGTCTCGTCCTCAATGGCCTGTCCGTCAGCACTTTGTTACTTCCTCTCTGTCTCTTCTCTCGATATGGTCTTTTCTCCTCCCAGGAGGATTGGGTGTATACACAATCAAAGCAGCACGACACCTCAGCGTCTGCTCTACCATACTGTGAAAGTCACTTCAGAAAAAAATCTATTGCTGTCGTCTCCAGCAAAAAAAAAAACACCTCTTGACAAGTTGAAACCTGAAAGTCATCTAGTTCTTACTATTTCATTTAATTTCAATATATTGGGTGGGAAAAGTTTCCTCCACTTCATGAGATAACCAAGAAGAAATAAAAGGTTTGAAGATCTTCATCTTAACAATAGAAATAGAAATTTCACAGGTGAGTGCACAAAACTCAAAGATAAGAAAAAAGTTCTTCTTGCGATAAATTATCTCTATCTGAAGAAAGTGGTCCCTTGTTTGACATAAGATAATGAACTAACTCCTCCTATGGGGAAAAAAAAGAGTGGTGAGTGGTGAATATTTGATCCAAGTGTAATTATTTTTAATCATTTGAATCTGCTGATGATTTGAAATCTCAACAACACTGTTTTTTTTATGTGTGTGAAACAGCAGCTCTAATTTCATTTGTTTCTTATCAAAGCTCCCCTAACAATCATATTAAAGAAGAAAAACATCCTACCAGCATGATTACAAAAACAATTCTACTGAGCTACTTCAGGGTTAAGGTCTACGTCCTGCACAGAGGGAGTTTCCACGGCAGTTTCCTCAACTGAATCAGAGATTTATTTCAGAAGGAATTGGCGTCTTGGAAATTCCTGGCAGAAAACAGACTCTATGTCTGTGTCCATAGGCAAACAGTCACAGCACCGACAACACAAGTCTGCCCCCGGCTCCTTCTTCCTTGTCACAGCCGCGGACCTAGCCAGCTAGGCCAGCAGCTGGCTCGTAGAAAGAGCCACGAACATCCAATTCGAGCACAAAACCTTTAAAATCCCCTTCATCCATATCAGTTTGAAGTTGAAACATACTTTTTTCGCCATTCCCGGTCCTTCAGCTTTAGCCATAGAGACACCCAGCTTGAGCCGGCTCAGGGTCCCTGTTCAGCCGCTGTCTGTCTGCAGAAGGCACCTGGCAGCAATATTGCGGGCGGCTCGTAGAAAGAGCCACGGACATCCGTTTCGAGCACAACACCTTCAAAATCCCCTTCATCCATATCAGTTTGTAGTTGACTTTCCGCCATTGTCGGCTTTACTCAGCTTTCTCCACAGAGCCTGTTAGCACAGCTTCCAACTAAGCAATATGGCGGATGTTAAGTTTCGTTTTTGGGAGTGAGGTCCCGCCCACTGATCTGTGATAGGTCTGTAGCTTCAGTGGTTGAAAACATGAGGAACTAGCAATGTAGTTTCACCCCTGCTAACCACAACAGCCGCCAGTGACGCAATATGACGATTTTTGCATCACTGGAGGCTGTTTGTCAGAAAAGAAATTACAGATATTTCTCATCTTAGGGGGAAATGAGGGCTGGATGCAAGACCATTCAATACAACCACAAGTTTACTACTGATACAAAGCTTAATGCAAATGGGTGAAGTATCCCTTTAAGTACAGTAAGAAAAGTCCCTGACTTATACCCTGCAAATTTTCCAAGATGAACAGTTAGCTACTGAAAGCAAAGAGAGACCAATTTAATGCTCCTTTGAGTGTTTAGCTAAGCAAGACCACCAAGAGGGAGGCCACTTACAATGATTTTTCAACAGAGCAATTATAGTGCCTGCTTTGTTCCTCCTATATTGAGACAAAATTTGAGACAAATAAAGGTATACAGTTAGAGCCTCATCTGGTCTATGTGGACAGAAAGATTTAGACAGAGGATGCGAGGTGTATTCGACACAGGGGAAGTCATATTGTATCATAAATGGTGGCGCACCCAGTTGCAGCGGCTCCCTTCCTGTGCTGCCTCCCACCCTCTCGCCCCTCTTTAATCCGCCACCCGGAGAGGGTACAGCCTGTAAACACACCTTCACTTTCTCTAAGCTGGTGCTAAGGCGTTATTGCATTACTTCAGGCACTACTACACTCACTTAATGCACCAGCACTTTCTTTCCTATTGTATATTTATTATAATTCTTTTCTTTATACAAGAAAACAGAAAAGTCAGCACTCTCAATTTCCTTTGACATTTTATAACCTGGATAGAGCAGCAGCCTACAGAACTGTATGCTGCAGATCATAAAACGTTAAAGGACACTGAGTGTGCTTACTTTTCTGTGTTTTTGTAAGTCTTTGTGTGGTTGTGCAATTAAAGATGTTAGTGTTTGAGTGCGCTCATTTTTCTGCTGTTTATTCTCTGCTCTTACACATAACTGGTTCTTAACAGGTATGTGTTTTTCTTGCTCTCGTGTGCCTAATGTGAGGAGAACGGCATTTCGCTCCCATGTTATACCGAGAGTATCTTATGGAAGTGACAATAAATTGAATCTTGAATATCTTGTATTTCCTCCTTTCAACATTTTGTTTATCCCATTTCAATGATGTGTTTATGTCTGAGTTCAGACAGAGTGCAGGTTCTCTAAAGCCAACCGAAACAAACCTGACTTTAAAATGTATAGTTATAAATCTCATTTCATTTCTATTTATTAAAGTCTAACAGGCAACGCTTGCTCCAATGTCAATCCTTTAGAGCACTTTAGCTCTGCTCAGAGTGAGAAAAGTTATTATCATATCATTTGGATTTCTTTTCCAATCTTCCCTTTGATCCCTCTCTTCCTGAAAACAGAAGGGCTCACTTTTTTAGACATCACAACTTTGTTTTGTTTGTATGGCTCATTGAAGGAAACACATCATGATTGACAGACAGAGGGGGAAAAAGATAAGGTGAGAGAGGGCTTTGTACCATACCAAAGTGTTATAATGGTAAAAATATCCTGCTATGTTTTTCTCTGCAGCAAAACAACAACTGTGAAATACAAGCAAGGAAAAAAACACAGGCTTCCCCCAGTAACACAACTAACCCATTGAAGTAACAACACGCACATCGAGGTGTTAAGTTGAAGTGTTTGCATGATGGGTTTGAAATGTTTATTTTTATTTTAGGCCACAGTGTGATCTCTTTTTATTATAGGGGAGCCACCAGGATTAATGACTACAATATTTCGGCTGTGAAATGTGTACACAGTAATTACACATGATCAGTTGTGAAAGAACGACACCTTTAGAAATGAGGGCTACTGTGCCAAGCGTCTGTGGTGTGTATACTGCACAGCCAAAGCAGACAACAGGGCTGCACTTCAGCTGAACGAACACTCAAACATACAGACGTGCTTACACTCATGAAAAAGCCCTTTTATAATTGTTTTAAACTTGGGAGGTTTTTCCACTACAACTAATGAAATAAAGAAAATCCCTTCAGAATAAGAAACACATAGGGGCTGATTTTGACAGCATAAAGCTTGCTGTCAAAAGTGCTTGGCACAACATTTTGCTGGTTATGGGGCGCCAAGTGAGGCATACCATGAATCATACCAACCACAGTGTTAGCTCATGTTCCCTTTAAGAGCCAGGTGCTCACACAGCAGGTTTCAGTCTTTATGCTGCGATAAAGTGAACTCCTGCCGGGGTTAATTTAACTTTTGTCCTTTCATTGTGCCCCTGAACACACATAACACTGTTTGAAATATGTTGAGGGTGGGTTGAAGTTATGTTTTGCTGAAGCATCAGCACCGATCATAAAGAAGCAAGGAACATTTCTGAATAAAGGGGCTATCAGATGGAATGCGAGTGGCGAGGGCAGTGCACAAAGCAGGGGTGGTGGGCACAACCACAAATCACGTCCATCCAAGTTCCTATGCGACCAAAAGATTGTCAGGAAAGTGGCTACTTTTTGGATGCACAATGTATCTGTCCACTACTCAGAAGAAAGCCCTGGCCTTTCTTCTTCTGCTGAGGAGGAGGAGACGAGCAGCAAAGAAGCAGAGAGTGTGGGTCAATGAAATGAAATGACAGGATTTAGGGGGTTTAGGAGCTGCAGCTCTATTACGACTGCTTCCGGGTGTACTTCAGTATATTATAAAATAAAAAATAAATACATATTTTTAGTATTTTGCAAAATGACACTCCACAAATGCTGCACCATCCAGTGAAATAGCTTCATTTCATGTTGTATAGTGAGTGGCTGGTTTAAAGATGTGGTTAGGAGCAGCAGTCACAAAGCAAGAATAATGTTTTACATGTCTGATCCTGTCCCTGGTTGCCTAAACTACATATCAGGTATTGGTGGTCTGATCTAAAAAAAAGTTATCCTTGATCCTTGTTTTTAATTATGACCAAATATTTTGCCACATTTTACCAAATAAGGCTAAACTGACTTAGCCAAGATGTACCAAAATGTAAGGATGTCATGAGCCCCATGTACCACGGATATATAAAAAATGCTTCTAAAATAATTGATCCTGGCTCATGTTTTTACACACACAAAAAAAAGGTCAACCATATCCATGCAAGACCACATCCCTGGAAGATACCTTTGCTATTGTAATGCTTTATTTCTACCCAAAGCCCAGGATTATCATGACTGCATCAAAAAGTTGCCAATGTGATAACCTAGATTTGTCGAATCCTATCTGTAATCTGTTTTATAAACTGTGTTTCTGCGTCTAACAGGCCCATGAACACTTAAAAGACATGAAACTGCTGTTCAAACAAGACTTTGGTATGTGTCAGTCTCTCACTGTTATCTAAAACAACACACCCTTCAATTGAAGCCACAGGCCGTGTCATCACAACAACATTTTAATGTGCATGTCTAAAGGAGGTAACCCATGTTAATATTGTCCACGAAGGAGACACCAAGGCTGAGATTTAAATTGAATTTCCTCGTGCTGTGAACCAAAAACTACTCATTGCAACTAGTGGTGTAATGGTAAAAATAAATCGTAGTACGATTCATACCTCGATTCACGGTACCTCTCTTTGAACAAACAGTAGCGCGAGTGACAGATTGATCCATCGATTGTCGTCTATACCAGCAATAGTTGTTACAGCCTGTTGTGTATTTAAATTAACACAAAAAAGAAAGCAAAACAAAACAAATTGTTGCAAAAAAAAACACAGAGATGAATACAATCTACTGGTTTGAAAATATAAAATAAATACAATGTAAAACATGAAACAAATAAAATATGTGTCTTCAGGAGCAATGTGTTATAATTATGATTAACTTGTGAGTCTCAGAGGTTCTGAGACACACTTGAAGCTGTGATCTTCCACCACTGACGCATAGATGTTGAAATGTACTGTATAAGGAACTAGCTTGGTAATGTCTTTGATGCTTTCAAATTGAGAGGCTTTTTTTTAAACAGAAGGATTAGGTTGTTGAACACCGTTTTCTAGTGCCTATACTGTAGCTCCGGCACCTCTGGGTGATGCAGTCTAATATTCATTAGGGTGATGCATTCATTAGCATTTCCAATGACATGCTGCACTGAGAACTCATCTTTCCCCTCAGAACTGATTTAACTTTAACTTTTGTAACTCTACTTCTTATGAGCATTGCCGTCACCTGGATTGCTGTGTAAATACTGCCATGCATGAGTTCCTTTTTTCTCCACTCAGACGAATCACTGCATGACTGCATGCACCAAACAGTGTTAGATTTTGGTTTCTGTTAGCTTTGACTTTTTCACTTTTCTTTTGTACCTGTTTTCTCATGTTTTTGGTTAAGTTGGGGAGTTAGGTTTAGTTGTGGTTTTTTGATTTAATTGGTTTAATTCAGGGAAGTAAGTGTTTTAAATACAAGATAGTTTGTTATTTGAGCTTTTGTTCACCCTGAGCCAATATTTTTGCTTCCGTTGTTCATATTGAGCTTATTCTTGTTAATTCAGAAATCTAGTCCATACTTTGGTTTTGGGACCATGGAGGAAACATTTTTCTTTTCAGTTTTTATGTTGCACACCTACCCCTTAGACAGTTGCGTAACAACCGTAGAGCGTGATGTTTCCGGATGAATACAAATACCACACCCATGATTGCAACCGAGCTACTGCTCATACAATTTTTTACTCAAACCCTCACTATGCACATTAAACTTTGACAAGCTGTTTCTGACTGTGTCTTTTCCAGAATGGTTGATTCAATTCAGTTCTTTCTGATTTGTATTGCATGTAACCCTAGACAGTGGTTCCCAAAGTGGGGGTCGCAAGAAACTGAGAGGGGGGTCCCGAGATTCCTTCCAAAAACATATAAAAATTAAAAATGTCTTCCAATTGCATATTTTACCCATTATTGTGAAAATATATACAAAAAAGTAGTTTTTAGAGATGACTTGTATTCTGCTTCTCTCATTTCTTACAATAAAATACTGAAAGAATTTTACGGTGTTTACGCCTTGTGCAACGTTAAATGTTTTAACCGCCTCCAGTCTCTAGTACCTTATTTTGGGGGTCGTGGGCGGAAACTTTGGGAACCCTGTACCCTCGATGTATCGATGGAACCCAACGCCACGCCCACATCAGTGGACATTTAGAAGAACTTTTTCGTGAAGTAACATAAAGGTGTCACGAAAACATCATATTAGGAAACAAGAAACCCAACTTTATGAATAAATTAAAAACAGAAAAACAGAAAAAAACTTCAGCTGCCCAATAATTAAAGCTTAAACTGAACATACGGAGAAATATCTCACTGCATATGTGTGGAATCACTTAATGAAAAAATGAGCTATAATTACTGTAAGCAGGATGAAACAGATACAGACAGAAACACTGGTAACGTGGGAAAAAGCTTCTGTCCCAAACTAATTAGTGTCACAGCGTATCTTGGGAAGTGCTTGTCTCTGCTGTCTCACATGCGAAATGAGTGACAACCTGCTCAGTTTGGATGCTATTTACTCAGGACAGAAGGAAAACCCTAAGAAGGACTATAGGAGAACACACTTCTTTTCATGTATATATTCATTACCTTGTCACTGCGATTCCTTATACATAAGGAAATCATTCACACACATATTGCTCTACAGTATACAACTCTCATCAAAATACCATCTGTCATTGCATCCTCTGTTGAGGATACAGAAACTGGGTTGTGATACAATGCAGCTGTATCTGCTCTCGTTAGTTTTCATATATAGGCACTAGCGCATTAGGGTGAAACAGCTCGGGGACTGTTGTTTTTTCTGATTTGACAAGGTGGCAAAATCTGACACATCTGAAAGTCCGAAAGAGAGATTCAACAATTTCCAGGTAATGAGATGACTGTAGCAGACCTCTAGGGGAAGCAAAAAAAGGGAAGAATCTTTGAATTTAGATCGAATTGAAAACTGTCTTCATGGAAACTGCAGCGTGGTCTTAAAAAATAATACATCTTTCAAAAGAACACTGTTTGGAAATCTCGTTTTTTATCTATTGGAAGCCAAAAAGAAGAAAATAGAGCCCTAAAACTTTTTTTTAATTATAATGCAACTCTTTCAATGCTCTAAAAAACTTCTTAGCATGATGTCCATACAATTTGTTCAGCTGTCAAATAGTAGCTTCAGTAACCATAGTGACTTCCTGTTACAGCCCCTAGCAGTGAATGGACCTAATTAACCTCAGATGGATATATATCTGCTCCATAGTTACCCCTCACCACCTCCAGCGTGTGGCAGAATAAATGATATAGTTAAGCAGACAGCAGTTCCACTTGTCAATCATCTGACTCAAACCATCTGCAACTTGTCTACTTGTTAAATATTTGCAAAAAATAATAATTCTCACCTGGAGTTCCTACAGCTGCCCATGCCAATTAAAATCTTTATCTGCGCTGCATGTCAAAAACAGCACTTAAATAGTTTGCATGGCCTGTGCTAGAGCCATGAAACGAATGTGAGATGTATAAGGAGTAACAGTGTGCTAGTGTTGTAGGGTTATGTTACTTTAGATGAACTCAACAGCTGTGTTGGACAGTTTCATCTTTAAATTACTTTTTGCCCAAAATCTTTGTTGTGATTATCATGTAATGCAATTTTTTCGGCTTTTGACACATGCCTTGAACAACGCATCCTATTTGCACTACTGCTGATCTATTTGAAAACCGTCAAATTGATTGATTTATTTTTATTAAAACGAGTGTAGTTGGAAGAGGGTCGTTGTTGGCATCTCAGAAATAACAAAAATATCCACAGTTAGCAGGATGGACCTGGTCCGTGAGTGGTTGCCATGGTTGCTTCTTCTTCTTTTTGCTTCTTGGCAGATGTGCAAACCAACTAGGTACAAACCGCCACCTGCTGTATCTTACTGTGTACTTGGGCACGGAACAATGTTACTAATGTGATGATAGACCAACAGGGAAGGGGGGGGGGGGGGCAATCGAGCTCGGGTACGGTACGAAACAATCGTGCCTAATGTGAAAACGTCCTTGGAAGAAAACATTTCAATTTTGCTCAATAACTGAAATAACCATTCGCAAAATAACAGAAAAAAATCTTTCAAAATCATTATTTATATTATGTTTGGATCACAAATAATTTGAAATATCATCATAAATATAGAAGCCTAGTGACAAAAACTGTTTACATAAACTGCATATTTACATAGCTGAGGTTTTAAGTTTAGTAAATCTGCATGTAGACAAAACAAGAAGGGCCCTGGTAGATCACCTGGTGAAGCAGGAGCCCCATGTACCAATGTTTAGTGAAGCCTTCCTGGTTCCAATTCATACCCTTGGCCCTTTTCTGCAGGTCATCCCATCTCATTTTCCAGCATTGTATGTCTCTTTACAGTTATTCAATTAATTCCAGCTAGTATTGGTTTGTAGACAAATACATTATATGAAATCAGCCTGATTGTTTCTTATTCTCACCCTTACTCCAGGGTTTTCCCCTTTTTCTCCTGTATGTCACCTGCGTGTCTCACTAAATTATTAGGGTTATATTTCTTGATCTGTACAACCGCCATTGCTGCTTTCTGAACTTCAGTTGTAATTTGGTTGAAAATGCACTTTAGTCCATGTAATTTGTTTGAAAAAAAGGTGTGCCAATCAGTGTTGATTGGTCCTAAAATGAGGTATTTTCAGTAACAAAGTTGGAGTATTGCTCTTTAAAGAGGACATATTATACCCCTGTTTCACCTTTTCAAACAGTCCCCTGTGGTCTAAATGAAACATATGTGCTGTGCTTTGGTCAAAATATAACATGAATCAAGCACCAGAGGAGGTTTGTGACCCTGTATAAACCAGCTCTCTCAGAATGCTCCGTTTTGGTGTGTGTGTCTCTTTAAATGCAATGAGACCCCCTGAGTTTTCCCAGTAGACATCACTCCTCTGTAGCGAGAATAAAAATGGCGGACCTGCGCAAAAGTTATGCTCAAGGCTGGAGGTGGAGTCCATGGGTGGAGATAACAGGGGAGGGGAGGATATTTTCTTACCAGAATCCAACTTGTGATGTCACAAGTTGAGAAAATTTGAAACGGAGCAATTTTCTCTGTGTGGTAAGACTTATACAGACCTCAAACAAGGACTGGATGGCTCTATTTCAAATTTTGTGGGTTGATAGACACTCAGATTACCCAAATATATGTTCAAAAACACTGTAAAAGTGGATTTTCATAATATGTCCCCTTTAAAGCAGCAGAAAGCAATTGCCCCATTTACCAACAAAAACGGTTCAATGTTGCAGTATTTTAAAGATGCATTATTGAATAAGTAAAATGCACCCACAAAGCCTGGTTCACATCACACGTTATACTTCCACTAGTAACACAAAAGGACACACAAAAGCATTATTTTCCACTTTTCAATATCAGTATATTTGTTTGTACTGTATGCAGTCAAATGGAGCTTTCTGGCAGACAGGACTGAAAGAAGGCAAGCCTCTGTTTCCCTGTTAGCTAACATAATAACATGACTTTTAGAATTGCGTGTATATTCTAGTGATGTCATCGTATACATGCAAATAAACACACACAGCTACATTACTAAGATTTGAAGTTATCAGGATTCAAACGTCAATTCCAGTGCAACTGTTCAGTCATGCACCAAATCATGGCCCAGACTGTCCAGTGTTCATGTAGCCTGCAGTGGAGAATACAGCCAAGCAACAATCCAGTAGCAAAAATAAGAAATTACGATAAACTTCCCACCTCTGATGTTAAGCAAATGTTGCGATCATACTTTTTTTTTTTAAGCTAGCGATATGATCCATCTAACACTTTCTATGCTGAGAAAGTGTTTGTTAACATTCGATCCTGATGGATCATATCACTATAGCTTAAAAAAAAGTATCATCACAACATTAAAATGCCAAAAAAGTTATTTGCAGCCTGTTGTAACATGGACCAACAAGTTTGTTTGAACTGATGTCCCACCTCTGACAGTGTAGATAATCATATGGGTGGCACCTTGGGTGGCCAACCAGATTTCTTGTTCGGCATGCCACATGAGTCCACTGCCTCGGACTTCCCCTGTCACCCTGTAACACTACAGCCAACCAATCACCTGCAAACCTGCCTCTCTCCGTCCTGCTTTCTCTGCCATTTTAAACGACATCCTAACATTATTCCTGTGTCTTGTTCAGCCATTGTTTGGTCACACCCAAACTCATCTAAAACCTCTTAACAAAACACATTAAAGAGCCATTTACTTTCATTTTGCAACACATACACATACACACACATGCACGCACGCACGCACGCACACACACACGCACGCACGCGCACACACACACAACACTTTGTTTTATATTGCTTTCCAATATAAGCTTTTGGACTTTTATATTACAGAGGAATAGTGCTACATCAACAAAACATGTTAATACAAAACTATCTGGTTTTATCTTATAGGAGTTCTGAATAATAAAAAATATCAGCTTTATCCTTTTTCTGTGCAATAGTTGTCCTTACATTGATTTCATCTGACCTCAGGGATTTATTGCAGCGCTGTGCAGTGATATATTGTGTTGACACACACCATCATCATCTACCTGAACACTATTTCAAAAAGCAACCGAGTAACAAACTGCAGGCTGAAATTTAAAACATCTGTCACTGCAGGAAAAAAGACATTTATTATGACTTGTGGTTTTCCGTTAACACTTAATTGCAGTTTTATGTGTTCAATATTGTTTCATTTCTTGAGTTTTCTTCATAGTTTTGAAATCTACAATATGAATGCTCTGCTTTCATTTCCAGGCCTGGCATCATCCATCATGTGTGTAACTGCCTGCAGTATTAACCTGAGGCGTAGATTCATTTTATAAATGGCCATCTAAGGCTCTTCTTTTTGTCTCCAGCAGATGTTTTGTTTAATGAGAATAAATTGACTATTGAATACAATGAGCAAACAACAGTAAAGATGTTGCCACAGACATGTGTTCAAGGCATGCAAAAATAACATCAGAAATCAAATCAGTGTTCTCTTTTTTTGAGACCGACACCTTAAGAAAGAGGAGGAGTGGAGGTTTTAAGGTTTTATATGTATGATCATAAAGAGTTGTGTGTGGGTTTATGTGCATTACAGTAGACCTGGGTCACTACATTGAACATTTACAGAAAATGAGACATTTTAAAACCCATCACTGCAAACCCATGCAAGAGTATTATATCAACAAATGAGCAAAAGACTAAAACCATACTAACCATAGATCACCAGGACCAAAATTAAGCTCTCACAGTTTGTTAAGGGGGTTTCTAAAGCAGAACACACATACTGTATGGGTATAATAGAAACCCTGCTATTAAATGCATGCACAGCACATCTTAATTGAATGAAGAACTATAGTATAAAAATGAAATGGAGGCAGAACAGATGTAAACATAAAAAAGCCAACTCTATTAGCAGGGGGCGATGTCTTCTCTATGTCCAAATGTTTGATTTCAAAGAGGAAATGTGTTTTACAAGCGTTCATTAACACCCTCTCAAGAGTGTTGAAGAGATAAAGAAAAGTATTGTGCTGATGCTTTGATCAAAGTAATCACAAGACACACTCACACATATTGCCTGTTTAAGGAAGCTGGGAAATACAATTGTAGCGGTGTGGTAGTGATATTAACCCAGAGGCAGCGAGCATTAAAGAAGATTCCTCTGCCTCCTGCCTCCACTCTACTCCCTTACCCAACCAAACGCAATATTTCCAAATTGTGGGAGCACATTACACCGTGACAATCTCCTGCTGTGAGGTACAAGAGTAAAAGGCAATTCCAGGAAATCTCAGGTTCAGATTGTTTTTAAAATTCTCAAGGAATTGTCAGGACTTCATGCGTGAAGGGAGCTATAGAGGCTGACCAGAAAAGATGAGATATAAATGAATAAAGTGTATAGTATAGCCCTTCTTTCTTAACCAACGTTTAGAAAGTCCATTTCAAAAAAGCTGTGGGAGCTCCGTATTATTTTAATTCATATTTATTTTTAACTGTAATAGAATCAGTTCAATGCTATGTTATCAAACCTAAATCAAGCTGGCACATTTTTCTACAGGCTAATGAAAATGAGCAACATGCTTTCACACAACCCCAAATACCATCTCATCTCTGCTGCTGACTGGACTGCTGCAGAGGACACCAGCTTGCAGTAAATTACACATTTAGCCTTCATGTTTTCAATCAAATATAATCTCACTCCATCCTTTAATCATCAGAGGCCAGTCACACATACAAAGACCTCCAGTCTGACTGCCAAATTGTGTCAAGTGATAAAAAATTAAACACTGTTGTTTTTCTTCAATGGTGCCAAATTGGCCTGTGTGTCCTTGACACTTTTGCTTTCTGCCACACTGCTGTCAGGGAAGCTGATAAAGACCCAATAGCTTGTTCCAAAACCTAATTAACTCAGAGTGAGGCCTCACAGGACTCAAGTTTAAAGAAACAACTTGGCTGATACAGAAATATGATTCATCAAATATTGTGGAAAATAACACATTGAAAGCAAACCAGCCTCTGAAATGGTAAATGGTAAGTGGACTGTATTTTTATGACCCTTTGCCACTCGGGAGCAAGCTCTTAAATGTTTAATGGACTGTAACAATATAGAGCTTTTCTAAGTCTCCTGACCACTCAGTGTTAACCAGTACTATTCATATGCATTCACACACCGTTGGCCATGTCACTTGGGAGCAATTTGAGGTTCAGTTCTTGCCCAAGGACATTTCACTTGGATTGAATCGTCATTCTGATTGAAAGACTTTTACAAATGAGCCACAGACGCCCATCTGTATACAGTTTCTCCAAACTGTTTATCTATCCATGCAGGCATTTTTGCCAACAAAACTATAGCTTAAACTCCAAACTCACAATGCATTGGAAGAGTATGTTTTTATGTTACACGCATGGCATACTAGACTTGTTTTGGTGAGGCATTATGCTGGTTTGTTTGGTGAAAAGCACTACTGAAAGCCAGGAGGACAATAAAAGCTGCTGATATAAGAAAACCACCAATAATGTATCAAAATGTAAAGAAATAGCTGACCAAAAGAGTAACCAGTACAAAATAAAATACAGTAAGATTGCCGTATGATGTCTCATATAAAAAGACGTTATTTTAACACATCACTTTGGAACAAAAGATTTGGTTTGATTTTGTGATTAGAGATTTTCCTTCAGCTAACAGGTCGCTGTGCATCTACTGTTTCTGCACCATTTATATTTCCACATTCACAAGCAGTTATTTAAATCTAATTTCATTGTTCTCTGTGTATTTACAGGTACATTTCCCACATATCAGGGACAAGAGAACACCATGAACATGTCGTTTGGATCAGGCCACTGGTGGAAGACAGGAGAAGGTAAACTTAGAAAACCATAAAACTGAGTAGATGTCTACAGAAGGAGGTCAGCACAGGAGAGGTTACACAAATTGATGAAGCACCAAAGCCACAAGGCAAACCACCTCAAGACAAAAAGGAGCAGCTGTGCAGACAGGAGGCTGATTACAGGGGCAGTCAGGTGTTTCTTAGAGGAGGAAACTCAATGAGATGCCCAGTGGGCAGATGTGCCATGGCTACATCTGGACACATATAAAGGTCAGGGACACAAACACAGGGCAACAAAACCAATTCACAAATGTGTACACATACACTCAAAGACAGAAACTAAAAGACACACACACACACACACCTGTAAACATCTTTCATAAACAAACAAACACTGAGAAAGTGTTGTTGTTTTCCTGATTTTATGATATAATCCTGTTTTCTTATATTTCCTTTTTCTTCTTTTCTTTTCATCTATTTTCACTTGACGCTCGGCAATGTGGTCTCTATTAAATCCATAAAGCATATTGATTGAATGAAACTTTGAGTAAGAGGTTGAGAGTGAAAGGTCAGGTGATGCACAAACATATTCATACAACAGATCCGTTTGTTAAGACAGTCTATGGTTTGCTTGAGTCTGGATGGATCCTGTAATCATAAATGACTCAAAAATAGCCAAAAATGAGGAAAGAACTAGCACTGAAGCACGACTTTTATGCACATGGAATTCTGTTTAATATTTATTTATTAATGTGATTTAAATTTAAAAATGTATTTCTTCTCTGTTGGCCTTCTCACAAATACTCAGAACTATTGATCAAAAACAGCAGACAAACTGAATTCCTGGATTAAAAATTAACAACTTCTGCCCCCCACACCCCGCACTCTAGGGATATATGCTTATTAATAGTCATTTTTAATCGTTTATCATGCAGGTTGATTGCAGATTTAAACATGTATTAGGCACAATCAAACCTAGATAATAATTGTCATGCTACTGATTTAAGAATGTGGGATTTGTATCCCATTACATACTGTAATGGTTGTGCTGAAACATTGTTGCAGGGCATTGGTTGTTTAGAGAGATCTCTAACTCAACTCAATATGACTCATCTGACACAATATTGACCGTGTTTAATCCCTCTGGTTATTTGTTGTCAAACGTACGATCCCTTAGGAACAGACAGGTTGATGACAGTGTGAAGTTGCAGGTAAAAACAAGAATTACACTTTGCCAGATAAACATAATATGAACCAGCTCATAAAACCACATTATATGTATGTATTTTGAAATATCTGGGCCAGTGTTTCTAGGAGAATTGACTTGAAAGGAATCGTGTGCCTCCTCATTAATCCATTCACAAGCTCGCAGCACTAGTGGGGTCATGCCTAGTGTGACTTTTCCTCTCTTCCCCTTCCTGTCATTCACCATCCCTAAGCAGCACAGGGCTTCATTTGTTTCAATAACCCATAAATCGCTGCTGCACCGTGGAAATAAACAAGAATCGATCTCTCATCCCTCAATGATTAGCACAGAAGTACACCCAGGCAAGGCACTGAACGGTTTAAAGCTTCAGTGGAGGTGTTTGATCAGTAAGAGGGGTTTTGCTCTGGAGCCTGCGGATATGAGCAGAGACGTTTCATCTTTTTGTGTGGATTTTTTTCACCTTTAAAAAGGTAATATGGTATCTAGGTTATGAAAATCAAATGTTATTCCTCTAGGATTCTCTTTGACGACTGTCCAGCATTTCCGTATACCCTCTTGATCCACTGATCCACACGCTGCAGCGTGCTGGATCAACACTCCCTCGAGACATTGTTATTCAGAAGGATGTATATGAGCAATGACAGCTGTAGACTTGAAAATCAAAGTCAACCTCCAACCAAGACTTACTGTGTACATGCACTATTCCATATATATTTATAAATACGCTGTTCGGCTCATAGAAGGATGCTAATGCGCCTTCGACTGTGATTCAAACACACTTGGTTGGCTGGCTGATTATTCTAATTCAAACAAAGGAATCTTAGATTGCTGACCAGATTTGGATTATTCACTTTGATTATTCAACAACTGCTTCATGGCCAAATGAAAGCCAAAAATCTCTTTCCAGTTTCACTTGAAGTGGATCACTCAGGAAAGATTACGAGATAGAAAGATTAAAATAAAGGAAGAGAAGGAGCAAAGAACAAATCTCAGCCATGAATGTAGGTCAGTAGTTTTACCTGGCCCGGAGCAAAAAGAGGCAATCACAGCCAGGATACAGACGTAACTGAGGTACGGCATCCATGACACACTGTTCTGTAATAAGAGAGGAAGGGAGATGATATTGTCATCACCATTATCATTGTGTAATCAGAAAAAATATACGATACAATATATTGCTATGCAGGAAAGTAAGAGCAAGCTCATATATTGGGTAAAAGATGAATAACAGCTGCACCCTATTTTTCAATTACATTAAGCAGCCAACCTCACCAGAATCATCTTTAAATTGTACGACATTTGTGTGATAACACATTGTTCTTTTCTGTCTGTTGGTATAGATATTGAATGATAATGAGGTCCAGTATTATCACAGCCATAATGTGGCAGTAGGTGATAGATAATAACGTCATTCCCTACAGTAGGAATCCCAAAGGCAATTTGTTCACAGTATAATTGAGAACAGAAGTACAATATGCACTGTTCCACCTTTTTTCCCACTAACAGTTCCTCTAGAATGAGGTCAGTGAAGAGAAGGGAGGCTGGCTCACCTGAAAATTGAGGAACACGGTGAGTAGGCTAAAGAAGACCGCCATGGCAGAGAAACCGAAGATGAGGAGGGGCTTCCTCCCGATTTTTTCTATCACCAAGCCCTGAAGGGAGAGACGACAACAGTACAGTATCAGAGCTTGTCAAGTGGTTTCTGTACAATAAATGTGGGATTATAGACCTTTAATTTGTCTACGTAATTAACTTTGAGAAATCTAATTAATTATATATTCTCATTGATGTGTTTACTGGCGTACTTGACAAATTCCTAATGTCACATTTTAGGCTGTATTTGAGGCATCTTGGATAGGAGGTATCAGTAATCAGGCCCAACGTTTGTCACAAGTTGATGAGGCAGGATGCTGGGCTGGCTAATTACATTTGTGGAGTTATTTTTTTTTCTACTGTTTGATGTGAAATGTGTCGACCATATTACAATTTTGTCATGTCGTGTTATTTTCTGTTGAGTTTGAATTCCTGTCAAATTAAACACAGTGATTACGCTTCTAATCCCCCCTCAAACAACTCAATCTGCAAGTCTGCCTTGACTTAGATAATATTTCAGTGTCTCAATAGAACATAAAGCTATAAGAATCATACAAACGCAGCTCTTTGTGCTGTTGTTAACGCAGGGCTATTTCCAGTCTGAACGCCCACATAGTTTTGTACAAACACCTCAGACTGTTTTGGCTTGGCTCATGAAGACCTGCGATCAATATGTTACCATCTTGTGGAGCCTTTGTTCATTGTTTTACAGCTTTATGAATCATATGTCTTATACAGACACATAATCAAACTAGACAGTTTGTGACACAAAAATCAAAACTAATTTTCAAACAAAGGTAAAGGAAGGAGGCAGCATACCATATTCATTAGCAAAACCATTCAAACCATTAGTGAATTCCACTGAGATCGATAGTGAAGCATGCCTCACACATACAGTGACACACAGTTAGATATTCAATTGTACACAACACTGCAAATGGCTCATCAATAATTCCACAGGCATTTCTTGCTCACCACCCAGGTGCCATGGGGGCAGGGTGACCCATGGGACAGAGGCCGGATTCACCCACAGTGCACCTTCAAGCCCAGAGCCTGAAGCGTAGACGTCACCACAGCTGCAGTCCCTTTTTTTCCATCACAGTCTCAGAGCATTAAAGTATTCATGCTGCTGCCCTCAACTCGCTTAACGAGTGGGATTTCAAGAGGTTGTGAAAAAAAGGTCACTGGTATCTGTACAGTATGTACTGTATTTTCCCGCACAGAGGGGCTTCTGAGTAATAGGTTGGAGAAGATAAGTGGCTTTCAATGTATGTGTGGCATGGCAGAGATGCTAGGTCACAGCTAGAAAAGCAGATAACAGCAGACCTCTCCACTGTTTCCAGAGTTTAAGGGCCTTTGTCCACTAACGTCATTTTTTTTTCCAGCACATATTATGTATTCCAAACCAATGCAGTTCAGCATTTTCAGCACTCAGCATCCTAAGCACAAAAAGGTCCTCGGCTTTAGCTGTCTGTTTTTCTGTCACTGCTCTCTCTGTTGAAGATATTGATGGGTCGTGATTTTAGAATATTCCAATAGTCATTTATTTATGAAAGATGTTTCATGCAACTTTTATCTCATTAAAAACATTCAACAATTTTTACCGCCACCTGGTTGTAATGTGGTGCTGGTGCACATCTGAAAGCTGTTTGCTAGCCACCATTATATAACAAAAGAAGAAGAAATCATTACTGTCAGGTGATACAACTGTTACTGACTTTAAAGATGCTAAGAAACGAAATAACTAACTCTTAACTTAAGAACTGATCTATTTTTCTTAACATTGTTTAGTAAAATACATCATTTTTAAAATAAAATTACAGCGACAGAGATGCTTAATCTCTTAGCCTGTTATTGGTTTTTGCAATTTACATCAAGGTAACAGTAAAATTTAGGTAACACTTTACTTTACAGGTCCGCACATTTTGTCGTAATTAGGTGATAATTAGACAATAATTGGACAAACTTCTTTTCTATTTCTTTGAAATGACCCCGGAATTTCATGACAATTGGATGAAAATTAGCACTTAACTTATTTGAAATAATGCCCAAATTTAATTGTAAGCAATAATGATTACAGCTTTTGGTAATAGATGACAGAGATCAGCTTTATATGATTAACCAAAAAAAGATTAACACTGGAACAACTATAAAACTAAATGAACTCAGCTGTTATTCTAACTCAGACATTTATTAATGAATCCTAAATCACATCAGCTGCTGTTCACAAAGTCATATTGAAGATATTCTATGATTTTCTTCATGAAATTAATTATTTCAAATAAGTTAAGTGCTAATTTTCACCAAATTGTCATGAAATTCGGGGGTAATTTCAAAGAAATAATAAAAAAGTTTGTCTAATTATCGTCTAATTATCACCTAATTACGACGAAATTTGCGGACCTGTAAAGTAAAGTGTTACCAAAATTTACATCCTTCACCAGCCAATCAGAATCAAGAGGGGCAGGACTTCTGATATCTACTTTGTCAACAAGAATGGCGGAGGAGATCTAATACAGCTCGTCTTTACAAGGGTGCATGATCCAGGTGTAGAACTGCTGCCTATTCGGGGACATGATTCCTTTAATTTTACGGTTACTTAGTGTAGTTCCTTCAAATAAAAGTAAATATTAAGTAAACAAAGCAGACCATACAGTCACTACCGAGGGAAGCAAATGTAATGCAAGACAACATTTGTAACCTAGCAACAGTATGCATCAATAAGAAGCGCTCTGAAAATGAGGTCGAGGGCGTAGGACATTCACTCCCCACGCTGCAGCCACACAGACACACACACACACACACACACACACACACACACACACACACACACGCACACACACACACGTGTGACGTGTGATGTTCTTGTGTTTCAAATACATGGGCCAGACGTGGCCATCGTGTGTGTGTGTGTGTGTGTGTGTGTATGTGTGTGCGTGTGTGTGTGTGTGTGTGTGTGTGTGTGTGTGTGTGTGTGTGTGTGTGTGTGTGTGTGTGTGTGTGTGTGTGTGTGTGTGTGTGTGTGTGTGTGTGTGTGTGTGTGTGTGTGTGTGTGTGTGCATGGGTGTGTGTGCGTGCGTGTGTGTGTGTGTGTGTGTGTGTGTGTGTGTGTGTGTGTGTGTGTGTGTGTGTGTGTGCGTCTGTCTGTCTGTGAGAGCCAGTACAATAAAGAATAGGGACGGAAATGTCATTACCAGTAAAAGATGAGACCGGAGGTAGCGATAAAATGTGTATTTTATTGAGAAATCCCCTCAAATACTTAAATTCAGGTGATCACTCCTCCGTCTAGGGTCTTGAGGACTTTTTGGTGAATAGTATACTGGCTGCTAGGTTTGAATTCATATGTAAAACAGCCATGGTTTTATGACAGAATGTCCAAATAGTCTGTGTTACTTAGATAGCTATGGGTATCTAACAGAGCTCCTGGATCTTTCAAATCTGCAGTTAATTATTATAAATATATGAAATATTATAGGTCTACTTCAGCAATTCAGTCACACCACATGATATTGGAATAAAGCTGACAATGCAATACCCTGCAATATAGTAAGCAGCAGCAGGCCGTCCACACCAATGATCCAGAGGAACCTACAAGGACATTAGCAACCCCTCGCTTGTGCCACACTTTAACCCTCTGACACCAACTCTCTGACAGGGCGATCAAGAGGAGAGATACATAGCTTAATACATTTCACACAAAAAGTTGTGTAACTTAAATGTCATCAATTATTTCTAATGGTGTTCTAATGTGCTATGTTTAAACTGTGAGACCATCCTTTTGAAACAAAGTTCACCACCTTCTACAACCTGTCGACTCACACAAAGCAACAAATCAGGTGTGCTGCAGTTGTAGCAATGGGAAACATTTCTAAGTGCATCTACTCTGTGACCAGTCCACATGTGTAGCCACAGTATTAACAAGCACCGGGATGAGGTGCCAATGATCACTCAAAAGCTGTGTAACGTAACTGAACGCCTGCCTGCATCACACAGCTGTTACCTGTCATCAGTTTGCTATGGGTTCTAAAGGGCTCCACCTAAAAGTGAATATCAGTCATACTTTTCACTGTAGATATATCGTGTTACATTCAATTAAATTCAAAAACTTTATTTTAACTCGAAAGACACTGAGGTTTCCCTCATTTACAGTGACGTCGAGCTCACAGCATAAAAGCGGAGTCACAAATAAAAGCGAGTAGAAAAGAAAGAAAAATCAACTAAAAAGAAAACAGTTACATATCCAGAAAACAGCCAGCAACACAGCTAAACACAGTTACAAGTTGATGCACAATGGTCCGTTACTATGGCCTTAAAGGCAGAGCCTTAATTTTTAGAATGTGTTGGATGATATTCCAGGAATCAGAAGCATCGAATGAAAAAGCAGTATTTCCAAGATCTGAATATGCTCGGGGGATCTTAAGTACCAGCCAATCACTGGAACGAGAGAAATACGTTCCTATTCCATTCCAACAATGCTGTAATGTATGATAAAAACCTGATGAGATTTAACATTGCATCAAGCAACAAAAAGTAGCAAAAGGATGCACTTCATCTAATGTGCTTGACGTTACACATTCCTGCAGTGTCACCTTTGCAAATGTGAATATCCCTATGGTGATAGCTAAACGATATATCACAAGGCCATTCCACTGTTTGACAAATCCCACGTTTCAAACTATAACCACTTGAAACTAGAAAAAAAACAACTTACAAACTTCTCTCATTCTTAATGATTCAAAAAAATCATATACTAAAGATGAAACTTGCATAAATGATGCTCTGGCACATTAATAAACACAAGTCAATATCCCAGTCCTGGCAGACTCTACAGAGGTCAGATGGGTCACGTCAGCCCTCCGGTTGGCAGGACTGAAAAGTCTGGATATTATTCATCTCATCAAGAAGCAGATGAGCCATTCAAGACAACTGGCCACAGCTTAAGGCAACACTGGTCCTTCACATACACCATAATCTCAGCATCATCCCTTGTACAAACAGGAAATCTGTTACATAAAAACACCCTGATAATGACGTTTGATTATTTTCACACAAGGAACTATCAACTCAGAAATGAGACCACAGTAACACAAAATGTAATATAAATCTGTTTGTTTCTTCGTACACTGTGCCACCTGTCGACTGTATGTTGATTATAACTCTATTGTTACCTCATTCCTGCTGGCGTCTGCAGTCAGTTGCGCCTTAGTGCTTGCTGGGTCTTGAAAACTATGTATAATTGATATCCAAAAGCACACATCATAAACATTTACCAACACAACACTTTTTATTTTAGGACAAAATAGAAACATTCACAGTGTGGAGTCAAATTCTCTAAGCATGATGGGAAATGAGGGCAGATCCATACTATCCAATTGGCCTGGAGTATAACTATGGTTAGCCCACTAATAGTGGGGACTGCATTTACTCTTTCTCGCTGTCCTTCAAAGGCGTTTGGAATTAAATTTGTTGTGACATGATTTGAAGAGAGGAGGAGTGCACTTGGGCCAAGCTCAAATATACCTGTGATCCTAATTGTATAAGCAGAGCTTCCTTATTGTTTTTCTTTTAACTAATTAATAGAAGAATGAGGAAATTGGTAACCTTTCTCTTTATATTAGGACTAAGTGGTATGATTCGGTCTGATTTAGGTTTTTCATCTCAACTGTCATGCATCAGTTATCCAGTCAAAAAATAATAATTCTTGGGAGGAGGGTCTCAAAATTGTTTGTGTCCCAGGGGCCTCACGTGATATTAACCCGCCTGTGTCTGCAGGAATTAGGTTAGTTTAAGATATTAGGGCTTGTTTTCCCACCTTTCAAGGAGAACATTTGCTGGTTGTCATGTTTGTAAAGCATGGAAAAACAACTAAGACCAATTTACTAAAGTTAGAAAATCAGTCAGGTAAGTTTGTTTGGGTTAGTAGTCCAGTTCTGTCCGTCTATATACTCATCCGTGTCTTACACATGTGTTTGATAGAAATAATGAATCAGAAAAAAATATATGTTGGGTGCCAGTAGTGTATTGCTTATTGCACGTGCCCCATGTGCTGAGACTGTGGCCCTCTAGACGGGCTGCTCGGGTTTGAAACTGACCTGTTGCTCTTGTTGGGACTTAGTAAATGCATTTTGTTTTCAGTAATTATACACTGTGACATGGTTTCTTTAACTGTTTGGTAAGGATAAAAATATACTGTAAGAGAAAATAATGAGACGTACAACTCTCCCTTTGTCACGATGCTTTTGATGTCATGTGTGAAGCACTTTGAATAACCTTGTTGCTGAAATGTGTTATATAAGTAAACTTGACTTGACTTAAACAAAGCCTATGACATGCAGAATAAAGAAGACTTTGATTAATGCTTTATTAATGTCTATTGAGATATAAATAAAAACTCAAAGGCTGTATTACTTCATACAAAGCCATTATAAATAGATGTGAAGGGACGTGAAAGGATAACAAATGACTGCAGGCAGCATGAATTGTTCACTCATGAACATTAACACCAATATGCACAAAGATAGGAGCACAAACGAGGTCCAGGAGGAAAACAATAAGATTAACAGTTGGAAGTTAGTCTAAAAAGTCAGGGACCCTCCAAAAACACTCAAAGAGCCAGAGATTGTTAGCAGAACTCTTCTACATGCTAACGCAGCTTTTTGTCTGCTAAGGTCTTACATATGGTTATATGAGGATTTCTACATGATCTCATTGTGGTGATGGAGGTGGTTGTTGCACTTTATTTTTCTTGTTGCATTATTATACACAGAGCCATGCAGGATCGACGGCATGGCAGTAAGTAAACTCTATAGACTTACTAAAAAATACCCTGAACCAGAAAATTACAATTGTGTGTGTTAGAAAAAAAAAAGTCTTTGGACAGTTATGACTGTGAGTAAAGTCAGCGTGTACAATGGTGTTACCAGTCCAACAAACCCTAACAGGATCCATCAGCACTTTGTAAACCTGTGTTTTTAAAGGTGCTATATAAATAAAGTTATTATTATTATTATTATTATCTTTAAGATTTGTAGGACTTTGCATGTCCTCATTGATGATAGTTATAAATAAATAGCATAATAACATTAAAGGTTATACACAATTATAACATTGAAGATATGTCCTTATAAATCTTTTAACTTTTCTTAAGATTTGACACTAGAAGCTGATTACGTGACAGAGAGGTAAACGCTTCACGTGTCTGGTCTTGGTCCAAATAGGGTTAAATTGTTTATGCTTAAGACTGATAGGCCACCTGGACACTTAAATATGTGTTTTTAAAAATACAGCTTCTACATTCAGGGTAATATTCTGTTTTTTCAAATGACATATCAGAAATCTTCCTTCATTCACAGGTGTCTATAAAAGTTATTCTTTACACTCACTTATTTGCACACTGATTCTGGAGTCTATCACAGCAGGCTAGAGAGGTTGGATTAGGTTGATCTTTGTACAGTAACAGGGTTGACACAGACTTGTGAATCCCATAATTCTATGATAATGAAGAAAAGCTGTGCATTTCCACCACTGTGGAGGAAACGGATATTTCAGTATTAGTGGTTGTGCAAAAGGTATTAAATTAGCTTCGAATGAATTAACTAATCCTGGCAAGTGTTGCCTGTTTTTGTAATTCGTTGATGTTGAACTTACTGAATGATGCATTCATAAACACATTAACATATCATTACTCCGATCTGTAAAGATCATTTATTTGTTGCCTAAGATTACAGCCTGCAATGTACTGCCTAGTTCAGTGTAGGGCTCCTTTTATTCAGAAAATCTAATAGGGCTTTCACACTTGCAGAAAACTCCTGAAAAACTCCTGATATTTCCCAAAGGGGCTGTATGTGTGAATGCAAACAGCCACATTTTTTGCCTGGACTTCACCCAGAGTTTCTCCTGCCAGACCCCTAGTATTTTTCCGCAGCAAGTCCGAGTGAGCTGATGTGAGAACGCAGCAGGATATTCTCTGGAGAATTCACCTCGAGCCAATAGGAGGGGGAGTGACGTTTCTATACTGTGACTGCTGCACGGTGAATAGAGTGTCTGCAGGAAACCACTACGATCTCTGTGCACGTAATTAAACAGCTGCATTATGTTTTCTGTTTTTCAGTATGTTCTTCGCTCTTTGGTTAATGTTGTCATTCCGTCGAACTACAAGTAGCATTGATATAAAGGCAAATATTGTCATTATAGCATCGTGTAGCGGACCCTGCTGCTTCGTCCGCTACTTGTCACGTCATACCTCAGAAGCCCCCCCGCGCCCCCCTCCCGTCTGACAGGGGTAGTCTCCAGCTGTGAGGAGCATATGTGAACAGCCAGGTCGGGAGAATCTACGGAGCACTCCTCCCGAAATGATCTAGATATTTTCCGGAGTGCATATGTGAAAACGACTTAAGAGTTTCTGATTAATTATCTTTACATTTCCAGGGAACTTTTGGTAGTGTTTTAACTTTGGTGCATCTACTCATGTATGACCTAAGAGCTTTAATCCTGAAGGAGCATCATGTTGTGGATTGTTCAGACTTTTATTTTGAAATTATGCGTCTGTTGTGTTTTTGCTGTTAACACTGATGCAGAAATGCTGTTTTTACTGCGTAAAATTCATGTAACAAAATTTGATGACTCAATTCTATCTCTGTATAATATTGAACTGTCTCGTTTGTTATCTATCTATCCACCAATAAGCCTGTTGACTTACAACAAATCAAATCAAATCATCCTTTTAATTATGAGGAAAACATAATTTGTTAAACCTCAGGCTTTACCTGTAGAGGGTAAAGTAAATTGGATAAAACAGGTTTGCACGATTTCTCATTTCACAACATAATATGTCACATAAAATTGTCACTTTCACATAACAGTCCATAACAGCTCCCCCCTCCTTCTGTCTTTTCTGTAATTGAAGAGAAAATCTTAATTCCTCTATGGAACAGGACCAGGAAAGATGGTGCCTTCAAGGTGCACCAAGTGCCTGAAACTCCCAAAACTCATTAACACCAAACTCCAGCATGCAAAAAGACAAGTTATCTTTTCTTGCAGATTTCCAGTGTGTTCTACAACAATGGGCAGGTTTTTTTTTTTAATGACCTGCCCCAGTGCACATTAAGATGTATTTTTGGAGTAATTTATCCTCCTCCTCCTCCTCCTCCTCCTCCTCTGACATATTAAAATCGTAAAAACACAATATGTCATATATTATTGTCTGTGTTTTGGCAGCTCTGTGCAGTGTGATGGCATTACTACAAAGCTAGTAAAGCTACAGCTAAATTTGAATAAGTGCCCCCTGGTGTGTATTCCATTTGTCAAGCCAGAGAGCATATATCATGTAATGGTTGCCACCTAAATTAAATTAGTGACTTTTCAAAGCCAAGTGCAGACTTTGATTTGAATGTCATAAATATTTGAGGCTCCTGAAACCACAAATCAAATTAATCTCTCTCATTGGGTGTCAAAATATCCCTGATCCCCAACATGAGGCTCATACAAATGCTGTCTGCTCAATGGAACGAAATTGGAAAAAAAACAGGGCCCTGATATCCTCAAGGTTTTTTCCCCAAAAGAATTATGTCAAATACTCTGCTCTTTACCAAATCAAATTATTTCTTCTACGTGGTTGCTTATACCTGATAGTGGCAGAGATACAGTTTAAGGATAGATCTGCTGGTTTGTAATACTAAATGAGTCATATCAAAGTATAAACAAAAGTCAAATTAATTTACACCTTTATTAGTGTTAATTGTGCATATCTTTTTACTTATTTGATTAAAACTGTCTTGATGTTGTCAACATAATAAGATGGGTGTTGTCCATGAAAAACAGTTCAGATTCAGATGGGTGTGGCTAATGGGGAAATGCTATATTGCCAGAAAGAAATCTGATGTTTGAAGGGCTAATGATGATGGTGTTTTAAGTTAGTAACCTGTCATTTAACTGACTGTTTCCGCAGGTTCCGTGTGTGCAGCTATCCGTCTTGGCCGTGGTTTTGCTCGGTGCAACGGTGCACGCCCTACCACACTGTGTCCATTTTTGAAGTGTAAGAGCAGCCATGAGCAGTTGGACTTGCAGGTTCACAAGATCACAGAACTTCAAGATCACGCAGGAAGAAGGAGAACCATGTGCAAACATTTTACTTTTTCTGCAACATCTGTCTGTCTTTCCTAAATTGTCCTTTGAAATTGACCGAATGCTCTTTGCGACCCCTTGTCTGACTTCCTGTCTGGGTGGATCTGCTGTTTTCAGCTCGATGCGTACTTGCAGCAAGCACCATCGAAAACAAGCCAGTCAGAGAACCACTCTACATCAAAGTTATTTGCTACATGTCTGGTGGATGTATAAATAGTCAAACATTTGGCAAAAAACTAGTAATATCGACAATTTTGTGTCTACAGTTTGTTTTCCTGTAACCGCATAGCAGAAAATAATCTATTATAGCTGGATAAAATCTTGTTTCTTTCCTTTTTTTCTCTCTTAATTTTGCCCATTTGGGCCACCCAGGTCATAACGGTTAATAAAGGAAGGTAAATTGTACCTAAAGTCTTTAAGTTAAACAAAGGGTTACTGTCAATCTGCAGTGGAAAAAAAGAATTCAGCAAAAGCAGTTTTGGTTGAGTGGATAACAGACCTCATGTAGTGTAGCCTGGATCAATAGTATAGTGTTAGAGTGTCAGTATTCCTACAGTATCCGTGATAGCAGCAGCAGCTAACAGGGATTACATTGTATACAACAAACTATTGACTCTTCTTCTCTGAACCAACTGCCAAAGCAATTAAAGATAGTCTCGCTGGAACACAAGCCATTCACTGCTGCAGGGCAAAAACAGAAGAAGAGATGGGGGTAGATCGAGTAAATAAAATAAAAGTTATCTCTTGGGATGCTGCTTCATACAGGATGTACAATAACTGTCTGTTCAGTTGATTTGTTGGTGGTTGTATTGTGTGATGGTGTTTTTTTCCATTGTTTTCTCTGGTGTATATTTTATTTTAGTGTCATGTCATGTGTAAAATAATCAATGCATGTAAACCATCACAAAATGCTTTGATGTAGAATAAAACTATCACTTAACAAGCTGCCAACAGAGACCGTCCGTCTAACTCACCGCTTCATTGAGCAGTTTGGTGTAAAGTGTCATTCAGAAACAGATCTGCTGCCAAAGTGGAGATTTCTGCTCCGTGACAGCTGCCTTTTTTTACTACCACTGGGCTGATGACATTCGAACAGCTTAGCAATTCCTTAACATCAAAAAACTGTGCTCGAGAGCATTGGATAAAAGCTCAAAAAGTGCCAACTACGATCATGATGAAAACAAAGTGATAGAAATTCACTTAATAAAGGGGTTATGACTGCTCATTTAAAGGACACATATTATGCAAAATACACGTTACCATGTTTTTCGAACACTTATATGTGGCCCTAGTCTGTCTACAATCCCCCAGTTATGAGAAAAGTTCATCCTGTCAGTCTTTTGCCGTTTCCACATTTCAGAAAATGTGTGCTCAAACAGGCCATTTGGAGATTTTCCCTTCATGACATCATACTGTAACTACCCAAAGGGCAGTAACCTCTCCCCGGGATGGGTGACACTCCCACAGCTAGGTGTTTGTTCTGCCCTCCAAGTCTGCCTTTCCACAGTAAACAAGAGGGTATGGTGTAAGTCAGCTCAAACCGCCCAAACCCTTCCAGAGGGGCGTGGTCAGACACAGCTCATTAGCATTTAAAGCTACAGACACAGAAACAGCCTGTTCTGAGCAGGGCTGAAATAGAGGGGTTTATAGGCATGATCAAATACAGGATCAGAGTGGATTTTTGGTGAGGAACTCCACAGACATGTTTTTTGGAGCTGAGCATTTTTTCTGAGACTTTTTTAAACTTGTTGAAAAGGAGGATAATATGTGACATTTAAAAACTCTTTGACAGAAAACACAGACAGCCTCTGCATTAAATAACAGCAAATGGACAGTAAAAGAAGTGTTTAAAGCAGTAATTAACTGCAAGTAGTGTAATTAACACTTTCGTATTGTAAAAGTCACCTTTTCATTTTTTGTATATGTCACTTTTTCCAAAGGAAGTGTTGGGATCCATTGGAATATCTTTTAAAACAATTTCTTCTATCACCTTTTTAACCAGATTTTTTTTATCTTAATGTACTGTGAAATGTAACAATTTTTCAGAAAACTTAGCACACTTTATATCAGCCTAATAAAAAAGGAGACATTTCTTTGTGTCTTTTAATTGACTGGATGCATGAGCACAGTAGATGTCTTTAATCACATATCAAATAGTATGAAACTTTGAGTTAATTTTTATGAAAGACACGTTTCGAGAAGAAAAACAAAAGAAAAATCATTTTCATTAAGATTTAAAGTTTTAAGTTTCAAAGTAGAAATACTCACAGAGACGATGGCAGCCAAAGTCTCTATGGCACCAGTGCTCAATGTGATGTAGGGGATGATGTTCACAGCAAAACCTGCATCTCGAAGGATCCCGTTGGTGTAGTACCAGATCTATGGGGAAAAAACAAAAACCTTCTTTCATTCAAAGACATTCACTTTATCATTAGCGTTACAGTGTTTCAAGTATTCGAACAATTGTATACGATGATTCTTCTTGTCAAAATCAAGATGAACTTTATCGTCCACCAAAGTGAGAGATTTGTCTTGGGCTCTTCTTCACCCATGCTGCAGCCAAAAAAATACCACATTCATCATCATTTACATTAGACATAATACATTGAATATTAATGAATAATGTCATAAAAAATTCTAAAAAGAGAAATAACGTCAGGTTCTTAAAATAGTGCCTATCACGCCTTATTTGCCACCACTTAAAATCTTTATAGACACAGGGATAAATGCATTTATTTTCAAACCTGTTCAGTCTACAATGGGGAGCTCTTAACCTCTTACCAGTGGGCAGCAGCTCATACTCTGTATATGTAACAAACACTAAAAAACAACAACAGTCAGGCTGCAACAAAAGACCACTGAAAGCACCAGAGCTTCCCTTTTTTTTATATATATATACTGTATATATATATTTGTTGGGCTATGTTTTGCCTTTAATGATAGGACATAGAAGAGAGACAGGAAATGTTGGGAGGAAAGAGTGAGGGTTGAAATGCAGCAAAGGGCCGAAGCCATATTCAAACCCACGGTCGCTGCAACGAGGACTATAGCCTCTACACATGGGGGCGCATGACATAACCGCTGGGCTATCTGGTGCCCCAGAGCTTCACATTTAAGCCCGGTTAGTTTCACCCTTATTTTTTTAATGTTGGCTTCTGACTCCCTTTACAACAAGATTTGATCTCAGGTCAAGTACATTTCCTTTTGTTTTTTACACATTAGACTCAGCTACATTAGAGGGGAATACACCAGGACTGGTTTGTGGTGGACTACAGCACCATAAAGCATTACCTGCCACTTCTCTCTTTCACAGTGAATAACACCCCAATGATAACCACATCTAACAAGTCCATAACGTTTTGCAGCTTAGTTAGCTCAGTTACTGTAATTCCCAAAACACTGATAATGTCACTATAACTGCTTGGAGCTACTGTATGCTGTTTGTGAATTAGACTTCATTAGCAATCCTTGTCATCCTTTTATCACGAACTGCTCAACACGTCCTGTTAAAACACAGATTTAACTCAAATTGCTGCTGCTGTTGTGTTTCTATATTTGCTGTTCAACACTTTTATAATGAGGTAAGTAGTATAACCAGACTCAAACCAATATGAGCTTTTTTTAAACAGAAATAAAGAACTCTCTGTGTCGGAATCCTTTAAGGAAATGAAACTCACGTATTTCAAAATTCAAAATTGTTGGCGTTTTTGTCCACATTTGCTCCCTTAACCTTTGACCTGAACTTTTCTCTCTTCTGTGCCTCTTTTGTTGAAAAAAATCCCCATAGAATACAAAACACAGACGCAGTTGTCGAAAGTTGTTAGTTTTGACAGGACGATGCACTTTAGCAGTGACACTGTCAATGGAACCGTTTCTCATCTGCCACCCAAGCATCACCTCTCAGGTTCATTGCAGCACAAAAAGCCTCTATGACATCACTGAGTCAATCTCAGCCTAAAAGATTTACTACAGACACTAAACATTTATTCTGAAGCTGATGAGGAAGTGTAAACTTTCCCAAAATCAAATTAACGACTCCAGAGTGAGCTAAATTGCTTTCCACTCTCCTTTAAATGAAACGTTATGTAAATGAAGTCATGCTCATATCTATGATAATTCAGATAAGCTTTGTGATTTCAAGCTGTGCATTTTATAAAATGTCAATCAACCTGTCAAATAGGAACATCTGAAAGTGAAGAAAAGTGCCCATGATTATTTATTCTCTGATAAATCATCCTGAATATCAATTTGAGGAATTGACAAATAAAGCGTTTGCATTTAT
Source organism: Tautogolabrus adspersus (assembly GCA_020745685.1). Classification (NCBI taxonomy): domain Eukaryota; kingdom Metazoa; phylum Chordata; class Actinopteri; order Labriformes; family Labridae; genus Tautogolabrus; species Tautogolabrus adspersus. The sequence continues at coordinate 12,884,241 of CM036538.1, forward strand.
TACATGCAGCCATCAAATCTGTCAGCCAGAAGTTTAATTTTATTCACCTTTGATTGGATCCTCACTGCTAGTAGATCCTTAATACACAGACGGGAGTTTGAAACTGCATATCTGCACATAAACATTCATTTAGATATAAAACAAAGCCAGATGTAAACAGCTACAGTAATTCTTTTTATAGATAAGATTTCGCCCCTCACTGCGATGGCTGTCTTTTACATTCCTCCTTAAAGTATTGGATGTTACACGCTGTTTTTTTTTAAGTGTTGGAGCAGAATGAAGCTTGAACTCTAGGAGGATGGTGGAGCCCACATGTGGGCAGCAGTCTTTATCAGGCACAGAGTGAACTGCAATGTTTTCACAAATCTTACCATCACCTATAGGTGCAGAGGACAGAGCGAGTAACTTCCCTTTACACGTTGGCTCCCAAGCACAGTGTAATGCTGGACATAAAACTGAAGAAATATTTGTCCACTGTAACTGGGGCAGGATAATGGCTGCTAAAGAGATGTTCATTTATGATGTGTGGTTTTTTTTTACAGTTCTGTCAATTTTTATAACAAAAAAGATTTTTGTAACTTGTGCAAAAAAAGGTTATTTTAGAAAATACATTTAAGAAAAAAGCAACCTTTTTCTAACTAAAGAAATATGGGGTCACATCTGTGCATGCATAGACCCACAGGGACAGTGCATTAGGCTGCTACACCTGAGCCACTGACTCACAGAGCTGTGTTGTTTCTTTCTATTTCGTTTTTCTTTGTCAACCGTTTGGTTTGTGAAAGGACAGACCACCCAAGTGCCATTGCATTTAACCCCCAGTAATTTAACTGTTTGTTAAACAAGCCTATACATGCTTTAACATGCTTTAATATAATATTGATTTCTATGCAGCAGACAGGTGTCGAGTTGTCAAATGCTTCAGGAAGAAGGAGCGTTCTCTCAGATGAATAGTTAAGCCTCGTGTAGCAGTGTTTTGACCTGACTAAAACTACAGCTCATAAGAAAGGATGACGCATGCTGGGATAAAAAGCTCCACTTATCAGTTTATTACATGTATAAAGTAAAACTATGACAATTAGATTTTTTTTTCTGACCCAAGAAGACAAAATTCCTATGGTGGTTATCTCATTTTTTTTCTGAGATAACACTTTTTATACGAGAATCAGGAAAATGTCATGATCAACTGCCTGCATTCTGGTTTAGTAAAAAATATCTTTTTGGGGTCGCAGATGCCTTAGTGGTTACATCTTAGCCCTGCAGTACTCCAAGAAGGCATCCCAGGTTTGAGTCCGACTTGTGACATGTCATTCTCCACTCTCTGTTTCTGATTTCCTACTCTGTCCACTGTCCTGTCTCTCAGATAAAGGTTAAAAACCCTAACATAAAATAAAAAAATAAAAAAATGTGATAAAGGATCGTAAGTTTCTAATCAAATTGTAAATCAAATTATGCATTATGGATTGTATGTGTTATCATTTGTTGTTGTTTTAAATAAATATCCAAGTAATTCATAATTTATTAAATAGAATATGATAATTCAACCTAAACATATAATCCACTGTAAGAAGGCATAAAGAACAGGATTCTGTGACAATCCAAGAAAGTGTTTTTTTTTTAGCTTTTTCTTACAGCGTTGAGGCCACAGAGCTGATAGCAGGCCATGGTGATGATGATGGTGATGAGCTGCCAGCGAACAGCAGGGCTCCTCAGCAGCTGTAACACAGACGCAGCACGGAGGTTGTCTTGAGCTCGAGCCTCCGCATGGACCTCTTCCAGCTCCAGGGACACATCTTTCTTCCCCAAAAACCTCTGAAAGGCTGTCACACACACAGAGACACACACAGGCACACACACACACACACACGCACGCAAAGAGTCACATACACACAGTGTTATAAATATAACAAAATGTTACGGTGAAAGAAGCTTTAAAAAGCACCCATCGTGCTGAGATCAAAGTAGTAGAGTATTTTATCCACATTAAATTGGGACATACACTCACATATTTATAAAAAAAAAAAAAAAAAAAGGACTCAAATACGATCTGAACCTGTGAACCTGAGTGCCAGAGTGATGAGTCAACTAGGTTCCAGTGGTTTGTGATGTGAAATCAGTTTTCTTAGCTTAAATCTTTTTCTCTTTTGGCCTCCTCAAAGTGAGTATTTATGGGTTTTGCAGTTTTTAAACCCAAAGGATATTAGTTGCAGCGGATAATAAAGAACTCTTTGCTCTGTGTCTTTGACCTCTGGAGGGAGAGAATTTTTGAACCCTGATTAAACAGTTATGCAACCCACGGCTGATATGACTAAAACAGACAAACTGTTTATTATTATCCTTAAAGAGTTTTAGTGTAAACTTCATCTGTTTTTTATATGTCAATTTTAAAATGATACATGCATTTGATCTTCTATACAGGGTTTAACACCTGCATACATTTCATACAGAGGGTATGCACATGACGTCAATCTATGTAACAAATTCAACTGCAAAATGCAACACATGGCAAACAATGCAAGTTTGTAAAAGAGAAGGACGATGCACACTCTTTTGTATTATTACATCTTATCTCTTAACCATAGACACATTAAATGGAAAATGTAAGTTGTTTTTAAGACACAAATATCCACCAAGTGTCAAAGGTGAGAAATAAAAAAATTCAAGGAGCTGCAACAACCTTTACTCTTCTCTATTTACCTAGAGATCAGTGGATTCTTTAAAGCAACATCTACATTTCAAAAACATGCTATGAGTTAAAGATACATTAATAGATCATGGATGTCACTTTTCCTCATGACCACGCCCCCTTTAGTGGGACAGAGTGGCAAAAGATTCAAAGACACTGCTGCCTTCAGTAGCGGGAGTAACACAGACAAATATCTACTTAAATTAAGTCATTTGGACTCAACAGAGATCCTAACTAGTTACAGCAAACTGTTGACATTTAAATTGTGGCAGATCAGGTTTCCGGACTTTTTTATATGCCTATTTTCAAAGCCACAGCATTATACTACACAAAGCAGAGCATGAAGACACACTTAAGCCCTTTTAGATCACTAATGGATGTGAAACTGAATAATCTTCATAGTCAGAGTGTAGAGATCCAGCTGTTTCTCCGTATTTCAGTGATCCATTCGCTTGTTTTACTTTAGCTTTCAGTAGTTTGTAAAAAGATCGCTCTGTGTCAACCGCACAACAGAGGAATGTATAGTTTATATTTATCTCGTCAATCTACTTTGATTTTATCAACAGGTTTTCAAAACAGAGATATCAATCAATAAAGCTAACAGTGCTAGCAACATAGCAAAAATAATGCTGTCATAGACGTAGTGAGGGCTAATTGAGGAATGTGATGGCAGATAAATGAGAAAGTCGTGTGAAAACGTTATTATATTGTTTTTTATACAGGCCTCCTGTTTACTCGCTAAGCTCACTAAGTTCTTGAGAACAATGAGTGAACATAACTGTTTGTTAAAACAGAGGAAACCTTCTAGTCCAGTCAAAGAGATTTGTGGCACGCCCTCAGGCTACGTCCTGCTCCTCTCTTGCTCTCCACGTAAATGCTTCCTTTGGGATGAATGATTCATTGAAACAACATTACATTTAAATACAATGCAGATTCCACGCAGCCAAAGTGCTTACTTTTAAACAAAATACAAACATTTTTGGCCAAGGGCTGCCAAGGTGAATGGCAGTTATTTGCAGCTTGGCCAGTTGGATGCTGTTTAAACTTTTGCTCCATAGTTGTGATGGACTTCAGGGGATATGTTGATGTTAAGACACTTTCCTCACTTTTTCCTGCAAGTGAAATCTAAAACCTGGTCTGAGGTTTTTTGAGGGAAGCGTGATGAAGTAAAGCAGAGAAAAGTGTTGTTTTGAGGTTGCATCATTTCTTTTATCAATGTAACCTTTATTTAACCAGGTAAATGACCCATTGAGATCAATATCTCTTTCACAAGGGTGACCTGGCCAAGAGGACAGCAGCACACGTTATCATAAACATCACATGATTAAGAAACAGTTCACAAACAATAAGTTCAAATCAACAACAATTAAAATGTGAAAAATGGTTCAAAGATGAAGATTACAGATTCAAAACCACAGGCACTGTCCAATGGTCTCGCATTTGTTGTCTTTTAAGATGGAACCAAAGGCTTCAAGCGAAATGAGATCTGCCAGTTTCAAGTCATTTTGGAGAAAGTTCCAGAGTGAAATTGGCATCAAATGTGTTAAACAACTACAGCACACTGCTCTGGTAAAAGTGGACAGAAGTTTCCTCCTCAAGTAATCATTTTAGCCAAAGAAAATATTTTTAACTCTAATCCCCACCATGCTTTTGATCACTAATGTGTCAATCAATAGCTGATGAGAAAAACACGTTTAAATAAAAGAGGGAATTTACATGATCATGGCATGGTTTTTAATTTTACATTCAAATCATCAGAAATGTAATATGCACAAGAAAGGAAAGGGAAAGAGAGAAAACACTGATCCTGCAGAACGTATCCTCTGTTTGAAGAATACCTAGCTTACCATTAGATCTGTTCTGACCATCATTAGTATGTAGTAGTAATTTTCCCTGCAGGCGGTGACACTTCATGTCACTGATGTGGCCTAATAGCACTCCAAGGGCCACAAGCCAGAGAGAAGATAGAGGAAAGAGGATCGTCAAAGAACATTTCAAGAACTAAATATCCTGACTACAAGTCCCATGAGAAGACCAAATCAACAATGCGTAGTCTGTCTCTCTTTTTCCCTCCATGTCTGTGGTCAGAGGCGTCATGCACATTTTTAAATCTGACATGATTTTTCTCATCTCTTAGTATAAAAAAAACTCTCATTATTTGTATATAATATGTAGTAATGGATAATAGTTCAAGTATGTAAGAGATCTGATAAAAGACTAAGAAAAAATTACCATTCAGGATGTGAGGCATTTTGCATGATTTAACAGAGGTTTCCTCAGACTGATCGAGAAATAATACCCATTTTGCCTTTGATTATAAATGTTTCGAAATGCATTCAATAGCATAATTCTTCCCATTGTTTTCGAGAAGGACCCCTTGATCCCACTCTTACTTAACCCCCCCAAGAAGTTTGGTTGCATGATGCCCCTGTCTGTGGTCAGCACATGGCATTTCATTTCTTCTGATGATGGAAATCTTTAAATATGCATCATAAATATACTGCCTCGTGTTCAAAAAAGGCCAAGGAAGTCCTCAAACAGCCTGGCTCCATACTTCTTGGTATCTGTTGCTCAGCAGTAGATAGTTTGGGGACTGTGAACCGGTTTGATCAACATAACATTTGTTTGGTTACTTGTTTCAGCATCTTGTTTCAGAGGTGTTTTTGGTATGACTCACGCAAACTACAGTGTTCATGGTTAGTAAAAAAACATGTCAGCCAGTGTGAGGATGTGGCTTCTGTGTGTGTTTTAAATTGATGCGAGCGGGCTGATATCAAAGATTAGTGTCATGGTTGAAAATATCATGTTCTGAAGACTGAACAGTGAAGTGGGCCAGAATTAAATTTGATCCTTCAGCTGCACTGAACATGAACACTGAACATGAACACTGAACCACAGCAGGGCTCTCCAGTAACACCATATTGAATATATTCACATGCCAGTAAATCTGAATGGAGAGAAAAATATTTTGTTGCAGCAACATGAGTGACGCTGAGCTCTGATACTGAAGTAAAATACATTGATTTCCTCGTCTCCCCAGCTAACTTGTCTTAAACAAAAAGCAGTGTGCTAATCTTTGTGTCTGCAGCTTCTTCTTTCAGCACGTCCTGCTGCTTCACTTGTTAAAATGACAAACTGAAGAGCTCCAGTACTGTATTGAAGTCCTGTGATTCAGAAGAAAAGGCTACATCAGGCTGCTGATGACACAGATAAAACAATTCAGTTCAAGTTTCGGTCTTTGCATGGAAAATCCAGCACAATGACTCACAAATACTCAAAAATGAAATAAAAAAAACAAAACAGAATGACTCTCAAAATGTGTCCTTAGTATTGTGTTTAAAAAAATACATTATTGAGGAAATTGAACATGAATGGCTGCAAAATGCGTTTGGTTACATTTATTTCGCAGCCCGTCCCATATTATCGCTTCACAAACATTTATATGAACTTCCCGAATATTATGATTGTTGGATTAAATCCCACGTTCTCTTGAAGTCATAGTGTCCTCACCCTGCCTTCAGTCATTCTGTTATCTAAAAGTACAAAGTGAAGATGAAAATACAAGAAACAAGCATGCACTGATTAGTTATAATGAGTACCTCTCAATCATGGCATCTTTAAGCTTAAATGTGCACTTTGTGTTTACGGGTGAACTAAGAGAGGAAAAGCCCTTGTAGGAACTGAATGCATGAGCAGTCAAGGCAATCCTAAAATGAAATGCAGTTAGTTTGGCAGTCACACTGACAGCGTTTAGTATATAAAACTGTCATCTTTGACCTATGTGACCTTTAAATGGTGGGCAGGACTACAGCAGATATACGGCATGACAAGAGGCGAGATGAAGTGCACGAGAACATGCTGTTCCTGTCTGACACTGTATGATGTTAATACAACACTACAAGGCCCCCACCCCTCCCTTGAAAATGTATGCGTGCTGACAACAATTCCCAAACCTCAGCGCTGTAACTCAAGCCAACAACACAGATCTGCAACTCTGATATGACTCATGCCAGCTAAATGTTGGCTGGCATCAGCAGAAAGGATGTAAGGGGAGTTTGGGCCAGATGTCCTTTCAAGAACAACTCATCTCTTCCTCAAGGAGATTTTCACACAGACACTCATTGTCTCACGTCGTCTAATACTTGGAAAACATCACAAGCAACACGTTTTCAAAAGCATAAAACAGAACAGTACAGCAGCCGCTTAGCAGGTAATTAGATTCAGAACACAACATCCTTTTAAATTGTTAATGGAGTACTTATGTGTACGGTTGTAAACATGTTTGATTTAAAAAGTAACCTGCTCACTCATTTTCTTTTGTTTAATTTAAAGAGAAAAACATCCCTGGTTCCAATTTGCCGAACAGACTCAGGGTTGGAATTATTCATTTGTTGAGAGCTATAAACAAAGACAGATGGCAAATGTGAACATGAGCTAAAGAGCTTCATCACAAGAAGTCCTTGAATTCTAGACACTCCTGCAAAAAAAGTTTTCCAATTAACAACACTGCAAGAAGTTAGAATTAGTTGTCAGGGAGACATCATTATAGGTATTTATTATTAAAGCATTAATGAGCAATCACAATGAGCCATTGACCTTCCTTCTACGCATAACAATTGTACCTAAATCATTCTGTGAAAAATGTCTCTGTTGTGAAAATGATGCAGCAAAATGACTTTCACCCAAGTTTATAATCTAATATGTGCCTAAGATCATAGGATGCTTATTAAAGTGCCTTATGGTCTTTATAACTGCATATTGGATCATGTGTTTTCCCCATAGTTAGCAAAACGATCTGTTCCTATAAGACTTAAATAAATACAGATTGCTTTTTTTGTGCTGTATTTTGATGTGAACATTGTCACACCTTTTAAAGGAGCAATATGTGACTTGGACACCTAGCTTTTAAAATTGGTACTGCAGACAAATTCAAAACACTGGAAAGCGCTGTGTCTCCCCCGCCCCTCTTCCCTCGAGTCGATGTGCTGGCAGGTTGCTGTGTTCAGCCAGCTCTGCATCGGTCTTGAAACCTTTCTGTGTTCTAACCGCTCTGCATTTTTCAAAAGCATCTCGAATATTTATCCTTGTTCTACCACTTTTCTGGTCATGGAGCTTGTTAGAAAAATTCTGAGACTTTTTAGGTCAGGTAGAATCAGTTATATCTGAACCAGTTTGCTGGCCCGCTTCCATTGTTGGAACATCTGCTGGTTTGACATTTGCCTAGCAAACCGAAGGGCGAGGGGCAAAACGGCCGTGTCGGGATGCCATAAAACCACCTACTTCTCTCGTCAAAAGCATAACAAACCATTCCGCACCAGAAACGAAACTTAGAAGGAGAACATGCTGGCTGCTGCCAGCCTTGCTGACAGAGAAGCCAGCACTGATACACAATCCTTTTTCCAAAGCTATAAAAAACACTGCAGCCCAGTGGCCCAAACACATTGCTACAGTAGAAAATGTGTGGATTTTTTTTTACAAAAAACAAAACAAATCTGGCTTGACTTTTACCTCAATGCAATATGTGGCACAGCACTTCAGTGGTTTTTTATATTATGTGCAGGCACACATTCCTGGATCACTTTGTGACACGGACATTGTATCTTTTCATTCTTCTTTGCAAACATAACAGCATGAGATAGAAAAAGGGCTGTTGTCGTAACGTTTGTGAACTTCTTGGATCATCATCACTCTGTCTCATTGGTATCAAAATCACAATTCCTCACTAATGCAGACCCTTTCATTGTTTTAATTCATAATGGTTATTAGTCAGAATGCCTTTTAACATCTTAACACTCTTGGAAAGAAAAAAAGATGAAGGGACACATTTGGTCAAAACGGCAGTAGCTCAGTCTGTAGGGACTTGGGTTTTCGAACTGGAGGGTCGCCGGTTCAAGTCCCAATGTGGACCATAATATGGAAGTTGGTCTGGTAGCCGAGATAAGAGAGTGTAAAACCAGAATTTCCCCTCAGGGATTAATATTAACTAAAAATAATAAATAATCTAACACAGGCAGACCAGCCTAATTAATATGTATACTGTATCATGTTTTAAAAGGATTGGTAGCATTATGGACTTACTTGAAAAGTTCATGTGCTTTATATAAAACAGAATTAATTAGGAAACCAAACTTTCAAGTCTAAAATGTTTGGACTGTTTAATTATCAATATCATGCTGAGACCTGGCTGAGCTTTGCACCACTCTGATGTCAGAGGAAACAAACAGTATGTTTCACTTTACAAAGAATTCAAGAACCTAAACCTCTGGAGAATACTCATCTTGAATTTATCAACATAAACATCAAAGATCTCCAACCAACCCCGGAGACAAAACGGATCAAAGTCTTTTCTGACGTCACATTTTGCTACATGCTTCCTTAATTCATTCAGTTTGAGCTTCACCTCCATCCTATAGTATGCTGTGTCTTCTCGTGTCACTGCATTCCAACATTAAACAGCATTACATCATGTTACCCCTTCAAAGTCTCCCAAATATTGGTTGGGCAAGAGGATCCATAAATCAAAGTCGAGGGTTTAGAGACATTGTTTGGCTGGCAAATTATTTAGATGTATCACAATTAAAACTCGTAAAACATTTTCAGCGTTTTATTGCTTCTATATCTGAAAATGTGTTTAATAGAGCGTTGCAGCATTTATTTCCATCTGTGAACTTTACATTCAGTATAGAATTAAACTATCATTATGACTCATTATGCTGTCATACAGTTGTCATACACATTAAACAAGACTTCATCAATATGGAAATTAAAAGGAAGAAATATTTGAGATGATACAAAGTAATAAAAAAAACCACTCAGTCATGATTAACATGACATGGGGAGACTGAAAGTGAAATCTGCACTGTGGTCCTGTAGGTTGTTACTCTGGGTCAAAAATACATCACCTTATCTGAGTCATAACTCTAATAAGTTTTAACACGCAAACATGAAGCACATATTGACATCATTCAGTGTGATTTACACACCCCAAGGATATCATTACCACCAATTTCATTCATGGATATACATTTATCATTGAATCTGCTTGAAAATCATAAAAAAGATACTTCAAAATGTGTCTGAGAGTCATCTGTTTTTTTAATTTGTGTCAGCATACGGGTAATCTAGTGATGTATGGACTTACACTTCAAACAACTCAAATCACCAAGGAGACATACGGATAAACTCATAATCTGAATGATACCTGAAACGCTGCTGTTTCCCAAAATACATGAGGGGTGCATTCGGATTGTCCCTCCTATCCCCTTTCACTACTTTACCTTAACCCCGGGGAGAACGTCATGAGGTTAAGGAAAGGTGTTAGGAGAATTCATAAGGACTTAGGGAAAGGCGATCGCGTTGCTCTGACAATCAGACAGCATTTCCACTATGCGACGGTGGAGATGACGTGGGTCTGCCGTGGTGAAACTACAGTTTTCCGAAAATGGACTACAAAAAGCGCATCTAAAAAACGTTCCCCTGTGCCTTCTTACCGGTGAAATAATCCTAATTACCACAAGGTTGCAATTGAAATAAAGGGAATATAGGCTACCGAGTTACAAGTTGTCACATTGGGAATGATTTCTCACGCTCACCTTCCTGTCCACTCATAAATCAACATTAATCCAAAATAAGTATGATTGTATGAAATTAATTGCCTAATGCTCACTAATTTACGTCACCAGTGAGCATACATTGTTACATTTATGAGAGATGTACATCATGTTTTGGGCATACAAATGTATAACTGCACAAAGCATTCTTAAGTGAATGAAATATGTTGAATAAAACATCATCTGCGTCCCTTTTCGGTCATCGTTAGTTTTCGTGAACGGTTGGATGCGCGAGTCGCTTTAAATGTTGCGGCCGCTAGGAATTGTGGGGCGGCATTATCTCATCTCCTTTCGTAAAAGGATGGTCCAGTGTATCCTATGCTAAAGGAGGTTATAAAGGAAGCATTAACGCACCTTTCCTTAGCTTTTAGAGAATTAGAACGGCTCTTATCATGGCCGCCACTTAAATGCTTCCGGGGTTAAGGTAAAGAGGATAGTGAAAGGAGATAGAAGGGACAATCCGAATCCACCCCAGGGCTCAAAAGAGAAATCCCATCTGTCAATACAACAGCTTCTTTGTGACTCATAATAATCACTGTCATCATTTCTTTTGACCATATTAGTCCCCAAATAGGCCTTAACATTAGTGTTCATGTTTTCAACAATCAATATGAGTAAAAAAAACATCTTTGACAAAGCTCTGAAAATAGAAGTGGAATTAATGCTTATTGTTACATTCCCCCCAGAAGCAAAATCAGAATCTCAGGAGTCACAAAAAAAACACTGAACTTGTTTCAAAAGGGCCACATAAGACGTCCTTGGGTGTTTTAAAGGGGGCAGAAGAACATAGCCCTCCAAAACCACCCATTGATTCTATCAAAATGATAGACAAATATAAATTGGAGCCAAAACAAAAGAGAAGGGGGAGTCAATGAACTGAGGGGTAATGGAAGGAGTCACACATGGGTGAAATAAAGATATGTTTTCAAAAACACACAGCTGAGATTGTCATTGAAAAGAAAACACAGAAAGCCAACTGATGGTATTGACTCTCTGGAGACACACAACCGACTGAGCAGGGAAACTCCAACCTCCCTTTATAGCCCCTAGCCCAGCTGATTGACATCAGCCATCAGGTGAGGGAGAACATCACAGGTGCAGTCAATAGCTCCTGATGAGCAAGGAAACCTGTGTCCTAGTTTCTTGGTAATCTGTCTATAACACTAATGAAGCAAACAAAAAAATAGAAGGAAAAGCAGCTCTTTACGAGTCCTTAATGCACTTACTTTACACACTGTTCAATATATATTGTTTTAACATTTTCTTTCTAAGTGTAGAACTTAATTTTCTTATTAAGTTCTACACTTTTCAAGTCTGTGTTAGATCATATTCTAACGTAAAGAGAAGGAATCATTACAGCTAACATAATCTTTATTTACAATTCTAAATAAGATGTCGAGACTGACTACTGTAAGTCTGGGAAAGTCTTGTAAATATTGATCCTTAAAGAGTCTTACACGTTGAAGCTCTGTTGAGAATACTACGACAGAGAATCTAAATTAAAAGCCACAAATTGCAGCAACAGGAAAGTAATCAGAGTGTTCAGAGGCTTGGCAAACAACTCCATCAATCACATCCCGATACAAATGTGTGCAGCAATGCAGTGAATCATTTTTAAAGCTTCTTTCAAGTGTGTGAACGTGAACCTTGTAAGGTGTCCCCACTGCTTTTAAACCTGAACAAGCACTAATGTACTCACTAATGTACTTTAACCACTTAAGCCGTGATGTATTCTACATGTGCACTTGAGTGAGATGAATGTCACATGTGTTTCGATTTGTGTCTGCAGTACCTCTCTCTGCTGCAGCCTCGTCCCTCCTCTCCATCAGCAGGTAGCGAGGACTCTCAGGCAGGAAGGGCAGCACACACAGCTGCAGCACTGCAGGCAGGGCTAGGAAGGAAAACAGGTAGTTCCACCTGGACTCCTGCAGTACAAACAACAAGAGGAGGACCACATTAAATATGGAGACGAAGAGGAGCTACACCTTACCATACAAAGAAGTTGGATAAAACTTTTTGTTTTGTTTCTGCTACAAATAGAGAACGCTCATTTTGAGTGAAGACAAATAGCCAGATAAGTGCATTCACAGAGATGTCATTAGTCATTTAGGATGTTGTTTTCATTACGGAGATTCAGCATTTTGTTTTAAATGACCCATAGGGTAAAATATTCATCAATGCCTAGTAGATTTGTGGAAGCTGGTATTTCTATATATATATATATATTTTCAATGAAGTGGCTTTTAAAACAAGAGCAAAGAAAGATGTTGTAAACATCGTAACAGGTGCAATATGGGTAATGTGCAATATGTTGTTCGGGATTTTTATCAGTGTGTTTGTCCTTTTTGTTTTATTCTTAAGTATTACTGAGAGGCAGCACTGGAGTCAAAGATGAAATATGGAAACAATAAAGTGGAGTGGTGCGGTGCAGTGTGGTGAGTTGTGGTGTGGTGAGTTCCAGTGCGTTGAGGTGCGGTGCGGTGTGGTGAGGGTATTGTGTGGTGAGATGAGATACAGTGCCTTGTGATGCAGTGAGGTGAGGTGCAGTTTGGTGCAGTGCGGTGCAGTGGGATGTGATGTGATGCGATGCCGTGCGATGTGTCATATTTCAAAAAGCACACAATCAAACTAAACGTGCATAACTCATAGAAAACAACATGCACATCCCCATCTGTTTGGCATATCCTTACTTCATGATCCCATTTAAGAAAGTGAGAGGGAGGGTTTTGTATTAATGCAGAGACTATGGAAAGGAGTTGCCCTTTAGAAAGAAAATGTCAGCTCTCAACTCATAAAAAGTCCATTAGGGATTCAGTTTCCTAACCTTTATTAGGTAGGGGGGAAAACACGTATCAGCCAGTAAAACTTTAAGAAAAGTAATTAACTTTTGTTTAACAACTCTGTCTGTTTCAGCCTTAGCTGTGCTGCACATTCAAGAGTTCATAGCACGTTGTCTCATTATAGTACACTCTAAGTATGTGCTAAACTTCAGAATTAAGGTTAAAGATTTCAGCAGTCTAACTGATGGGAACTGATATTTTAAATTACAAGAGAATGTGAAACCGTTGCTTATTTACTCCTAGATCTCGCTTAGATCTCGCAGGAGAAACATTATCACTTGCCCAATATTCACACTCTTCTAGCTCTGTTGCCTTGACACACTCCTGAGGGAAATATCTGGCTGTTTAGCTTCTAAGTGATCCATAGTGTTCACCAGCTAGTTGCAAACAGCAAAGCATGAAGCATAAAGTGACTTTTTTCCCTGTGAAAAGCTGCCTGCTGCTTCTAAAAACAGGCTTAATGAAGGAACAGGGTGTGAATCAAAGCATTTCAGTTGCAGGAAACAGTGAAGCTGAAGAGTGCAGCTTTAAACATCAAATAATTATATCAAAAGTTTAATTTCATAGATGGCAAATTCGATTTTTATATCAAAAAAACATTTGGTGTTGGTTAATATGCAAAAGCAAATGTGTTTCAGTCTGTTTCACTATTCCTTTTTTGTAGCTTTACCATGAACTTTAACCTACATAAATATGTATTAAATTAACATCTTAGTGAAGAATCATAAGTCACAGTTGTTTCTTTTTCCCTTTTGAAGTTTTGAACTTCATTATCTCTCTCCGTGAAACCCTTTGAACATATGTCTTGGAATATGAAAAAAATGTAAGCTATATTCTTTTAGCCTCTGACTAAAGAAGCATGCTTGTCGACATTGGTAACAGTCCAATTCTTCTTCTACCATCTACTGTGCACCGAGTCAGGGGTAAGCTGCTGTAAATGTGAGTGCGCTCCACAATGCAGAGGTATCTGGGACGCTGAGCTTGGGGTCGTCTTAACAGCAGGAGCCGAGAGTGGGCGAGTAGATCAGACCTTTCAGAAGCTGCTCTGACAGACAAAGGATTTTATACATGTAGCACGAGCATTGATTTCTAGGCTCTGAACTACAGTGTGTGCATCTTAAAAAGTTTTTCCTCTATAACATTTTCTGGTGTGATATAATGTAGGCTGCTGCTGACGACTGCACTCACAAACTGATTGTTTCTGTGGTAAAAGGCATGTCCAAAACAGATAAAGATTGGAATGCTTATATAATGGAGGTTTACAGCAATAGGTTTAAAGTCTGTTATTGAGTATCTGGACAGAAGGTGGGGTAATTGAATGTTCACATGCAATGGTTAATTATCATGTTTGTCTGTGTCCACTGGGGATATAAATAGAAGAGAATAGTTGATTTAGCAATTGCAAGGCAACTGGAGAATGATCATTGGTGGGTGCAGAAAGAGGTCAAGTGTAATTAATGACGCAAACAAATGTACTTTTCTGACCCAAACACATTGTTTCAGCCATGTTTACAGTACAAACTAAATGCACGCCTTATGGTTTTCTTTTCTAATTGTTCAGGCTTGGTGAGCCAAGCTGTATGTTCCTTCTGGGCCCTGATCCCATCATCCCTAGTGGTTAAATCAAACAACAGCACATGGAGCCCTCCTATGACCTGGAGTGTTATTTTTTCATTGTAAACCAAACAAAATGAAGACACAGTCCATTGCTGTATTCTGAGAGCTTTACAGTTTTCCTCTCAATTATCTCCTCTGTGAATTGAGATGCCGTAGGCGCTATATTCCCGCGCTGTGATGTACAAAAGCAAAGCATGAAACACATCTTTGTTGTCTCAAGCTGAGAGGAGATAGACTGCGCTGAATGTGCATTTTAAGAAGCCTGAGCTGCTGATGCAGGAGGACCACCACAAAGCCAGAGAGGAGGCTGGTGTAAGTGGGGAACTGCTCAGATAGAGGTAATGGAAATGTCAAGGTGTTCACATCTATGGGGTTTCCAATTATACCCGTTTGTATTATCTCTTTAAGGTCCATCTTAATGATGTCATCGAGCCGGACCATTCCCCCAGTGAGAAATTGAGTTGTTACGTACTAATCTTGTACGTTTGGTAAAGGCAGCAACAGGTTATTGCAAATCGTTAGTTCTGCAGAAGGCGGTGAGATTTAATTGGTTGTCAATCAGGGTCAGCTGGTTAAAGCCCAACACTTAATGGACACAAGATGCTCTACAGGAAAAAGCTTGAGATAAGCTGGTATTTATAATTTAAATGTCATACGGTTCTTGGCGAGCAATTTAGTGGTAATTTAATAAGAGCATTTTTATCAATCACGTGATGAAGATGGAATGCATGACTTGTTCAAAAGTATTGTATTAAAAATGATATCTTAAGAGATAGCATTTTGATTTCTCACTGAGGGGAAGGAACATTTTTCCCATCCTTTTTGTGTCTCAGTAAACTCTCCGTACCCTAAAGACAAACATTTAGCCCGAGTCATGTTTGTTAATATTGTAAACACAACACCCCATCCACATTCTATTCTCACAAAATGAAAACCTTGTTGGTAAAAACATCACGTCTAAGCATTTGGAATACTGTATGGGTTGAGATCTGCCAGGATCAGAAGAAAAGCCCATCACCCTTCTGCCTGGAGCTGTTTGTAATGAATGTCACCTCCTCAGGGAGCCCATCTTCCTGATGCTTTGCCACAACACCAAATCGACAGTTGGCCCTGGCAGGTGTGTGCTGTCCCCATCTTAAAATATTAAAGCACAATGGTATTTTCACTGGGGTTAAAACCATACAGGAAGTGCTACAACCATGTAATGACTTACTACAATCAATATTTTCTAAATCACAATGTATCAAACGTCAATCTGAACAAGGTAATAATGTGAAAGGGAGTCAACACCATCATTATATCTGCCATTTTATTATGAAGCTTAAGCTGAGAGAGAAGTTAAGCACAAATAGTTGAAGCTATGAGTAACAGCTAGCCTGGCTCGGGCCAAAACTACAAACTGAAAAAGGAAAGATGTTTCTGCAGTGCTATAAGCCCTCCTTCTTAATTCTCTAGCTTCTCATTTTCCTCACAGTAATGACACTGTTGTCAATCATCTCATCCCAAAACCTTGAAATTATTCTTAAATATTATGTATTATGTCTTATTTTTCTTATTTCATTTTCAACTCTGCCTGAATGTTTTATTTAGAAACTGCATCTGTCCGGAATGCATAAATAACAAAACTAACAAACATCTTTGTTTAACTTTTATTCACCAATACGTGCATGCATGTAAAAAAAAAAAAAAGAGGGAGCTGTGGTACGGTACAGTTTTGCAAGCAGACCAAAACAAGAAACAAACAAACAAAAACAAAAACAAAAAAAGTAAGTAAATAAGAAAGAGGGAAAAATAAATAAATGAGCAGGACAAAGAAAAACATGAGAGCAGTATAGCAACAACATTTTGTAAAATCAAACTGGTGGGTTAGGTTGTGCCCATGGTGGCGATTGTTGGTGTTATTTGTTTGTTTTTGATTTTTTCCTTTTCCTTTGTATGGGTGCAAACATGATGATTACCAAATACACATGTTGTTTTTCTAATTTCCTTTCTCCTCATCGTCTACCTGCCTGTTTCTGCTGTGGCTTTAACTCTCCGGCATCAAAATGGTGGTAATCCAGATTGCCGAGAATGCAAACAGAGGGGGATAGTGGGATGTTGTAACCGAGGAGTCGGGATAGTGTGGTGGTGATTTCTTTCCAGAAGTTGTGTATCGGTGGACAGAGCCAAAATGCGTGGACGTGGTCATCGGCTGTGATGGATGTGCAGTGAGTGCGAATGTCTGATTCAGCTAGTCCCGTGATGTGCTTCTTGTGTTGCGTGAGATGTGTTCTGTGGATGATTTTGTATTGTATTAGCTGTATGTTAGTGTTGTTGGACATGATGAAAATGTTATTGCAGATTTTGTTCCAAGATTGTCGAAATATGAGGTGTATCATCGGTAGCTTAAACAGTTTTGAGAGTGTTTTTTTGGCTTCTGCTATTTTATTAATGCTGTCCAGCAGTGATGGTTGAATTAGATGAGTGTTAGTGATCTTTATTTTTGCCTTGATTGACTGTTGTACTTGGAAATATTGGAGAAATTGTTTTTTCTCTATGCGGTATGTATCAGTGAGCTGTTGAAGTGAAAATACGTTATCTTGCTTAAAGATGTGCTGTAATGCCTTTTTCTTTCCATTTAGTGCCAGGAAGGGGGATTTAATTTCTTGTGAAGTCAGGGTTGTTACATATTGGCGTTTGAGTTGTAGGTGAGAATGCAGTGTTTTTTATTTTATTGACCTTGAACATAATTTTCAGCTTGCCTGCACGCACGCATGCACGCACACACACACACACACACACACACACACACACACACACACACACACACACACACACACACACACACACACACACACACACACACACACACACACACAGAAAAAGCCAGCAAAAGCAAAGACTTGATTTTAAAATACTTCTTGTTTTTTTTAAATCTATGAATGGCTTAGCTCCCTCCTACGTTGTTGACATGTACACAGCAGACAGGTCCCTCAGATCTTCAGATAAAGGTCTCCTTATCTTACCCAAAATGTATTCCAGATCAGCTCATGGTGCTTTTAGCCATTATGGTCCCACGCTGTGGAATGCTTTACCACATGAACTGAGGTCTGCTACAAGTGTGTCTTATTTAAAAGCAGACTCAAAACATGTGTCTTTGCACAAGCTTTTGGCTAAATCATAATAATAGGAGTATATCTAGGATTTTCTTTTCTATTTCAAATCTAGTCATTCCTACTCCTTGTTGTGTTGCCGTTTCATTTTATGCACTTTTTAATCTTTTGTTTTTATTGTGTATTGTTTACATGTATATTGTCTACTTTTATTTGTAAGCACATTGAGTCTATGCTTGTCATATGAAATGTTCTACTGTGTATAAATAAACTATATTTAAAATTTGACATCATTTTGGCTCATAATCTGAGTAAATTGTAAAACTTTACATGAGTTGAGACGAGATAAACACAGTGTTAGAGTTATCACAACATTTGATTTATAGTTAAGCCGACAATGATTTATAATTTGCCAGGACAACTTGTTTTTACAATGTACTGCTCCGGTGTTTTATGGCTGTATGAAAACCAGCTCAAATGATTTGCACTACAGTAACAACCCCTATACATTGATTTTTTTTGTCAGCGTCAGGTGTGATGGAGGAGACAGAGTAGGAATAATGGCTTATTAATGCCACAGAATCTAACCTTACTGGTGTAAGATGCAGTTAATGCATTCTGGTGAGTTCAGAGTCTCAGGAGAGCTCTGTGACAGACAAGCTAAGAGCCTGCTCCTGCTGTAGTGCTGGAACAAAAATGTTTCCATGCAGGGAGAAGGTCAGTGGCTAAGCATGAAGGTTAGAGTAATTACAATTTGTCAAAGCTTATCTCCATATTGCACCCCACAACAAGTGACATCTGAGACACACTCACATTAACAGACGTGCCCGCTGAGAGGAGACCCATCAGAATCTCATAACCAAATGCCAACAAAGACGGCTGTGGCATTATCATGGGATATGTCTCATATGTCTGTGACGCTCTTGTCAAATAATGAAGAAACAGGCATGCCTGAAGGATGTCACAGAGGTGATTTAACAGTGACAGAACAGGGGCTGGTAGAATAAACAACAATGATATAACATATGATATTTATAAAGGTGGACAGGTCGAAAAGATGGATGGGACAAACCAATACTTATAAATTTAAAATGAGTGGCTGCTTCGCTAAGAGCTAAGACACAGCCCATGTGTAAATGTCACTGCAAAGTGGCAGTGGAAGAAAATAAGAGGACTTCTTGGTCAAAGCCTCAAATGCAATACATCAATAATTTATATTTTATGTCTAATTTATTATAATCTAATGATTGTTTTATTTTGTCTTCTTTCTTGTTTTAGTTTTATTTTATCCGTTGTTGTCAATTTCTGTTTTATTTTCCTGTCTGTCATTCTAGTATTGTGGTAATCGAAATCGTTCTTGGTCTCAAGACCGGTCTGGAGACCACTTTTTGGAGGTCTCGGTCTCATCTCAGAATTGAAAGCATTTTTTATCCGGAATTGTCTCGGTCTCAGACTGGGCGGACTCTGGATTTTAAATCAAGACCACCATCGGCTATTTTTCCACGTCATTTCTGTGATAAGAAGGAAAATGCCCCTTTCTAAAAGAAGGAATAACTTCAATTCATTCATAATTTGATTTTTATCCCCCGGTAAGGTCCGCAACATTCCCGGTGTTGCAGTATAAATTAGTGGCACGCTAAGTGGCACGCTCTTGTGTGCATCATCTTGCACACAAGATGATGATTTTTCCTTGATATTTATGGTCTTGGTCTTGTCTCAGTCTCAACCTGCCCTGGTCTTGGTCTCGACTCGGTCTTGATCCCTAAATGTCTTGGTGTTGTCTCGGTCTCAGAGCACTCCGGTCTCAGGTATGTCTTAATCGAGGATAGTGTGGTCTTGACTACAACACTATGTCATTCCTTTGTGAAGCACTTTGGGCTGCAAGCTTTCATGTCTAAAAAACGCTTTATAAATAAAGTTCAGATGAGATATTCATTCATCAGTTTAAAATGTTTTATTTCTTGATTTTACTTAAAAGTAAAAGTGAAAGAACATATTGATATTTATAGTTTTCTGAACATCCTTTGCATTTCTTACCACTGCACTGTATTTGTGTCTCTAATACACAAATAGTAAAGTGGAATCAAATTGTATTGACATACTTTGCTAAACTGATTCTGACTATAGAATATAGAATCCTTTCTTTAAAGGCGAAGACATAAAGTCAAGTGGCTTAAAGGCTGGCTGTCACTTTGAGTATTATGTATAAATGTGCTTTTCATTGGATTAGATGTAAAGAATAATTATGGGGAAAAAATGGAGAAGCTGGCAGACAACAGATTTATTACAACAATACGTGAGCCTCCGTGCAGTATAGACCAGGGTCTTTAGAAATCATGTGAAAAAAGGTTCATCCAAAATTCACTGACTTAGCTGCTCTTAAACTCTTATCGTTGTAAAGAATGCAAATGCTCGCTGGAATCGTACAATTCTGCGTCATGCACAATATGTTGCATCACACAGTGTAACCCCTAACAGAAGAGGATGTGGGTGCAGGCTTGTTGTTTGGGGCTTTTGAAGTATGATTGTATCCTAAGTAAACAGACAAATCCAGATGCTATATGCAGTCCCATGCCATCTTGTCTCAGAGTAAGTGCAGAAACAGCTGCTGTGCAGAATGTATCAGCACACCTACATAAATCCCTTCTACATGATTCAGCCGAGAAGAACAGATCCACTCACAGCAGAAGACATCCTATCCCAGATAAAGAGTATTTTGTATATCCCTTTCAATCATTTGTACAACAGAAGCTAATGATTGAAATGTCAGAAAAGCAGTATTTTTGTTATTTATTTATCACATGAGCAAACCAATAGGCGGTTTTCTAATCAATAACGGTCTTTTCGAGAGCCATCATTTATTTGCCACGGTGTGATGTTAGGAAAGTCATTTGGTCCTCTCTCCCTGAAGGCATACGTGCATTTAGTGGCATCACTTTGTCATTCATATATTGTTGGATTAACAGGCAGGGATGAGTTACTGTAGGGTTTTCACTTCAGTCAGAATATTTCAGAAGATGCTGCCCAGCGTTTCTTTCTTATTCTAGGTTGATAAACTCATTATTGCTTCATTAAAGGTTTGAGCTGACAAAAATCTCTTTCTTTGTTTACATACAAGGCAATACACAGGAGCAACATTGACACCATTGACACACTTAGATTTTTCTTCCTGCGACTCTCTTAAAATGTGTTATTATAGTTGAACGGCGTGCACGTCCTCCGCAGACAGCATGTCTTTCAAATCATGATGGCAAAAATCCTGCTTTATTGCCACATTTAAAGTTATATAAACCAAATCTACATCAATAAGAGCTGGGTAATTTCACAATTATATTATAACCTCTCACTGGAAAAAAACATTGTTCTTCTCAAATATGCCAGTATTTTTTTATGTGGTCATACTAAATAGGCTGTTTCTCACTCAGGGGAGGCTGTGGCTCAACTGGAAGGTTGGGGGTTCGATCCCCAGCTCCTGCAGCAACATGTCCAATGTGTCCTTGGGCAAGAAACTTAAGCTCAAGTTGCTAACGCTGCTTCGTCGGTGTGCTACCGATGTGTATGAATGGATTAGTTACTTCTGATGGTCACCTTACAAGACAACCTCTGCCATCAGTGTGTGAATGTGTAGGTCTGACCTGCGGTGTAAAAGCGCTTTGAGTAGTCAGAAGAAAGAAATCAACTCCCTGTGGCAATACACTTCTGAGTGAGACTCTTTGTTTACCAGTAATATGCTGTATAAATCACACTTAGATAATAGCCATGTTTATGCAACAGATCACACACTTTGGGATTTGTTACATCTGACGAAAGATAGACCAGCATGCTTCTATTTTGGGAAAATGCACACTTTAATTGAGTTCCTTAAATAAAAGTATGAGTGCCAAAAGTTTAAAGCCAGCTAAAGCCAATTGAATATGCCAGGAGTAGACCGTCATAGTTCTGAGGTCTTTACTGGCTCCCTTTCTGATTTAAAAATACTACTTCTGGTTTATACAGAATGGCTCAGGGCCATTTGTGATCTTCAGATGCACTGAACTGTTTAAATAACTTAAATGCTCTCTTATAGTGTGTTTCTTTCGCCGTCTGCCATGATGCGTCTGATGTTTTGTGTGAGGCACTTTAAATTCGCTCGTTGCTCAAATGTCTCACACAAACAAACGTGCCTTGCCTTGCCATAGATCGTTGGGATTCTCTTCACATCTCACAGCAAAATCAGCCGTCAAAAGAAATACACCAGCTAATGTCTGCTTTAAGCCTGAAGAGATAAAGTGAAAATCTAGCAGATGAATAATTAAGTGTGAATATGAATACTGGATCTCCTTAATAATACTGGGTAGTCGGCTGAGTCAACAGGGCTTTACTTGTGTACGGTGGGCTTTAAGGTGAGGGACGGGGTTGACATTTCCTCCAGGGTACACAAGGTGTGATTGAAAATTGCTGCAGATAACTTCTTGAAACACGGGACTGATAGACGCAATCAAACAGTGAGCAGGATGTACACGTGAGTTTGTTACTGAAGTGACTGAGGAAGATATTTTTCTGAAGAGCAACGTGTTGTCAGGTAGTCTGCACTGCTCACTTGACCGGCCAAATAGTGATGGGAAATCATTACGGATGAGTGGAGCAGTCCGTCTCTCTGCGTCTGTACTATCTCTACCTAGATGTCAAGTCATAATGAAAAAATCTGCTGGAGTTGTGGAGGTCCACTACTTACACACAAGGCTTTACTGACAGAAGGAAAGGTCTTTATTATTTTATTCTCTCCTAGATGCCACACAAGAGTAGCTCAGGTTGTTAAAGTCGCTTGGCAGACATGTGTGAGTGACAGGAGTTATGTGTTTTGTGTTTAAATTGGTGTGAAACCAAGAGGATCTCAAGATGGGGGGTGTAGACGGCAGACTTGAGAATAGTCACATCGGCCGTCTGTGACTATGTTCGAAGAAAGGAAGAGCAGCTGATGCTAGGAACTCTGTACTCTGATTTAATGGAAAGACGTGTTGGTTCTTGAAATAGAAGAGAAGTAGAGCCACCGTAGGAGAGCATAGATGATCACAGAAAAGAATGCAGTGGGCCTTTAATTGCATGCACATAATCAACAAGGTGATTTAACAAACCACAATTATGTGATGCAAACAATTATGTTCACAAGCATGAAATCTGGATTAAGCTGTATGGCACATGCATACAGATGTTCCCAACCTTGATTGCAGGTAATAAGGTGTTTTATCTGTGCACAGATTAAGTCACAGGGTGTAAAAGGATTGTGATTGTATTAAATCTCTGGATTATCCATATATGTGATTTGGTTGGATAATTACTCAACTAATCAGTGTCACCTCTTAGTCAAATATCTACCATATTAATAAGACCTTTTATTTGGACTGAAATTGACCCTTTTTTCTGCAGTTTCTCTCTGTCTCTTTAAACTCAGGCCACAATATGATATTTTCGGCTCACAGATTATTGTCTGACTCATCTCACACCCTCCACTCTGAGTACAAGCTTTTACCATCTGGCAGAAATCCCACAAATGCCATGTAGGTTTATGCAAAACCCACAGCAGAGTAACATCTTCTGTTATTTAAATCTGCAGACATGCCGTCAGGATCGATCAGCATATACAGTAATGACACTTCTGCTGCACAGTGCGCCACTTTGCTCCAGGTGTCAGAAAGAGCCCATGATGTAGAGTCAATACAAATTGACAACCAACAGCAAACTGTAGGTGCAACCTTGCTATGGTCAACAATGTGTAAGATAACTGACCTGACCGAACAGCTCGGGCAGGCCCAGCACTTGTCCCGTGAACACCCCCAGGCAGATGAGAATGGAGTTGAACTGGCCGATCGAGCCTCTGATGTGTCTCGGTGTAATTTCTCCCAGGTACATGGGGAGGGCGCTAAGAGCTATACCTGTCAGAAAAACAAACAACATATTTAACACTTGCAGAGGACCTTTCTGTGATGGGAAAAACAAGCTAAATAGACATAGAAATAGAAAGGACTTTAACTGTTCGTCATACTTATAATATAGACAACTTTTAACTCTGTTTTACACTAACTGGAGGTGTAAACAAAAAAAGTGACTCGGGATAATACAAAGACAAGATATCTTTCCATATGTCTTTTATCTTTAGCCTCCAGCAGGCTGTACAGTTTTGATAGGAATGTTTCTGAATCTGTGACTCAATCCCTAATCGTTTTCTAAAATATTGCAGTAGCATGGATAAACTCACAGCCAGATTTCTGCACTGATCATGTTCAACATCCACAACATCTGAGAACTGCTGAGCACTTGGATCATATAGCAACACAACAGCAACTCACAAAGACGGCCTGTGCTTTAGATAAAGGTCGGTAGTGTGAAAGCTTTAATTCCTGAGACAGCTTTTTGCACAAATCCATTTCCACAGTTTGAAATAATAAACGTGTGATCTTTCCCTATAGTGTTTTTTTTTTATATAAGGTGACACTGGATGTTTAGGTGGTTAATGTTCCTGAACCCTTATCTTTATATGACACTCAATTAAACCAGGCTAATAGGATGTTAGCCTCCTCGTCCTTATCCAGATAACTTTAACACAAGGACATTCGTGTGCCCAGACACTCGTGTGGAGTGCAGTGTGGGGAGTGATGCACAGTTAAACCATATAAATGCAGCCAAGCAGTTTGTAGAATTGCAGTGGAGTATAGCCTTGGGTACATTAATAAAGACTTATTACCTAAATTAAATTCTAAGGTTAAAGGAGACCTTGTTTACCTACATGTTCCTCAGAATAGGTGTAAGAGGTTCAGTGTCGTTTCTCGTTTCTTGCACACCTAATTTGTGAGTCTTATTAAAATAACATTTTTATCTAAGTTTATGCATAAGTGGTATTAATGGGATTTAAAAAAAAAAAGTTAGTTTTACAAATTTAACAAGCATGTCATTCACATCTTAGTTTCTTTGTGAAACTTCCAATAAGAGTCCAGCTGTTAGTATGTATTTTCATTTAATGAATCTTGGTAATTGTGTGGATATATAATTTAAATCTCTCTAACATCTGAGGGAATTCTTCTTCTAGGTCTGTATACATGTAACAGTATGTGTAAGACTCTCATATCAGCAGATCTATATTTGGATAGGAGCCAAGTACACTGCTAACAGAGTATAAGCAAGACTGTTAATATGAAAAGTTTGTCTGCCATTCGTAATCTGTTGCTGTTCTGTCTGATCTCGGCCGAATAAATTGGAGATAGTTCGCAGTCTGTCTCCTGAATTCATCATCGAACAATTCCAGAAGAAACACCCCCACCTAACAAATGCGCTGTCAAGAGCTGTTTATGCACTTCTAAAAATTTCTATCGAATTTCAGAAGGACAGGCCCTTAAATCCTTCTGATGTGGCTGTTCACATATGCACCTCACAGCGGGAGACTTTCCCTTTTCGACAGGAGGGGAGGGGGCGGGGGGGTCTCCCGAGGCAAGATATGATGTAAAAAGAACAATGGGGAAGTGGTGGACGAAGAAATAGTCCTCTACAATGCCATAAAGAGAATATTAGCCTTCTTATCAACACAACGTGTAGTTCGACAGAATCAATATATCACAAAAGTACATTCTGTGGTTGTGCATTGATCTCATGGAATAAACGTCACCGCCCCCTCCCACTCGCTCCAGTTGAATTGATTGGCTCTTGATTAATATCCTGTTGTGTCTCACATCAGTTCACTTGAACTTTCTGCAGAAAAAAAATACTAAGGGGCTGGAAAGAGAAACTCCTGATTAAGTCAGAGTGAAAAAGTAATCTTTTTACGTTCACAGCTCGCCTGAAAACTTCAGGATGATTTTAATATTCTTTTTTTGTACTATGCAATAGTTTGCGCCCCTATTTTTCAGTGCTTGTAATTGAAAAACTTACCAGAGTCCACCCCGATTATGAGCCGGCCAATTATGAGCATCTCAAAGGATTTTGCCCTCTCACCCAGGGACAGCAGCAGAGCAGCGATTATGGCAAAAATGTTATTCAGCAACAAGGTTCCTTTTCTAAAGTCAAGAAGAGAAAAGAGGTTAAAAAAAAGAGCAAAAACATATCTGAAGATTATCAATTCACATAGCAAAACAAATCGCTAGCTAATCCAACCAAAACTAACTGGACGCATAATTACATTTTTCAAAAAGGGCTTTTGGAGCTCAGCCTAGCAGAGGTAAGAGGGTTCAAAAGAGCCTTCATAGAAAAATCATCCAGAATTGCTTTCATAGCATCAGGAGGATTAAGAAATGAGCGGATGAGAACTTTTCTTCAGAGCAAGCAGAGCGGAAAAAAATCCATGTCTATTCTCTAGTGAGGCTGCTCGTGACCACTCAAGCTTTACATGGCTTCATGTCCAAGGATAACCCATGAATCTTTCAGGACAAAGTCTGTCAGCTTTATATGTTTAAAAAAGTTTATAGCTTACAAATTGAGAGAGTAATTATAAACGTCTGTGAATAACAATAATGACTCCATCAAATCAGTATTGTATAAGAATTAAAGCAGTGAATCATGATGTAGGTGATAAACAGAGGCTGCTGAAGAATAATGTGCCCTTGGCAAACAAGTCACGTGTTCCAATAAAGGGTCCGGATTTACTGACGGATGCAGCCACCGATCACTGAACGTAGAAGGATGTTTGTTTATTTGGATCCCCATTAGCTTTAGCATAGCAAGAGGCTATTCTTCCTGGGGTCCGCAGTTTACAATGTGACAATACAATTTACACATTCCTATTATATGCATTTTTTTTTTACACTACACAAACATTGCACAACATATAGCACATCTACAATAACTGAAAGATAATAAAAACAAAGGCTCCGTCTGCATCTACAGCATCTAAAAGATAAACTTGTTCACACAGGAAGGCCCATAGTCCCATCACACTACAAACACTCAGTACTGACTCCTGAAGTCTGGAAGTCGTTTTTTTTAAACTGTATACAGTGTTTTGTTGTTGAACATAACTTGGGAGTGAATTCCATCCCAGCATCGCTCTGTATGTTACTGAACATTGAGATGATGATGTTTTTGATTGAGAAGAATAAAACAACCTCCAACAGCATCCCTAGTTGGATAATTGTGTGTGATAATCTTCTACACTAATCAAAAAGAGTTTTCCTTTTTTGAAACATTACGTAAGAAAACAATATTTTAAGTTTTATTTCAAACCAAGAGCGGCTTTCATGCATTTTTACTGACACTTGATCTCGTCCCACCTGAGCGAGATACTCTCTATGTGAATGGAAAACATGACCCAAGTCTTTTTCTATATACTGTACCTTTTAAATAATCACGATATTGGAAGTTTTTTATGGTTTTTTTTCTTTCAACATGAAGTTGCAATGTACTCAATTATTTGTTATTTCCTAAGAGTTACATTTCCTTGAATGCGATTGCAAATGTTTATTTGTAAGACTAACTCCAATAAGGATCATCAATTTAAGGGAATAGTAGAACATTTTCAGAGAATATAATGAAAGCCTGCTGAGCTGTCAACCTGTGGTCGACTAAACGAGACACAGGCCCAGTTACCAAGGTGCTCGTCACTACTGTGCTGGCATTTTCACACTCTCCCTTCATGTTTTATATAACATTAAGATGTGTTCCAGGATTCTTTTGTAGTGGTTTTGATTTTTCCTAAATTAGGGTTCAGGGAATAATGTGTTTTGTGGATTTTGGGTGATGCTATGGTAATGTGTTTGTCTTAAAAGCAGACTGGGTCGTATCTGCACTCAGCCATGTCTAAGGCAGCACTGTCTTTTATAGTTTGGAAAATTATTTTTTCCTCTTAACTTTGTATAAGACTGATACAACTTACTGGAAGGAAAATAACAGGAAAGTAGGGAGTATGGTTTTTGAAGCTTGGACTAGTTAGTAAAAACACATTAAAGTAGCTGTTCTAATAGTCTCTTTATCATGCAAAGACGTATCTGTGTTGAAATATTCAAACATCAGGTTTAAAAAAAAACAAAAAACATTTACCTTACCTCACCGGAAAAGTTTGAATGAACTGCTTGGTCATTCTCTGAAGTATTACTTTCCTTTTAGAGTGCTCCCTGTGTCCTCATCAGCTAATATTTATTCAACTCCTCTACCTGACATCTGAATTTCAACCTCCCGGAGACAATGTGCAAAACTACCAGCTGGCCTATAGATATCTAGCAGAGAATATAGATGGAGAATGAATCATTTTGCCTAATGAACTCCATGAAGATTGTGCCCCAAGAAACCCAAGGTGAATTTTGAGGGCATCTTAATGTTTTCCAATGACTTTGAATAAAAGCTTCATGAGCATGTCCCTGCTCTGCAAGTGACAACCTCATCATTAGCGGATAATAGATTCTTTTGAACGTGTATTATTTCAGAGTGCTGGGGCGCCACAGTCTGTCCCTGAGGGTTAAAAGGACGCATAGTTCAGCACAGCTCGGCTAAAACCAGGAAAAATTCATCGAACTGGTGATATTGAATCTCAAAGTGGAGAAATATCTTTGTTTCCAAACAATAAAACAAAATATCCTTAGAAACCAAGTATGCCCACCTGCAACTTTGTATGCTAAAAAACATAAACCCTGTGTCATTTCAATTACAAAACAAAAGGCTGTACATGTGTTTTAAGTGTAATAAGTGAAAGCTTAAAGCTATATTGAGTTACCTACCATTTATGTATTACATTTCATGACTGCTCGCACTAGTGCTGTAGTCAAGAGTACAGTACACTAACAAGATCAAGACATAACCAAGACCAAGAGTGCTCAGAGACCGAGACAAGACCAAGACATTTAGGGATCAACACAGAGTCAAGTCAAAGATCAAGGCAGGGCAATACAGAGACACGACCAAGACCATAAATATCAATGAAAAATCATCATCATGTGTGCAGCAGGTGCGTCACTCACTTAGACCATAATACCGGGAAGGTTGCAGCCGTAACCCGGGGACAAAAATCGAATTGTGAATGAATTGAAGTTATTTGTTCTTTTAGAAAGGGGCGTTTTCCTTCTAATCACAGTGATGATGTGGAAAAATAGCCGATCACTGGTGGTCTTGACGGATCTTGATTTAAAATCCTGAGGCCGCTCAGTCTGAGACCGAGACAAGTCCGAGTAAAAATGCTTTCGATTCCTAGACAGGACCAAGACCTTCAAAAAGTGGCCTCGAGACCGGTCTTAAGAGCAAGACTAACTTCGAGTACTACAACAGTAACTTGCACTTTAAAGAACCATATGTTTTATAAAGCTTAATCCAGGTAAGATGACAGCAGCTAACACCCCTCAACTGTTTCAGTGTGAATATGAACAGTATAAACACACACTGAAGAATAAAAAAAGGTTCTCTTTCTTTCATCTCCTCCTGATACGTGTGAGGAGTTTAGCTGCTATTGTTATGTGGTAGAAGAATAATAATACTAAACCTGCACTACCAAAGCCCCACATGGGAATCTCTTGAGAAAAGTCACACCACTTCCTTCTGTGCTGTATAAAGAAAAGTGTCCACAGAGTGTACATTGTTAACTCCTATTTCCTGCACAGATATTATGGTCACGTACAGTGACTTAGAGTTTGTCATGAAGAGAAGAAAAGGGTCCATTCCATATGGAAGACAGTGACAGAAAATTCGCAGCCATAAGAAGATAAAAGAGAGCATGTAGTCGGATTGTTTCCTAAGCTTTAGAACAGGGAGCAATGTGGCAATGAAAAATGTATGTACCACAAGACCAGTTTTGCCCCTTTAGAAATAATGGACAAAGACATTTATACAAATTGAGATTTTTAAATCTAACACAGTATATCCTGCTGCTACACCATGAAAACTAGAGTGTAATAAATACAGAACAGGACAAGCAGTAAAGAGTATGGATGGATGAATGGATGGATGGATGGATGGATGGATGGATGGATGGATGAATATGTGTAACTAAGTGGACTCACCTTCCCAGAACTTTGATAATAAAAGAGACACAAAGCGTGCCGAGAAGCCCTCCGATAGCAAATATGGACACTGTAATGGACCAGAGGAGGGTGGCTGTCTCTGCTTCAATGTGCTTGCCATATCTCTCAATCCAGGTCTTATTGTAGAACGCTTTAATGTACTGAAATAAAGAGACACATGGGAGAAAGACGGCATTAAAATACAACGTTCCTCATTCGAAAAGGTAATCCAAAAAGGTATTTGTAGTGTTTGATTCTATGTTTAAGACATAATGCAAATATAAACCACAAGGTAGTTTTGCTGTTACAACTCAACACACAAGGCTGGAATCTGACAGCATGCAATACCCAAAGCAAGCAAAGATAGTTGGACTTTTTGTTTTATAAAAAAAACAATAATAATCACAATTTCTTGGTCAATATAAAAGCATAAAAAGGATAAATGACCTTGTGTCTTTTGTGACATCCATGTCGACCGATCTGATGTTAGAATTAAATCATATAACACCAAAGAAATTAGAAACAGTATCCTTGTTAATGAAGTAATTAAAATGCAAATGCAGACTGCCAAAGCTGAAAGCAGAGGAGTCACTGTCTACGGTCATTATAGTCTGCTGTGGTTCAGGAGTGGTTAAGGGT
Organism: Tautogolabrus adspersus; assembly: GCA_020745685.1. Taxonomy (NCBI): domain Eukaryota; kingdom Metazoa; phylum Chordata; class Actinopteri; order Labriformes; family Labridae; genus Tautogolabrus; species Tautogolabrus adspersus. Next base: position 12,914,667 of record CM036538.1, read on the forward strand.
TTTTTCGCAAGCGTAATGCACGAGAGCTGTGAGTGCCCTCTTTTAATATTATCGACTGGAAAGTTGATTGAACACATCAGAGTTGAAAACATTAATATTAAGAATAAATTAAAAGGATCACGTACTACACAGACTTATTAACTATTTCAAATTGTATTTTCTGTTTCCTTTTTTTAAGATTTATTTTTGGTTGTTTTATGCCTCTACTGTAGAGATAGGACAGTGGATAGAGTCAGAAATCGGGGAGAGAGAGACTCCCACTCTGGGGGATGACAGGGGGGAAAGGAGCCACAGGTTGGATTCCGCTTGGAGGACTGTAGCCTCAGTACATGGGGCGTGCACAGTACCCACTAGGCTACCAGCGCCCCTTCTGTCTCCCTTTTGTGGTTCTTGTTCTTGAATTAGGGTTGTCACAGAAGTATTGATTCTTCATCACAGTATGTAATCTAACAGATGTGTTCTGTTTGGTTTTATTTGAAAACCAAAGAAGCTCTTTGTGAAGCTCTTTTTCTTTTCATTTCTTTTCTTTTATCTTATTGTTTGTTTACCTGATTTAATTTTGTATTCTCTGCTTGTCTTTTTCATTTTTTATTAAATCACTATAAGTAAAATGTTCAACAACAAAAAAAAATCCCAGAGTCAATGTGGAGGCTTGTGCTAAATATGACACAATTGTCCTCAAAGAACCCTGGGATGTTAAAGTTCCCATATTATGCTTTTTCTGGTTTTATATGCTCTTTAGTGTGTTTTCCAGGTGTCTTGTGCATGTTTAGGCACATCTATGTGCAAAAATTCAAAGTCCGCGGAAACGCAGCTTCTCCTACGTCCCCCTGTTAGCAGTAGCAGTAGCTGCATGTCACGCTCGGTCCCTAGCCCCCCTCGTTGAAATTTGCCAGTGTGACGTCTTGCCAGTGTGGTGTCACTGATCCAAGCCCAATGGCTCGTTGTAGCAAGCACAAGCTCATGCTGCACAGTAGCTGCATTCCAAATATGGTAAAAGGGGCGTAACATTTCCGAGAATTGTCCGAACGACTGACCAATTACAACAGAGCAGATCGACCAACCAATCAGGTCAGACTTGGCACACGTGGGGACCCTGATGTAGGCACTTCTGAGCGTTACAAACACAGGCAGATGAGACGGGCTGCATCGATCGGCAGTACATGAAAACAGACACTTTTTTCGAACATTAGCGACTGTGAACGTACTTTAGTAGGCACATAAATTAGATATATGAACCCCAAAAAGGGCATAATATGGGATCTTTAAGCTCACAAGAATGAGCAGATAAGTGATTTTCCAGGACACTGTGACTGTCATAGTACTGTTTAAACATTGTGATGGGGAGGGGATGGTGACATTGTAATTTTGTCCCATAGAGACGAAGCAAAGTGCATCATAGTCTGAAAACTTTGCCCACTTTAGGAGTGAAAAAAATCTAAGTAACTACATACAACCAAAAGCTGAAATGCTACAATGCCTTTAGTTAGCGAAAAGATTCAAAATGTGGAAGGATTATTTTAGCAACCTATACCCCCTACTCCTTACGTTGAGAAACGGTCCCACTGGTTGGTCAGTAGTAAAATACTAAGATATTTGTATTTATTTGATCAAGTTATCAGGTAAGATAAGAATTTACCTAATAAAGATGAAAGCATGGCTTTATCCTGGACATTTAGACCTCATACCTGAGTAGAAAGTTTCCCCCATTCTTCAAGCCTTTGTCAACACAACCCATAAAATAACCCTTTACCTTCAGTGTTTGCGACATGTTCTGCTATGCTGCGTTGGTCCATTAAAAACCAACGGTTCTGGAATTTTTATTTTGTTTTTTGGTGCACTGTGTTTTTTCCCTGTGCTGCTGTTTTGGCTCTCCCTCTGTTTTCAGAGGCTGGGCGTGGCTTCCTGGTGCTGGAGCTCGCGGTACACACACACACACCTGCAACTCATTTCACCCTCTTCAGTGGCTGCTTAAAAACCCTGGTCAAAATCTTCCATGCTGCCAGGTTGTGTCGGCTCAACTCTTGTGAATTTTTCATCGTGAAATTTTTTTTGCAACTCTTTTGTGAATTATCCTTTGACTAATTTGCTTTTTTTTTCCCTTCCAGTGCCTTCCACCTTTGAGCTCCAGTGCCTCAGCCACAACCCCCAGCCTCTTTCAACCTGCCTTCCCCAACCAGCCCACAGTATATTCACATCTTCAGTGCCTTTTTATTGGTATACCTTTTTGTAATAAATCTCCTTTTCCCCTTTAACCTGTCTGCGGGTTTTGCTATTGGGTCCAACAACCGATTCTGAAATCGCAACACTTTAAAATATCACAGAAAATAAAACTGTGCAAAATCCCAAAAACATGTTAAACCTGAACCGACAGCTTTTATTTAATGTAATCAGGGAACTTGGGACACATCACAACATATTCATGGAAACTTTACTCTTTTTTTAAAAAGTGCATTACTGCTTGTGCAGTGTTCTCAGGAGTGCTGCAAAAAAAACCTTCAGACAGAAGTTGTTACATAAATAAGGCTGTACTCAAAAAATCTTTCAGTGACAAATGACGTGTGTTTTCTGTAATCATATTTGAAGCAGCAGAGCTGAGGGTCGTGAACTCTGTGAATGCTAATTAAATAAACCATCAGGCTTTTAATTGCCTGTGAACAAACACAAGGCCAGACTGAAAAGTATGACATCCGAAAACACTTTTCTCAACTAAGAGTGGCACTGCTCAACTGGACCAGAAAGGTGCTGGAAATTCCACTTTCATTTTCAACAGTCAAAGAGGATTTACTGACTGTGAAAATGTCACGTCTAATCCAAGCTTTTACATAATTGTATCAGTGTCTGACAGGTGGCCCATGTGCTAACAATGCCCAACAGATAAACACATATTCACTTTCATTATTTCCCTCCTCTCCACTGACATTTTCCATAAGAACAGGAAGATTAAGATGAGTCAACAATCTCTGTGAAAAGATAAATGCAACTTTGAGATGTTAAGTTCCCTTGAGTGTATTTTATGTAATTGGATGTGAGTCAGATTAGACAACAAAGTGAGTCATCAAAGGAGCTTTGATTACAGATATGAGACAGAAATATCTAACAAGTGATTGGCCCTTTTATTCTAAACTGACAAGACCCTCTAAAAAGTGCTTTTGTATTTTTCATCTTTTATAAAAACTGCCGTTTATATTTGTGGTTTTAGTTCCACTGGTTTCTGTTCAGTATGTGCATACAAACTGTGAATCATTTACCCAGCAGTTACTCTCTCTGGTTTTGTGGGAGGAAATGGGAGATTTGTTTGCAAAAAACTGTCCAGTTATGTAATGAAAAAAAAACAGACTTATTAATGACTACTATTACTCTTTAATGGGCTTTAGTTTGGTACCGATATACTGTATATACAGTGTATAGTCGTGTGAAGATAATGTGTGATTTTTGGACAATAAATTCTAAATAGGACATTTTTTGATGTCTCTAAATTCTCAGCATTTCCATATTTAAAACCTGAATCTTCACCATCTGAAGTAATGACCTTTTATAAATGATATATTTGTTTTGTTTAATGATTGGTTCAAACAAATGAAAGGAATCATTGAATTGTAATCTGTAAGCAGACCTAACAGTCACACTCACCAGGGCAGGGGCATTGACCACCGAGAGATTGTAGCCGTAAATGAACGATGACCCCAGGGCACCGAAGAAGGCAGCGCTCAACAGACAGGCTGTGACTGGTTGCTAAGGAAAGAGCACACGAATCACAAACACACAGGTTTATTCCGGTCTTTAAAAAAAATGAACAAGTTAATGACTTTCAGTGCTGTGGGACAATGTCCAGGTCAGAGCCAAACCAGGGAGAACCTGAAGCCAATGTTGCTTCATTTGACCCAGATATCTTTGTCTAGAAACTAGGTTATTCCTATCACTCTGCCCTCAATTATGTCATTTTTGAAACAATAAATACTAAGAACAGCTTGTAAAGTTCACTAAGGAGATAGCATTTTCTGCTTACTGTGAAGATAAAAAAGGTGCCGATGGAAGAGATAACGATTATGCAAGAATCTCTGATGGTCAAGGACTGAACTTTAAATGAACAGTTTCCTGTAGCTTCTATCCAACGTCTGAGAAATGTGCATCTATTGATTATTTTATTAATGTCATTTACTGAATTAGGACAGTGCTCGTTAATCAACACATCAGCTATTGACTTCATCAGGTAAAAATGCTAATTTTTATAGTCATGATAAAATGCTAGCAAAAGTCACGTCATTCCCATTGTGGTGCTTTTAAGCTAATGGGAAGTTCATGATAATAAAACTGTACAAACATTCTACTAAAATGTTGGAAACCAGACTGAGTTAATCTAGAATAAATGTGTTGTCTTAGTTTAGTCATTGTCAGCATGTAAGCATGTTGACTTCAGCGTGTTGTTGTAATTCATTGGTACGATTACAGTTCTTTTTCTCCTCAGGAAACAGCTTATTATTAGTTCAAACATGTTCTTTGTTTTTAGGAAAAGGTAAACAATGATTCATAGAGCAATATTTCTCTCATAAATATTTCAGTTGAATATCTTTGACAAAAGGTGAAGCTAAAAGTCAAAGGAATATATTTCGCCTATAATAATGATAAACAACCTCATTTACACTGACCTGGTTCCCGTCTATAGAGGCAATAAATATTCTCCTATATGATCATCAGGCACTTTTCTGTGAAGGTTGAAAAGCGTTGTACGCACATCACAACCTATAACTACACATTACCCCAACAGGCCACAGGCTAGAGTAGCAGCCCTGAGGCACACGAGCATGATCACACACACATGGGATAAAACACAGCAGGGGAAGACGAAGTGCTGGAAGCACAAGGAGAAGGGCTGGGTGGGTTTGGAACGAGGCTACAGGAAAAGAAGATGAAGAAAAAGTTTTTAAAAAAGTGTTCATTCAGAGCAGAAGAAGTTCCCGCTGCCGGTGTTCTGCGTGATGGGCTACCTGGTTGATCCTGCCAGTAGCATATGCTTGTCTCAAAGATTAAGCCATGCAAGTCTAAGTACACACGGCCGGTACAGTGAAACTGCAAATGGCTCATTAAATCAGTTATGATTCCTTCGAAAGAAAGAAAGAAAGAAAGAAAGAAAGAAAGAAAGAAAGAAAGAAAGAAAGAAAGAAAGAAAGAAAGAAAGAAAGAAAGAAAGAGACGTTACAGTTTATCTAAAGTGTCACCAGCTTCAATTATTAAAGTTTCAGACGATACCCAAAGCAGGCTCCTCATGGGGCATATGTTGCGTATGCTAAATAATGATGTAAAAGGAACCACCAATGAGAAGTTACAGTAGTTTAGCAGGAAGTTGAACGAGGCAGAGGAAGAGTAGGAGCTTATGAATGCTCAGCATGGCTACTAGAAGTCATTGAAGCAGGGTGTTATTAGTAACAGTGAGAAGTCTTAAAAAAACTAAAGTAATACAAACCATTGCTTTTCTTCCTTCTCTCTTTATTCTAATTAAAGTGTAATCACTGAATCACTATCAAATGTTCTTATGTCTCCCTGTAGAGGACATGTGCTGAAAGATGTTGGATTGTAAGTTAAGGTACTTATTCCCTTAGTTGTTGATGCACAAATGATGTTATAACATACTCCTGTATCCTTCATTAGTTTGGTTTGTCTCAATAGTTGGCCCACAAGCTTTCATTTGTCTTAAACTTAAATTACTTTTCTTTTTCCTGAAAGGCAGTTACTAAGGACGAAGTCTAATGGGCTCAAAGAGCGACTGCTTCTGTGTTAACTAGTCAATGAGATATAAGAAATACAGCTAAGAATTTAGACACGACCCGATAGTCTGGGGCATGCAGCAGTAGTTCAGTCTGTAGTGACTCGAGAGGGGAGCCGGAGGGTCGCCGGTTCAAGTGCCGGTGCGGACCAAGTCTGGTAGCTGGAGAGGTGCCAGTTCACTTCCTCAGGTGCCCTTGAGCAAGGCACCAAACCCCCGACCAGCTCAGGAGTGCTCGCTGTGGGCAGCCCCCTCACTCTGACATCTCTCCATCAGAGCATGTCCACAGGATCCTGTTTGTGTATGTGTGTGTACTTCAGCCTATGTGTCTGCAGCATGTTCAACAACAGAGTGTGAAATTTAATTTCCCCTTGCAGTATTAATAAAGTATATCTTCTTCTTCTAATAATAATAGTTGTAAAGGTTAAACTGAGGCAAATTAAATCAATGCAATAGATAGAAGGTATATCATTATAGACACGTTTATGATTGGAGATACAAAAAAAAATGCAAACAGATGGCTAGTTAATTACAAAACTCTGCATCATTTATTTTAATGATTTTATTTATTACACATTAAATTACAATTATTAATGGAATTTGTTGTGTCTAAGGCTTGGCAGCAGTTTATCTAGTTTGGCTTCTATTCGTCACATCCCTGGGAAAGTAGGCATGAATGAAGACAGAAAAAGAGAATAGGTTGATAGATGTTTACAGATAAGATATGTAACGTTGTTTGTCATTGTTGATTATGTTCTTAAAGACTTGGGAAATTGCACCTTTTGGCCTTTTAACCGACCTGCAAATATAACTAGAAAAGCTTAATACAGCTTAATTCAAGCTTTCTTGGTAAAATAATCATTTTGTGGAAGAAAAAAAAGGAATTAAAGCATCAGGGAACACCTACTGCTACAATAATACTATCATGGAGCCAATAAAACAAAGCAGTAACTGAGCTGTTTAAAGCTGGGACCTAAGCTGGGACCTTGCTCAGTTGGCACTTCTCAATCCTGCAGTCAACGACATGGAAATTGTATACAGCTGGTTATTGTGTTAACATCTTTGGTGGGGGGAGGTTGATCGAGTGATCAGGCAGCATTTTAACGAATCATCATTATTACACTTAAAACAAAATAAAGCAATAAACATGTTACTGAGGACTTGGACCTTCTGGGTGCAGGGTATTAATACATCGGTGTGTATTTGGTGCAGAGAAAAATAACAAGACATGACATCCCAAAAACAGCCTAATTCTCCAAATCAACTATAATATTTTAAGATCAATAGGCCTGATTTAGAACTTTCCTCTATTTTTGT